>OU342978.1:23355362-23955362 GCA_910592155.1 Ypsolopha scabrella | reverse complement strand
TGGTCACGTTTTTTATAGAATAGGATGTGGTATATGATTTTTCAAGAAATTTTCTAAAGTTAATAAAAAAATTGGGAAAGGCCTATGTCCAGCAGTGGACGAACACGGACTGATGGATGGATGGGATGGATGGTTCATCTAAAGTGAGAATGCTGAAACCTGATTTCGCTCGATTTAGGGACTCTGACCCTTAAATTACAAAACTCCCCTTAAGGGTGATTGAAGCTTCATGATTTGACTAAGTACAACTTAATCATGCATGACTTATGACTTATGCAATGACTCATGATAGTCCATTTGGGTTAAAAACAGCTGATTCACGTTGAAAGTAATTCAATTATAGTTCGACGGGTTGATTAAAATTAGGAATTTCTTTAGAGAACCTTCCAAATTAACAGAGGGTAAAAAGGGTGGGTTGCTTAATTTAGTTAATTAAAATGTTTTCCATACGCAAGGGTTACATTATTACATATATGTTTTCTTTGTTTATAATACCTCTGATTTAATCACAAAAATAAAGCACATCCTTTGTAATATAAATCACATTTCCACAGTAATAAAAAAATAGAAAAAAAGGACCACGCGCAGTGTAGGGTTCTGTGGTAACCCAGTACATTTTATAAATTGGTCTACTAATACAGATCGCGCCAAACTTATAGTCCGCTCGAGAGTTTCTCTCCCAAAGAACGGCCCATACATTGTCGTATTTAGAGGGGACTAAAAGTTTGGCGCGACCTGTACTCGTAAACCTGTAAAGCCTAGCTGTGATAGTTTTCCTTTTAAGTTCATTTTATATACTTACTACTTATGTATGTAAATTTTTCCACATAATCATAACAAACTTTAGCCGGCACCCCTGCCTGTCCCCCGAAGACATTTGACCCTAACAAAAATTAACACTTTATAGCTTAATACCCTTAAAAAAAAACTAGATTTTTTTACCGTTTTATCAGTGTGATTAATATGTAATACCCATACCAAATTAAAGCTTTCTAGTACTAATAGTCTCTGAGCTAAGCCGCAGAAGGACGGACAGACGGACATGGCGAAACTTAGGTATAAGGGTTCCTTGTTAGAATATGGTACCCTAAAAAGGCAGAGGCCATATATTAGTGATGTCTACTGGACTTTCGTGTATATTGTCCAGTCACATAAAATATTAACGCTCTGCTGGCGTCATTATTCAGAACAATAGTATGAACGTATATTTTGTGTGAAGGTAGAAAGCAAAAATAAAACCACAATTTAATCGGTACAGTACTCTGTTTCAGTCCCTGGAATTATTTTGTCCTTTTCTTTCATAATTTTTAGGATTCTGTAACCGGAGAGTAACAAATTAAAGCGCATTACTAAGCCCTCCGTCCGTCGGTCTGTCACAGGGGTCAACAGCTTCAGCTCTTATAGGTAGCCAGTTGAAATTTTCACAGAATACGTGTTGGTAAGCGGTAAATAAGAAAAAAAAATACATTTATTAAACACCAATTCAAAAACCTCGAACATATAGCATTTTAACGATCTATTACGTTTCAAAATACTCAAAAAAAATACGGGTAATTGGTTACTAAATTGTAGGTATTCAAGAGTTGATTGTAAAAGTATTTAGTCCAGCTATTTTACGTGTACTGTTTTCAAGAAATCACTAGAAGTAAAATATATATATATTATATATCCCTCCCCTTATGTCCGAAACAAGAGAACTGAAAAATATGATGCTAATAGGTTGTTATATAAAGAAAGAAACAGAAATAAGTCTATTTTGCAATATAGGTACATTATATACACGTTTCATAGGTTACAGTAACAGGTTTTAATGCAAAAAATAAACAATCAAACTTAAATGACTTAAATTTAATATAATAATATACTTACTTGTACTAAAAACTGAGAAGTAAAATTATTTATGCATAATGCAATATAGGTACATTATATACACGTATCATAGGTTATAGTATCAGGTATAGTATGAAAAATAAACAATCAAACTTAAATTACTTAAATTTAATATAATAATATACATACTTTCTTGTGCTAAAAACTGAGGGGTAAAATTGTTTATGCATAATGAGATAAATAATATTTATGTGGTGGTACAGAACCCTTTGTGCGCGAGTCCGACTCGCACTTGGCCATGTTATTATTTAATCATGTTCGAGTTTTACACGCACATCTAAGTGAAGCTCAGATTATTATCCAAGATAAAATAGATTCCATTCTACCCACAAGTTAGTATATGTAAATAAAGTAGGTTACCATGCGGTTATCTGATCTAGAACGAACTGGCAGCTAGGCGGAGGGGTTCCAGATCTAACTTGGCCTGGATTTCTGTTAAGGGTATCTAGAATTAACTTCCTTTAAACTTGCAATGAAAGATAACTCCTTTCCCTAAGGGTGGGGCTTAAATTTGTACAAATACTAGCATTTTCCTTGTGGCTCCGCCCGCGTTTATTCAATATCTGTCCCGTTTTCGGCTTGGGCGTTATTTTATGAACACCCCTTATAGCTTATTATGTTGACCAGGGTCACTAAAACAATCATAGAAAGTTGCATCCCAATCCCATTAGTGGTTGTCGGGTTAAAACGGAACATATAACCCGTGCGGATAAAGAAACCATCTATAAATGTCGACCGGTATCATGCTATCTCGCTCACATCGTCGCTCTATCTATACTCACACAGCATGGAACTAAGTACAAAAAAAATAATCAGTTTGGATTAGCATTCACGCTCTCTTGACCTATGTACAAAAATAAATCACTTTGGATTAGCATTCACACTGTCTTTGCCTGTAGGCAAAACGCCGAGATATGTTTTAAATTCTTTATTGCATACAGAAAAACAAGTACACAATAAAGTAAAATAAATAAATGTTCTAGGGAAAATGTTAACTATTTAAAAGTTTATTTAATTAAATAAACAGTTGCTAGCAGCACTCTATTTACTTCCTAAAATAAATTCAAAATTAATAAATGAAATATTGTTTGGCTGCCGCTTGACTTCTTTTGCGGACGCTACTCTAAGTACCAGTCGCCATTTATAGATTGTTTCTTTAACTGCACGGGTTATACATGCATGCAGTCAGATAGAAAGGCAAATTTCTTGAAAATGGTAGTTTTGGCTTTAGTACAATACTGATAAAACATTTTATTTAAAAATAAAATAAAGTGTATGTAGTGTAGAGATACAGCTTTTTTACTACTTTATTATTAATGTAGATGTGTCATGTAAATAGCTCCATCATAAGTTTCTCTAAAAGGTTTTAAAATAAAAGAATCCACTTCCAGCGACCCTCTAAAAAGCGTCAGCAAAAACGTAAATTATTGTTAAATCTGGCATATGCGCTGCTTCCAAACAATTCATGAATAAATGATTCACACGACAAATGGCGGAAGGTGTCACGCGCTGTCATTCACATTGATTTACTGTTTCAACACCATTGCTATAATACTGTAATTTTTGGGGTTGTGTCAAAACCAGAAACTTCTTTCTGTACGGTTTATCACTGTGTACTAATTTCGTTACGTATTATAATGTGTTAATATAACCAAATACTTTCTAGGGTTATTTAATCGTTTTACCATTTCGGTACAAAAAAATCAAAAGCCAAATTTCGGTACCATAACTGTTTACCCGTACCTTAGCCCTAAACTTTCTTGCGATGCAAACGGTACCGAAAAAAAAAACTGGCCAAGTGCGAGTCGGACTCGCGCACGAAGGGTTCCGTGCCATTATCTATACGTATATAAACGGCAAAAAAATCATGTCTGTTGTATGGGAGTGCGCAGTTCCGACTCGCATTTGGCCAGTCTTAGTATTTCTTTTTATAGTGGCAACAGAAATACATCATCTGTGAAAATTTAAATTGTCTAACTATCACGATTCATGATATACAGCCTGGTGACAGACGGACAGCGGAGACTTAGTGATAGGGTCCCGTTGGTTACCCTTTGGGTACGGAACCCTAAAAATGTGATCCCGAAATTTAAGGGGACCCTTATTAAACGGTTGAAACGAATGCGCCAATGTGATCTATAGTGAGGCCTGTCTAAATGGCGTAAACCTAATTAAGAAACATTTAAATATAATAATAATAATAATACAATATTAGTAACACTCACGTGAGCTTACATAATATTTTTTTATTAAATATCGGCTTTAAGACTCCCGTATTATTTTTGTTGACTATATCAGCCAACTGTTTTACTAAGACAATTTCGGCATTTTCAAGGCGAGTGTCATTCTTAGGATGACGACGCGGTCTCCACCGACGTTGTTACACTACCACAGTTGGCATATTGTCAAAAATTATAATAGGTAAGTGGTAAATCCTGTATACAACCTAATACAACCGTTGATTACTCTTACATAACACACCTGAGAATCCACTAACTGACAAATACTTTTACTTCAAATGGTGGTAGGCTTCGACCGTGGCTTGTCATCATCCCCATGATGAAACCTTGCCTCACAGATTTGAATTTGGAACCAAGCCACAAACATAATAATTCCAGTTGTGTTGTAAATTAAAACATTGAAATAAATATATATATTTAGCTATATAAAGCCTTTAGTTTCCTTTAACAAGTAGGTACTTGTAATAATTATTATTACAAGTACCTACCTGTTAAATTAAAACATTATGATGTAAGGCATTCGCTTGGCGATGTTTTTGTTGGCAATTTACAACATTTTACATCTATGACAGATGTGAGATGGAAATTTTGTTTATGGTTCAAATGCTGTATGGTTTTTTTTTTCGTACTTTGAAAATATAAAACAATGCAAGAGGTGCATATTGAAATTTGATTGAAATTGTGGAATTATATTTATTTGCTTAATGTAAGCAAAATAATTAAATTTGTTGATAAAGTTCCATATACACCTACATTACATATACTCAGGCCTGTCTCCCAGAAGGGTAGACAGAGGCTATAGATTTCCATCTGCTATGATCCTGACAGACCTTTTTTGCTTCTACATCCATCAATCAAGTCATACAAGCTCATCGATTTCGGGTACTTTTTTCTTTGCCCTTCTTCAGTATGTTGCCAATTTGATTGGGATAGTCCTTCTAGGGCGGTCCGGTCAAGCAATAATAGTATATTATGATACAAATGAGCTGCGTTAGATTGTTAGTATTAGTTTTTTAGTATACAATATGTGTATTATTAGTATAAGGTATGAATAAATGTATATTATACCCTTTTTGAGCCTTTGTTTACAATATTTATATGGAAAAAACACGAATATATATATATATTTACAATTTTCGATATATTTTGGCTCACAGTATGGAGCCGTCATGAGTCGAATGAAGGTATTTATAGTCTGTCAAAAAATTCATTAAATCATACACTCCACCTCTGACCGACATAGATCTAAGAACATGAGAAACGTCTTACATCTGGTCACTTGGTGCCCATTACGGACCTGGACTCAACAGACAGCACTGACATACATGACTCATCATACACATTACATGTAATGTCTAATGCTCACGCGTTTCATCCGACGTTTTTCAACACACTTGCGGGAAAAAATAATAAAATTTCACTGTCTTTTTTTTTTCACATAATCGAAACCACAGCTGTGAATTGACAGTTTTCATTGAAAAATGGCGGCGGAGATTTTGTTTTTGCGCAGATGAAAATAGAACCAAATATTTCCAAACAGCCAAATATTAAATATTAACAAATTGAATATTTTTGTATTTACAACAAAAATTAGAATTAATTTTGTAAACAAAAATAAATAATTTGATAAAATTAAAAGATCATTTATTATATTTTAACTGAGACAGTTTATTTATTTTCAAACTTTACTATTTCTCAAGAATCTTTGCTAAGATAAAAAAAAACTGCAATGTAAAAAACACTAGTGCGATAATGCAAAGAAAAAAGCACGCGTGTTTAATATGCTGCATTATGACCCTAAGAACGCTGAAGTAAGGGCCACTTTATAAGCAAGTGTGTTGAAAAATAATATAGTATATAATAATAATGAATAATAACAATAATAATCAAAACTCAGACTTCCACTTTTCACTAACGATTAATTAATAATTACCGTTAATAATAATTAAGGTGGTAGAGCTAATGCCGGGCTCGACTGTGGGGGAGAGTAAGAGGACAGCTCTCAGGCAAAAAACCAGGCGGCCCACCATTGCCTGGGACCGACGGATGGCGGTATATCCATCCCTAATTGCCGGGCCTTATATAAATCAGACTGGTGACGGGCAGCGGCGTCACTAGTGCAAGGGTTTCGGCACCGCGCTCACCAACCCGCCTGCCCAGCGTGTGTGACTATGGGCATTTCTTCCAGGGGGACCGCCAAGAGTGGTGAACTCTGGAAAGGCCTATGTCCAGCAGTGGACGAAACAGGCTGATGGATGATAATTAACGATAAATTAATAATTAACTTACTATACATCTCAGCGTGATGGGTGTTGAGCCTTATCACCGTACTTTGGGTGCAAATACGGAACAAGAATTTAACATGCCTCCCGAAGCATAGATTGAACACGAACGGACGATTTGAACCAGCGACCTCTAAATTAATTAAGGAAAAGTTCAAACCTTTAGACTGTAGAGGGCATAATCTTCAGTGAAAGTGAATTATGACGATAGAACATTTAAGTCCTTAATAAACGAGATCTCTTGAAGAAAACGCACTAGCAAAATGAAACCGAACAGAAAAATCCTAGTTGATACGTGACTAGAATATCTACAAACTGTTTCGAACTCTTTTATACAGCTTTTTGTTTGCAAAACTTTGTCACTTTGTTCCGAAGGTTTAGCGGCATTTTCTGGCTAAGTTTTTATTGCTTGGAAGGTCAGAACTCGGAGGATCTAAACAGGATTTGAAAGGTAAAACAGTTACCCAAAAATTTGGGAAGTGGATCTTGAGGTAGGTAATTCTTATTGAGAACTTAACTTTCTGTCACCTATTTAGGGTTCCGTACCGGATAGGTACCAAACGGGACCTTATTACTAAGCTTCCGCTGTCTGTCCGTCCGTTCGTCCATCCGTCCAACCGACCGTCGGTCACAGGGGTCTACAGATTCAACCGTTATAGGTAGAAAGTTGAAATTCTCACAGAATATGTGTTGCTATAGCAACAACATCACATCTATCACGGCAAATAATTAAATATTCAAGAAGTCATAATCTAAGGGACCCTATACAAAAAACCTCTAAAAAGTTGCATTTTTTAACGTTTTTGGTTTTGGCTCTTACTTAAAGACTAGCTTTTGCCCGCGGCTCCACCCGCGTGTTATTCGGTTTAACGACATGCTTTTTTTCGGAATAAAAGTAGCCTATGTGTTAAGTTAGGGTATAAGCTATATCCATTCGACATTTCATCCAAATCCGTCCAGCCGTTTCAGCGTGAAAGAGTAACAAACATGTACACAGTAGTTACAATGTAGCTGAAGAACTGGTGATTGACCACAAAACAGTTTTGGCGCATTTGAAAAAAGCTGGGCACACAAAAAAGCTCGATATTTGGGTGCCTCATGAGCTCACTGAAAGAAACTTAATGAACCGTGTACTCATTTGTGACTCTTTATTACGACGTAATGAAACCGAACCATTTTTGAAAAACCTGATAACTGGTGATGGAAAGTGGATCACATACGACAAAAACGTGCGAAAAAGGTCGTGGTCAAAGGCTGGTCGGGCTTCACAGATTCTGGCAAAACCCGGGTTATCTTGCAACAAGGTAATGCTGTGTGTATGGTGGGATTGGAAGGGCATTCATTATGAGCTGTTACCGCCAGGCAGGACCATCGGTTCTGAACTCTACTGCGAACAACTGATGAGATTAAAGCAAGAAGTTGAGAGAAAGCGTCCGGAATTAGTCAACAGAAGGGGTGTGGTTTTTCATCATGATAACGCTAGACCTCACACATCTTTAGCCACTCAGCAAAAATTAAGAGAGTTTGGCTGGGACGTATTAATGCATCCGCCGTATAGTCCTGACCTTGCACCTTCGTATTTCCACTTGTTTCGATCTCTCCAGAATTCTTTAGGCAGTGTCAGGTTAACATCACGAGAGGACTGCCAAAACCACTTGTCGCGGTTTTTCGATCAGAAGCCCCAGAATTTCTATAGAAATGGGATCATGTCCCTACCTACATGATGGCAGAAAGTTATCGAACGAAATGGCACCTACATACTTTAGTTAAATGTAAATAAACTTTATAAAAAAATGTTTTTTTATATAAAATGCGAAGAAACTTTTTCCCCGACCTATAATGTTATTAACATGACACTTTAATTAACGAAATGTGAAGTGGATTGCGAAAAAAAAAATATATATATATACGGGAAATAGAATATACACCTGCATAAAATAGAGGAATCTAGGAATAAAAATTTTATATATACATAATGCAATGAATAGATAAGTTGATAAATAAATACGGAAAAATTTAGAGTGAAAAATCCGGTGAAAAATGATTTAACCCAAAAACCCCAACTTTACAGGAGAGCCGAAAAACAATTCTTTTTGCACGAAAATATACATATATATATGTATATATATATATATATATATATTATATATATGTGTGTATATATATATATATACATATACATAACATTAGGTGGTAGAGCTGATGCCGAGCTCGACTGTGGAGGTACCACCATCTTACTCGCAAATCCTCCCGAAGTTATTTGGGGGAGAGTAAGAGAACAGCTCTCAGGCAAAACCAGGCGGCCCACCATTGCCTGGGACCGATGGATGGCGGTATATCCATCCCTAATTGCCAGGCCTTAAAACAGACTAGTGACGGGCAGCGGCGTCACTGGTGCAAGGATTTCGGCACCGCGTTCACCAACTCGTCTGCCCAGCGTGTGTGAGTATGGGCATTTCTTCCAGAGGGACCGCCAAGAGTGGGGAAATCCTGGAAAGGCCTATGTCCAGCAGTGGACGAAACAGGCTGATGGATGGATGGATATATAACATAATATATATATAATATTTTTTTATATTCTAAAGATATATTTGTTAAAATTAACTTTGACTTGTAGAAAGTATACTTTATGTACATGTCTATTTTGCAAAATAAATATTTTGATTTGATTTGATTTGCACAGAATTCCTTAGAGGTGCGGCATAACAGCAAGCAGATGGTAACAGTTTGCCGAATGACTCAAGGAGAATCTGACAGCTTCGAGATCACCGGTCATATTTGCAGTCTCTTCATCTCATGTGAGCTTAGAAACATAGTCTTCTTTCTGTGCCGACATCACGTACAGTTGCCCGCACGATTTCTTCGCTTGTACGTGCGTGCACTTCGCTTAACGCGCTGCTGCCGTCAGTACCACTGTGTGATTTGGTCGCTGAGGATCGTAAATGTATCAAAAGAATATTTGAAGTACTGTGAAAAGTTGGAAAAGATGACCTCATTACCAGTTATAATAATTTGTAAGTAAATTATTTTTAAATACTTTTTTATTTTATTATGCAACTGTATAACGAATTGTTATTTATTTGTAATGTTTTAAAATTTTAATAAATAAATGATAATGATAATAAAAAATCTTGAACAAAGGTTAAATACATCGTATAGTTCTTTCTTTTGTACATTACGACATTTCACATCACATTGTTTTAGTAAATGGCTCATGAGATAATTACATGGCGCAACATGATTGGTATTTTTATACTTTTAAATTTGTTCTTTTTATAAGTACGAAATCCTACTAGTGATTTTATTATGAAAAAAAAAAAGAAAAGGTAGGTATTTATTTTGAGTAATCGAGAATACACAATACAATTCTATTACACAGTCATGCATGTTCTTAAAATATACGATTATCCCAAAAGTATATATTTTTTGCCCGCAAATTCACTCGCGAAGAAGTGTCTTTCAATCTCTGAGTAGTGTCTACAGTTTTCGGCTTGGGGGTTATTTTATAAACAATTCTTATGACCTATATGGCTTCGGTCATTACGATGATAATTAAGAAAACCGAATCTGTTGAGTGGTTTTCCAAATAAAATGTAACAGATAGACTGACAGATAGACAAAAATTCTAATAATATAGTATTTTTGGCATCAGTGCAATACTACTAACCCATTTCATTTCTCTTCTCAATTCTTCTTCATCATTCTAGATTTCAATCCAATGCATTTGGTGAAGTTGCAGTTCGTCTCTATTCTGTTTATCCATATTCTCTTTTTATAATTCTTGTTGTTTTTTTGCAGTCTTTTCAAATGCTTTATGCACTAAATCCTCTTTTTCGTTCTTGTTGTGCAATAAAGAATTTATTATGATGACGGTGGATGATAATGATGACTTTTTTACTCCCTTATTAAAGCCGATTCTGAAGGCTTTAATTTTAGTTCTAGTGCTCTCAAAACAAAATTTTCTTTCCCCCAAAATAGTTATTTAGTGTTAAGAAGCTTAATTACTTTGTAAAATTTCAAGTTTTGAAAGCACTTAACTAAAAACTAAAGCTCTTAGGATCGACTTTATTATTAGTGTATAGTACAGGTAGAGATTAATAGAAAAACCTGTACTTAAATACATAAATGACCCCGTGAAATTATTATTTCCTGCTGTTGTTTTATATTTAACGAAATATTAACTGATTGACGTAACATTTCAGTGTGAACACTTTATTTTAATGTACAACTCACTATTGTGATCTACTTCCCCCCACGCGTACACGTATACGCATAACGTAACGCGTACAAATAAATAGATCCTGATGAATCAAATACTTACGGCTGATTAATTGTGGGAGAATGGGAATAGCTGGAATAGCCGCTTCTATAGAGCTGCCGAACCACAAAAGTCGCGTGGATGAGGCAATTTTGTTTCGGGAAATGAGTGCTCCTTTTATGTATGTACGTGTCTTATAAAAATTTACAACAGATGAACGGGTTAGGGCAAATGCGTTTGTAAATTTTCTGAAAATACAGGTACTAATGTGAAAAAAAATGCAGTCACTATTATGTAATATTTAACATTATTTATAGCACACCGTGCGTAAAGCAACCACTTTACGCACGCTGCGCTTGCGTAAAGTCAGCATTTTCCGCACTTTTGCTATAAAATATTATACGATACTCGTGCGAGAAACTTTTTCTCGACTCGTGTGATTGCAGCACTCACCTTCGGCTCGTGCCGCAAACTCACACTCGTCATAAAACGTTTCATCGCTCTCGTATCCTAATGTACCATTAACTCCTTTGTTAAATACGTACGTTATTTGTGTGTCTTCTTAGGTGAAATCGGGTATTAAGATTTTACAGTGGCTTCAAAAATATTGTGAGTGTGATAAAATGTGAAAACGTTGGGCAACGTTATCTTTGATGAAAGTTTTTTATTATTTTCATAATATCAGCCAGTTTCGGCCGATTTTTGGGTTTCTGGGCCTTTTTTGTTGTAAATTTTTTCGTTTTTATTTTTTTATCCGCATAAGGGACTCTTCAATGCTTACTAATTTCGTTATTGAGTTTAAATTTTATAAAAGTTGGATTTAAAATTTCAGAAATATTTTCTCAAGGAATAAGGAGAAAGTATGTATCTATTAAAATTGGTTACGACCGAAACAGTTTTAAATCAGAAAATCTTTGTGTAAATCACTTTTTCATCAGTAATGCTCTGAAAGTAAGTCGAATTTAATTCGAGATGTGAGAGGTAAATTCGATTTACAAACCTAGGGAGGTAAGTAAATTTGAAAATCGAACGTGGCTCCCTTACCGTTTCTAGCCAGTAAAGACACTCGTATAAAATGAAAAAAAAAATCTGCGTAATCTCTTTTTGTTTCGTTATTCTGTATTTTATTTATATTAGTAACATGGAAATGTATATTTATATGAAAAAATTTTACTTTCATCATACGATAGGTAAATTTGTTAAATAAAATGTAAGACTAAAAAGGTTTTATTTTTAAAACAATCACACTAGCCAGTAAGACATGATTGTACAAAAAAGAAAAAAAGAAATAAAAATGGCGGATGTAAAATTTTCTTGCTGAAAACGTTGCTGCAAATATATTTTTGTAAGTTTTTCTTATTTCCTCGCATTAGTGATGAAAAGAAGAGTGTTCTGCTATTGGAAAAATGGATCTGGAATGGTATGGAAAAATTACCCAATGAATTTTGTCACGAATTGATGTCTAAATCTCATTTCTCACCAAAATAATAACGAGAATGGTCCGCTTACATATAACGATATAATATAAGCAAAACTGGTCAAGTGCGAGCAGGACTCGTGCTCTGAGGGTTCCGTAAATACCGTTTAAAGCAAAACCTTTTCCACGAGCAGTTTTGAAAGACAAACTCGACACTCGACGCTGGGTCTTATTAAGTTGTCCTTTAGTTCTTCTTGAATTTAATATAAGCAACTTTCAGATTTTATTCTGGACGTGTGCTAAAAGGCCCAAAGTAATCAGTAATCAGTAATCGGTAATTTTTTATTGACCATTATAACAGAGAATGTTACATGGGGCATGTCAAATATTACACCATAGATTCACAATATCTTATTGATAAAATAAATAATTTACATAATATAAATAAAACATTAGGTACATATAAAACTTATGTCATTGAAAAACAAATTGTCAGGTATGTATGATTATCATTTTATGACATATACCTTCGTATTATAGACAAAATTATAAAAATTGTATTATACCTACAGAGAGAATGAACACTTATTAAACTGCTTGGTCAGGTACTCATTTACAGAATAAAATGGATTTAATTCGAAAAAATATTTTAATTTCATTTTAAAATCAACCAGAGGAAGTCTAGTTATTTCTAGTGGCAATTTATTGTACATATTAACCTTATTGAACAATCCTTGTTTTTGCGTTTTCGATAGTCTTGTTTTTGGTAAAACGATTTTCTCTTTGTTACGGGTGTCATAGTTGTGTCGGTCCATATATTTAGGTAAATCATGTTTGTTATTATGAATTTCTATTAATGATTAATACAAGTATAGTGATATTACCGTCATAATTTTGTTTAATTTAAAATATTCTCTTGCTGAAGAGCATCTGTGGTTTACATTTAAAATTCTGATGGAGCGCTTCTGGCTGATCAAGATTTTCTTGATCTCCGCAGCATTTCCCCATACCGTTATGGCATAATTCAACTTTGACTGTATGTAAGCATGATATACACCCGTAAGGGTAGTTTTATTTACTAACGGTTTAAGCTTCAACAGAGCATAGTTTGCGCTGGACAATTTTTTCCGTAGTTTCTCTAGTAAGGAAAACGAGACGAGATAAAATACGTAAACAATCGAACCCTTACTGAGTTATCTGTATCATTATTTCTCGTACCGCGCTCATACGCAATAATGGCGTCAGTTGGTCTACGACAACTGACGTTGCGTGAGTCGTGTGGTACAGGTAAGTAGTCCGTACCGCAGTTACCAACATTTGTTTAGTCCGCCACTTGTGAATAATTTTTGGATTGCGTTCGAAGTGATACTGTATTCTTTTGTTTACGTATTTGTTTAGTTTTTTGTTATTCTTAACTGTTAGTTTTTCTTGTTGATTTATGATTGATTGACAACATGATTGATACTAAAATAGATATTTTTGTCATTAATACGGCTGATTCGGACACTTGCGACCACAGAACATATAAATTAAATCTTCTGTGCTTCCGACGAATCATCTTCGTCTAATACAGACGACAACGATTACAATAGAGAGTTCAAAGTTTCTACCATATAATTTGTTCAAATAAAAATGTTTTGAACCCCCGAAAGTGTGTTTACATTCTTTATCTCGTATTGTTGGCCTTACTTTAATTGTGAACGAAATTTCATGTTTCTGATTCAACTAAAAGGTGAGGTTTTATGTTTTAAATGTTTTTAAGATTTAATTACATAAAGGGCAATAACTTGTTTTGCGTTGAGTTAGAATATTTATTTTTAACAGTACTATGAAGCTGTAGACTTCTGTAAAGGGTATTAGTTTAAACTTTATATTTTTAACGAGGCCCGAGAAAAAGGGTCTTGAACGACGGCCAACAAAGTGAGCCCTCAACATGGTTATCAAAACTTCTATAACTGAAAACAAAATACCAACAAGCTTATTCATTCAGGCGTGGCGTGGCAACGTCTACAATGTTTTGAAAAGCCTTCCAAGAGATTCTATTATATTAGATCGACATATAGACATTAAAAATAATAATGTTAATTCGTTTTAAATAAAAATGTCTGTTGAAAATATAACTAAAGATCGTCATCAAAATATAAACCATGTTTTTCATAGATACCCTAATAATATGATATGTTTTTGCGTCCTACTGAATAAGTCCATTAGTGGAGAAAGCCTCTTCCAAAACGGGACGACCTCTTTCCGACATCACACTCAGATCTGATGAAAGTGGAATAAATTCCACAACTCCTCGTGTGGAATTCACCGCGCTATCGACGATATTTCTTTTAATATAACCCACTGGTCTGTGGTCTGCGTTGTGCCCGAGGATCAGTAAGGTATACGCTGTACAGAATATGCAACGTCAGCCAATGTAGAATGTGAATGGAGGATTTTATTTGTGCAATGTAAATAAGATGTATACGTTATTATTAGTAAATTTTATTGTAACATATACTCAGTAAATTTAAAACAGGAGTATAAAAAACAATAAAAATAACATTTTTTTATCAACTAACATACCATTTTTAGGGTTCCGTAGTCCGACAAGGAACCCTTATAGTTTCGCCATGTCCGTCTGTCCGTCTGTCCGCGGGTTAGCACAGAGGCTATTAATACTAGAAAACTGTTATTTAGCATGAATATAAATATTTAAAATGCCCATAAAATGGTAAAATAAAATATCGAAAAATTTTTTTTTAAGGTAAGGTAACCTCTATTACACCTAAACTGGGGATGATTTTTTTTTCTCGTCTATCCCATAGTGTGGGGTATCGTTGGATAGGTCGTTCAAAAACATTGTGGGTTTGTGAAAACCATGTTTCGATTTAGAGATCCGTTGGCGAAATATTAAGCTTTAAAGTGAAAATTTTAGTTAGAGTGGAGCGTCCCCCCCTCTCCCCCCCCCTTCTGGCTAAACTTTTGTTTATAGAAATGTGAAAAAATTCACAGAAGTAGTATATATAATGAATTTAAAAGAAAAACTATCACAGCTAAGTAGGCTTCACAGATTTACGAGTACAGGTCGCGCCAAACTTTTGGTCCCCTATAATGTATGGGACCAGAAGTTTGGCGCGGTCTGTATTAGTAGACCAACTTGTATGTACCGGGCAACTTCGAAACCCTACATTGCGCGTGGCCCAACACGCACTTGGCTGGTTTTTGTATTTTATTGTATTACTTATAATTCCTCTGATGTGTGTGACAAAACAATTTTTAGAAATACTTATATTTGGATATTTACTATCGTGTTTTATATAAATTTTATATAAGGTGACTTTTATTTATGCCGCACAACTCATACCGGAGGCTTGGTAAGTGATCAGTAACACGGATCGATAACACTTGTTGCTTATTTCGCAAAATAAAATTTGACGTCCCATAGTAATTGACTCGGGGCTGGGCTTGCGTTTGCAAGGAACACGAAAATAATAATTTACAAATTTCACAAAAAAGGGGCATCGAACCTTGTTACTGAGCACTTACCGAGTCTTCAGTAAGAATTTAGCTGCATAAATTAACGTCGCCATATATATAAATATAAATTAATACACTTACATTTTAGTTAGAGGTATATTGAATACAATGAAATAATATACGACGCAAAATTTCTCGAAATTTATTTTATACTTGGTTTTGCCCGCAGCTTTACTCGCGTGGAAGTGTCTTATTTATCAACAGTTTTCGGCTTGGCAGTTATTTTATTAACACTCCTTATAGTCTAATGTTGACTTGGGTCACTACAATGATAATAAAGAAAACCGCATGCAAATCCGTTGAGTGATTTTTGAATTAAAACGTAATATATACAGACGGTAAAGAAAACAGACAGAGACAGACAAAAATTTTAGTTTTAATGTCATTGCCATTAATAATCCAATTCAATAAAAAATTAGCGAAAAGTTCTAGTGTGACGTCTTTCTTACTGGGTACTTTATTATTACTTACATGAATCACATATTACTATTGTCTAATCTGTAATGGCGAATGCAATTATCCTAATAAAAGATATAAAAATTATAAAATATCAAAGCCAACCTCAGTCATAATTTAATAACTCGTGCAAAGCGACCACGTGTATAAAAATACGTGGAAATTTCCTGGACATAAAATTGAGAAGAATGTATTAGTGTATACTTGAGCGGAAATGGTTCTGTTTGACTTTGAACAGCTTATAGTGCCTTTGATATTTAAGGAAAAAAATAATCGCTGGATAAGTAAAACAAATGATAAAAACACAATATGAAAGTTGAGAAGGATACAAGTTGTGTTACTACCGCTAATTTTTTTCGTGAATCCAATGATTTTTAAGAAAGTTTAAGGACTTGCCTTAAACAATTAACTTACAATCAAGCTAAACTCGAGGATCTTCCTACTGCCATTAATACAACTAATAATGATCTAGCTCGCATTTTAAATTGGAGCACTGAATTTGGACTCAAAATTAATCCTATAAAAACCCAAATTATAATAATCGGTAGCCCGTTTTTCATCTCTAGAGTGAACTGGCAGACTTTACCACAAATATTCTTTGATGGAACACATATCCCTTTTAGTGCTAAGGTAAAGAATCTTGGTATTTTCATTGACAATCGTTTGTCCTGGGAGCCTCAGTTGGAAGAAGTCAGTCGAAAACTCTTCGCTTCTGCAGGTTCGATGAGAAGGCTTCGTAACTTCCTTCCGGTTACTACCAAGACTGCTCTGGCCCAATCCCTCCTTTTACCTCTCCTTGACTATGCTGATTCCTGTTACACTGACCTTACCCAAAAGCAACTCGACCAACTTGAGCGACAACTTCAAAATTTTTGTATTAGATTTATTTTTGGACTCCGTAAATTTGATCACGTTTCGGAATTTCGCTCCCGGCTTGGCTGGCTCCCTCTTCGCTCACGTCGGAATGTCCATATCCTTTCCCTCCTGTATTCTGTTCTTTTCAATCCTTCTTCTCCTTCTTATCTCAAGGAACGTTTTGAGTTTCTTCACCAATCTCACGAACGAACGTTGCGGTCATCTGAAAATCTTCAATTAAAGACACCACTACACTCCTCTACCTTTTATGGCAAATCGTTCACAGTTGAAGCTGTGCGTTTGAGGAATGCTTTGCCCTTTTCTATAAAATCTTCTTCTTCCTCGGCTATCTTTAAAAGACGAATAAAAGAATATTTTTTCTCCCTTTAATAGGTACCTTCAAGTAGGTATATTATATGAATAAATATTAGTTTATATTATAATATTGTATAGTATGTATTTGTATGTATATTTACACGTAGTAGATTGTTTAGTATTTAAATAATTAGTTAATTTACATTGTGCAGTACATGTATGTATATATATTACATAAATATCTCCTGTTCACCACCATCAACTTATCCTTTTTAACAGTATCCAAAGGTTGTCTGGAAGAAATCGCTCTGAGCGATAAGACCGCCCATTGTACCCTTTCTGATGAAATATTTTTATTACTTGTTTTTATTTTGGTGAACAATAAAGAGTATTTATGATATGTTATGTTATGTCTTTCAACGGTTTTTATTTGAATATGCTGGGATAACCACTTATCTGATCAATATATAACGTGCACACGTGTTTTTTCTGACCTTTGTCTTTCCGTTGTTAGGTCGGTTACCTAATTGGACACATTTCACGCGATAGATTTTATTTTTGAAAATGATGCCTTTTTAAGTTATGTCTACATGGCTTGAGTTTCATGTTTGAAGTTACTTCTATAACAAGAGAACATGGTTTGTTTTCCGATGTCAGGTGAAAAAACTCCTACATCAAATAATTTTTCGTAAAATCCAGAAAAGCCTCGAATATTCGCTGATTTTGCGTGCCAAACTTTCCGAAAACATACTGAACTTCAAAATCACTTAGTAAGGTTATCGTGCACTATGTACCAAGCCTTAATAGGAGATCTCTTTGAATGCCTTGTCAAAATTTGATTTGTCATAAACTTTCACGAATAGCAGGATTTCAATTCTTTTTCAGTGTCATCGCGGGGAGTGGAGGGAGAGCAAATTATATATTTTTGTATTGTCAACGAATGGATCTTCACAACGATATAACGATCGTTTTTGTAACTTTAAAACTTTATGAGTATGAAGCTTCCGGAATTCATGTCACAAATCACATGAATTTCATGTCACAATTTTTCTGGGACGACGACGAGTCAAGTCAAGTTAATCATCTTCATCGAAGTCAAATTAAAAATAAGATAGTAGGTTTCTTTAGTTAATCAAACATAATCCTATTAAATTTATTATCTATAAAATTTACTATTTAAATAAAAATTGATATCAGTCGAGAATAAAAAATAAAATAAAATTTTATGCACATACATAAGACGGGTCTGTACCCACTGTCACTTTTTTCGTTACAAAAGGGACAGCTTAAATTTATATTACCGTTAAACGCATAAATTGTACAAAATACCTAGAGATACATTTGTTAGTATCGCAAAAGATTAAAAAAAAAATATTCAATTCACTTTTTATTGGGGACTGAAGCATTATTTAGAAAGGATTATACATACAGTGTTAATATAAAAACATTTTTCCTTAAAACGGCGTACTCTACCTATTAATAAGAACAAGAATTACGAATAAGAAGAACAAGAAGCGGCGCCGGCGCGGCGGTAGCTCAGGGGTAGAACGCTGGCCTCTCAATCTTTGAGATCCAGGTTCCATCCCCTGCCGGACATGCACCAATGAATTTTTCGGAATTTATTTGCAGAGTTTTTAATACTTACCACTTGCTGAACAGTAAAGGAAAACATTGTGAGGAAGCCTGCATCCCCCAAGAAGCGTGTATTTGTGCCCGAATAACGGCAATAGGGCTCACCACCCATCTTCACAGTTCATCCACGGAACACCTCTGACACCCCCCCGGGGTTCATGTCGTGACGATATATTTATTTTATATTTATTCATGATAGGAACAACTTTTACTGAGGGCTAACCCAGAAGTCGTAAAAAAAACTGCAAAAATTTGGCATCTATAACATACTCGATGTAGGTATTTTGGAAATATACATTAATAAAATTAAACGAGAAGGCTTTCGAGTCACTACGGAACCCTATAAAACCCACTTGGACTTTCCTGTTCTTTAATCTGTTTATTCACGAGCCGGACATTTATTCAGATTATTTTCTTTTTTCTCCAGCTTAATAAAACATTAATTTATTCTTTGCCTTTGATTAATGTCTGGCAGCCTTTATAGAAAACAAAACGCGGTAAGCGATCGTTGACTAAGAAATTCGTATCGCGGAAGAAAATTCAAAGGAGATTAAGCGCTTGGTTTGTTTCAGACAAAAAGGGGTATTTTTCGCCTGAAAATTCATAAATTTCAAAAGATTTGAAGTCCACTTCTTCCTGTTTTGTGTGGAAGAATCGGGGCGGTGGAAGGAAGGAAAACGGCGAAGTTTGCAGGGTCTTTGTTAAATTTAACACAAAATGCAATAAATATTTATCTTCAACTTGCTTTTTGTTTTTGTTTATTTACTTTACAAAAAAGGAAAAGCAATGGAAGGGTTTGGACGGAAGCTTTGGGACGTAATTTTTAAACATTAATTTGGATTGAACCAACCTAACGACTTAAATTATAATAAAAGGTCTTAAAATACACTTTTACTGCTTAGCCGATAATCACAATCATCAACCGGTAGTTCAATAGTTCAATAAAGTGAATCAAGTGGAACAGTACAAGTGTATTTTTTAAGTTGTTGACGATGTTTTACCAAGTGCCGACAATCGCAAGTATTAATCATATGTATAAGGTGCTCTAAAAATATCTATCATGGCTAAAAATTCTGTATATAGGTTACAATAAAGAAATTTTGTACCCCGGAATAGTTGTATAAATTTGACAGAATAAAATATCGTTACTATTGTAATCTATTTGCAGCCATGGCAGATACTTTTCGAGCACCTTACATAATGTGCATATTGTTTGCATAGTTTTTTAAGTAGGTGTATTAACTTATTAACGGGTAAATATTAATTTAACCAACGTACAAAAAAAAACTACATATAGGATACACAATACTATACTACCTACCTGAGATACACAATTAAAACTAAACCGATCTAAATTTAAAACAACTAAAAAATGCTGTCGAGGTTTTCGCTGCCGCTTGGCAGGATGCCCAAAACGCTTGCCGCGTTACCTTGCTGTAAGGCCAAGCTTATGCGTTGGCCATATTTTACAGGTGACTTGACATCCATCCATCCATCAGCCTGTTTCGTCCACTGCTGGACATTGGCCTTTCCAGGATTTCGCCACTCTTGGCGGTCCTTCTGGAAGAAATGCCCATACTCACACACGCTGGGCAGGCGGGTTGGTGAGCGCGGTGCCGAAAACCTTTCACCAGTGACGCCGCTGCTCGTCACCAGCCTATTTTATATAAGGCCCGGCAATTGGGGATGGATATACCACCATCCATCGGTCCCAGGCAATGGTGGGCCGCCTGGTTTTGCCTGAGAGCTGTCTTACTCTCCCCCAAATAACTTCGGGAGGATTTGCGAGTAAGATGGTGATACCGCCACAGTCGAGCTCGGCATCAGCTCTACCACCTAATGACATATCAGCATCAAACCCATACGTCGTAAGTTTATTTATGCAACCACAGAGGACAAAAAGCAGGTTCCAACCTAAGAAAAAGCTGGCTGGACAGCTTACTAGACCTCACATGGAGCGTATAGAAAAGAACACGTCGATTCAGCGGGACATCAAACTTTCTCTTCGTCGGGTGCTGCAGCTCAAAGAAGAACAGCTTCCTGCAGCTGCAGGAAGTAGTGCTGATGTGATGAGATTGGAAATTTGCAAGACGTGCTCTGTTTGTGACCCCAAGAAGAAACGCAAGACACAAACAATACTTGTGTTTCCAATGCAAAAACCCAATTTGCCTTGGGTGCTCAAATAATATGGTGTCATTTTACTGCCGCAAAAAATTATAAAGTTGATCGCTTGCAATTTTGTAGTAATAAGACCATTTTTTTTGAAATTTCTGTGCAGATGAATAAGTAGATTATTGAATTTATGCAAATTAGTAAGGAGAAATTCCTTATTTATGTTCCCTATATCATGGATCTCATCTTGTAAACATGTTGATTTTTTTCGTATTTTCCGAAGTCTATAAAAAGATTTTGATTTATATGATATAGGGTATCGATATTTTATGCTTCTATAATTTTAATAAATATTATATATATAATAATAACTTATTAAAACATATACTTCATTAAAAAATATCTTCCAATGCCACATTTTTTTTGCGAGAGTGATATATCGCCTTAAAAAAACTAGAACGCTTGAATCGATTTTTATGACGTATTCAACAAATTATCGACAATTTGTAGAGTGCGTAGCAGATGGAAATCTGTAGTCTTTGCCTACCCCTCTGGGAGACATGCGTGAGTATATATGTATGTATGTTATAGATATATAAAAAGTAAAAAAAAAGGTCCACGTGAAAAATAAATCTCCTATTTTATGCCATCCGGAGACGTAACGTTCGGCCTTTTAATGCGCGCTGATAGGAACACTATGTCAATGTCATTAATTTCCATCGATATTTTTACCGAAACACATCGAGTTGCTTATTTTGGAATGTATGCGCCTTAAGCAAAAAACATACTTACTGACGGACATCTCGTTTCATAGGCAGAAAAATAGAATGTTGTCAATATAGGTACATTCATAGATTAAACTGACTTATTTACGTAAAAAAACATTGAGGAAAATGTTTAATCAAATAATAAATTGACAACTGTAATAGTTCTTATTAGGGTTGCGTACCTCAAAATGAAAAACGAAATCCTTATACGATCACTCTGTCTGTTTGTCCGGCTGTCTGTTTGTCAAGACACTTTTTCTCAGACCCCGCGAGAGATAACAAGTTGAAACGTGGTTGAAACTAATACCTTTTACAGAATTCTACATGGCCACATGGTGTTCATAAAAAATCAGGCTTGTAGCTTTACGCAATTTCATACACATTATCTTAGCATCAAAACCTGTAGGGTACTTCAAGTTGACTTAAAAACTTGACATTCCGTTCACAAATTGGTTCAATGGAAAAATTACCCATATTTGATTCTAAATTCTAAATTCGTGGTTTGGGCGATGAATCCTGCACTGACTCTCCGTGATCGTGAGTATTGTGCTCTTCCCCCCGGTCAGTCAGCCCAGCAAGAACAGCTCCTTGAAGTAGAGCCGAATGGCTTCAGCATGCTGACATAAGAACTGGTCCAGTTCACTATCCCGTATAGCTGTCGCTATACGTTATCGTAACTTTTGTAACAATTTAATTAAAAAACTAAAGCATATTTATGAGCGCAGTGAATTTGAAAAGGTAAAAAGGAACCCAAAGGCCACATGGAAACTGATTAAAATATCACTAACGTGCAAAAGTTGTCTCTTGTACCTAAAGAACTTCTCCAAATCTCTTCAAATCCGCAATCTTCTATCAATGAAGTAAATCAATATTTTGCGACTATTGGTAAAAAATTAGCACAAAGTATTAAAAGGAATCTTAAGGATGCTAGAAATATTTCTGTTGAGCTGCCCCGTGGGAACTCTATGGCTCTCTTCGAAACAGACCATCACGAAATTGAGGCAATTATTATAGGCCTCCGTAGCAACTGCTCTATTGGTTGGGATGGCATTCCTGTATCAATTATCAAGGCTTCTCGCGCAGTTCTGGTACCTTTGTTAACACATATCTCTAACTTGTGCCTCCGGACTGGTACTTTTCCAGGAGTTTTTAAGAAGGCACTTATCCATCCAATCTACAAGAGTGGGAGCAGAGACACTGTCTGTAATTATAGACCTATTTCGGTCCTTTCGACTTTTTCGAAAGTTCTTGAGAGGGTACTTAACGCGAGATTAATTAGTTTTCTAACTACCAATAATATTATTGCGAAAAATCAGTTCGGGTTTCGTAGTGAAGTCTCAACAGAGGATGCCGTATTGAGTCTGACTAATTCCATTGTAGAGCATCTAGATAAAAAACACAAGGCTTTTGGTATTTTCCTCAATCTATCAAGGGCCTTTGACACAGTTTCTGTTCCCATCCTTCTTCGCAAAATGGAATATGTAGGAGTGAGAGGTCTAGCCTTGGAAATTTTCAAGGACTATCTGAATGCACGCACACAGTCAGTTATTATCGACAATTTAAAGAGCCCTTATGTTTTGGGGTACCCCAGGGCAGCGTCTTAGGCCCAACCCTTTTTTAATTTATAAAAATAATCTATGCAAACTAAATCTAAAAAATTGTCAAATAATTACCTATGCAGACGATAGGGCTCTAATTATTCATGGTAAAACTTGGGAGGAAACTCAAAAGTTATCTGACTCAGCTTTATCTTATATTATGCAGTGGTTTTATGCAAATCTGCAATTACCTTTAGTCCTTTAGCTTCTACTCAGCCCCCCACGGATGATTTTTGCATAAATTTGCACACTTGTGCTTTTAAGAATGTGAATACCTGTAACTGTTCACCTCTCAGGAGAACTAATCAAATTAAATACCTTGGTGTTTATATGGACAATACTTTAAGTTGGAAACCTCACCTTGATTCTTTAGTTATTCATACTAGACGACTAATTTTCATTTTCAAAAAGCTAAGATCTTCTGCTTATTTAAAAACACTCAAAACCATATATTATGCACTAGCCCAATCAGTTCTTTCCTATTGCATCACTGTCTGGGGAGGTACATATGTCTATGTATATGTAGAGATGAGATATATATATATCGCACATACATGCTTCGTGTGTAGCGAGCCCAGAGGGCTGTTCTTAAGCAAACCCTTTAGATTTGACACTACGCTACTATACAAAGAACTGCGGGTACTTACCGTGAGATAGCTCTTCGTGCTTCGAACTACGTTGCGGAAGCACTCGTCTATTCCCTACAACTCTAAGTTTATTGAAAACACGCGACGCAATGACCTTGTATGTCCGATACCTACACATAAACTAGCACTTACCTCCAGGCATTACAATATTATTAGCTGTCGTATTTACAATAGAATAAACAAAAAACTCAATATTTATCCTAATAATTTAAAACTTTGGAACTCCAATATACAAGCATGGCTTTAAAACTTAACTTAGGAAGAGACCGAAGCTTTGCTGAAATCTATTACATAATCTCATTATTATTATAATTTTTATTTGCATATCCAAATTATTTTTTCTCTATATATGAGGCGGTCAGCGCAAAAGTGGCCTATCATTTCCAGACATAATTGATTATTAATTAAACATGATTATTAAAACTATACAATTAAGTAAGCTATCAGAAAAAATGGATGTGGAAGTTTGAAATACTATGAAATATATATGAGGCGGTCAGCGCAAGAGTGGCCTATCATTTCCAGACATAATTAATAATCAATTATGTCTGGAAATGATAGGCCATTTTTCAGAATTAAACATGATTATTAAAACTATACAATTAAGTAAGCTATCAGAAAAAATGGATGTGAAAGTTTGAAATACTATGAAATATATATGAGGCGGTCAGCGCAAAAGTGGCCTATCATTTCCAGACATAATTGATTATTAAAACTATACAATTAAATAAGCTATCAGCTGATAGCTTACTTAATTGTATAGTTTTAATAATCATGTTTAATTCTGTCAACTGTAACTGTGAGCAAACTGGCAATTCTTGTTTTTCTTTAAGATTTATTGTTCTCAGGTACTTGTACCAAATCTGTTCTTGTTTATCCTAATAAGCGGAGTTTCAAAATAAAGATGTATTGAAAGGAGATGTATAGGCGGCAGACGCTGGTATCGATAGTACAGTGTTAACCACTAGCTTAGGTACCAACGAACTATCCTTATAGGTTAAGTTATTTACTAACAAACATCTGTTTTGTGTAACAATTTATATAGTTGAGGATAATATTTGTTATAATTTAAGCAACAATAAACACATTTTTATCTTTTTTATATTTTTATCCCCGCCTTTTGTCTTGTATTATCGGTTGCAGAGCAATAGAGCAGCACATGCTCCACTGTCTCTTCCTCTTAAAGGCAACCTCTGCATAGAGGGCTATCGGTGCTATCTGTATTGAAAAGGTGCTTGTTTAAGATACTACGTCCAGTTATGATACGTACCATATCCCGCAGGTCGGATCGTTTTAGTTTTAGTAAGTTTTTGATTATTATATCATAACTTAATTAGACCCCCTAACATGCTTGTATATATATGTCTCGTAAGTGTCGTGTCGAGCTAAGTTGAATATCCATAACTGCAAAAGGAAAAAATTCGTGTTTGAACGTTTTTTTACCTCCGAAGGAAATACGTAAATAGTAACATGTCATATCATGTACGTACAGGGTTGTCATCTACAATTATTACTACAGCAAAAAAAAGTTTACGAAATAAAAATGAAAATGTTTATGAAAATAAAATTTGTAAGATTGACACAACCGACGAAAACGAGATCAATTAGGTATTTCTTAAACGTAAAACAGCAAAAATACCAATGGCTTTAACGCAAGTAATTTTTACTTTTTGCTCAATTTTGAATGAAATAAAAAGTACCCCGAAAGAAGAACTTGCATGACTAGATTGCTGGATTTAGAAGCAAAAGAGGTGTGTCAGGATCTTAGCAGATGGAAACCTCTGCGAAACCAGCTTGAGTATATTGTATGTATGTTCAGGGCAGTAAAAAAAATTACTTTTATTCACTTTCCTTAACACGAATGTCTACAAAGTATGTAATTAACCAAGTCTACTATAATGCTTAGTAATTTTAAATATTAATTAAAGTCAAGGTAGGCGAAAAAACAAACCTCGAAAAAAAAATCCTGGACTGTTCACCTAATTTTGTAGGACGCTCTTCTTGCTGCAAAAATAGACCTTAATACGTAGTGCTAGGGACTCAATAGCATGCTTTATGTGCGTACCGCGGGTTTATTTAATTTCACTTTGGCTATGAAAGTGCCATTAAACCTATGTATGTATGAATTTTTTCAAATTTTGATTCAAAAATTTAGGGTTCGTAATAAAAGAGAACCGTTATGCTAAGTTAATGTTATCAAAATAGTACGAGTCAAACAGACGCCTACATATTTGATGTAATCGTAAGTATGGTACGCAGATAAATTAAGCTACCGACGTAAAATAAAAACCAGCCAAGTGCGAGTCGGACTCGCACACGAAGGGTTCCGTACCATTATCTATGCTATGAAAACGGCAAAAAAATCAAGTCTGTTGTATGGGAGTGCGCAGTTCCGACTGGAACTTGGCCGGTTTTAGTATTTGTTGTTATAGCAGCAACAGAAATACATCATCTGTGAAAATTTCAACTGTCTAACTATCACTTCATGCATTATCTATACAAACGGCAAAAAATCATGTTTGTTGTATAGAAGTGCGCAGGTCCGACTCGCACTTGGCCGGTTTTAGTGTTTGTTGTTATTCATAAATTTATCTATTCTTTTTGCTTCCTTTTCAACACACATCTGGACTTGACAATTTAACAAATATGTATTGCAATCCATAATCGTGTGATGTTGCATGCAGTAATGTACAATCCTTGAGACGTCGACTCCGACAATGTATTAGAATAATGGCATAATTTCGAACAAGTAATTGGTTAAGAAATTAAATTTATATCATTGCGGTATAGAAAATCAGAAAAGTAAATCTGGACGTGAGGAGCTCTGAACCAGGATTCAAACCCGGGACCTCTCGCTTACCGGGTGGTTGCTCTACCAACTGAGCTATCCAGTTCTCAGCATGATCTGCGAATTTACGCTTGTGCTTTCCCATGAATTTAATGTTTTATCTTCTTGGAATGGATAAATCGCCAAGTGTTTAAAAATATAGAAATTTATTTCTATCATAGTTTTAATTGGTTATGGTTTAATTAATATATCCATCCATCCATCCATCAGCCTATTTCGTCCACTGCTGGACATAGGCCTTTCCAGGAGTTCACCACTCTTGGCGGTCCGCCTGGAAGAAATTCCCATACTCACACACGCTGGGCAGGCGGGTTGGTGAGCGCGGTGCCGAAACCCTTGCACTAGTGACGCCGCTGCACGTCACCAGTCTGATTTATATAAGGCCCGGCAATTAGGGATGGATATACCGCCAGCATCCGTCGGTCCCAGGCAATGGTGGGCCGCCTGGTTTTTTGCCTGAGAGCTGTCCTTTTACTCTCCCCCGAATAACTTCGGGAGGATTTCCGAGTAAGATGGTGGTACCTCCACAGTCGAGCCCGGCATTAGCTCTACCACCTACTAATATATGAAAAATGTAATAGTACTTTCTTCAAAATCAGAACTTTCTAGTTTGCCGTATGTCATTACTTTCCAGAATTTGATCCTTATAAGTAACACTATCGGATGGCGCAGTAATATACAGTGGTTTTTTGTTTAAATAATGAGTTCGATTCCCGGCCAGGGTTTTTTTGAAAATCGAATGATGCAGGCTTTCATTAAAATTAACTCTGAGACTCCTTTGAAAATTTTTCGCTATTCCCTATAGTTTTGAATTTCACCATCCACGCCCACTTGAAAAACTGACCCTGTACCTATATGCCGCATGTTAACATGTTAAGTATGTAAAGGTGCTTTTTCGATTCAGTCTTTGATTCTTGCGATCAGAAGTGAAGTGGGTTTCATTTAATGTCTTTAACATCTTACAACGCATAGATGTAATTGCTTCGAAACAAACCAGCTATTTTTCTAACGATACTTACTTTTGTCTTATTACTTTTGGGACGACGTGAAACGGTTTAACTATGACAGACGTGAGTCTTACGAAACTTTTTAGAAATTTTCATAAGTTGTACGGTTTAAAATTCTGTGAACGGTTACAGATGTTATACACCTTGATAACACCTTTTCTGCACCTCATACCTCGCGCTCTTCGAGTAGATTCAAAGCCCGGAGGAGCAGGCTCGTGAGGAAAGACAAACACACAACAGGAACAACATTTACAACATAATTTCAACATTAAACAAACTGTTCTGTATGCTTTGCCCTTTCCTTGTGTAACTTAGTTACTCGTTGGCATTTGTTTTGAATGATACTTGCTTGAGCTCGCGTGTTTGTTTGCTTTTGTTAAAGGAGGGAGATATAGGTGAGCCAAATTAAAACTGGAGATTCGGTAAATAGTCGGTATCAAAGCATCATTTACCCTTTTTGGAAAATGCATTTTTTGTCCTGTTCCTCACAA
Organism: Ypsolopha scabrella; assembly: GCA_910592155.1. Lineage (NCBI taxonomy): Eukaryota > Metazoa > Arthropoda > Insecta > Lepidoptera > Ypsolophidae > Ypsolopha > Ypsolopha scabrella. The sequence continues at coordinate 23,927,025 of OU342978.1, read as the reverse complement.
ACGCAAGCCAAGCAGGTAAATTACTATGGGCGGACAACATTTTATTTTGCGAAATTAGTAAAATGTGTTATCAATACGTAAAACTGATCACTTACCAAGTCTCCGGTATAAATTTGGGATGCATAAATAAATTTCAGCTCATATAAGGTGACTTTCGTTTATATAGCCGAATTCGTACTGCAGATTATAGCTCAGTGCCGCGTGTTTATTCAATTAAAATTAGTATTAATACAGTGCTGATGAGACAAGGAGAAAACAATAATAGCGTGCAACAAATACATAATGTGTGTGTATGTGTGTTTGTGAGAGAGGGTGTGTTTAAGAGTGTATGTAACAACTTTTTGCTACTTGGGTAGGTATGCGAGTCTGACTCGCAATTGAACGGTTTTTTTAAATTTGATATTTTGTTTTTGACGCTTAGAAGTTAACTCATTTTCAATTAAGGATATTTCAATAAACGCTCGGATGAACCGCCTAATACCTGCGGTGGTAACTGGGTCGTTAGGATGGAACTGTCAATATTGAGGCCCCGGGATTCTGCTAGCATGCACCAATGAGTTTTTCGGAATTCATGTGCAATTGTGCACAGTATTTGTACTACTTGCTGACGGTTGTCCGGTGAAGAAAAACACTGTAAGGCAGTGGTTCTTGAACTTTTTGTAGCCACGGACCACTTTCAGAATTTCGCAGATTCCACGAACCCCTGTCGAAGAAAATTTTGGGAAAAGAAAATAAAGCATATACTAGGGGAATCAAAAAGTAGTGAGAACGACATATAGGCTGAAATTAAATCAATCGACCAAAGTTATACTGGAGACTCGGTTAGTGATCAAGAACTAGTTTCATTAATCCATTTGGCCAATTTCTAAAAATAAATGTGTTTGCTCCCTTAGTGGTTGGACTAGTTTAAGTACAATTCCTAGTGCAGGCACTACGGAGAAAAAAAATTTCTTTTTCAACTTAATGGTCTTTAAACCTTGTTCCTGATGACTAACCGAGTCTCCAGTATGATTTTGGTTGGTTGATTTTAATTCACCTATATGAATATACCGGGTATACCGGGTGTAAATAGAGTCCGACAATTAAACCATTAAGGTGATTACCCACGCCAACGACCTTTAGCAATCGGCCTCCCCCGCGGGGAGTTACAGGCGCTGCACCCCGCATGCTTCTGCGCAGACGCCCCGTGCCCCTCTACAAAGATCGCGAACGGTGAAATGATTCTCACCTCGCGGCGCGGTGAGATAGAAATAAATTTCATTGTTTTATACGTAAACATTTAAATAACTTCAACTTTTTGAGCTCAAGAGGCTGTAACAGAAAGATTACTACATTCATATTCATCTTTATATTACGCGGCGATATTTTAGTAGTTTTGAAAACAAACTAAGTAGGTACTTAGTGGTGATATGGCGATATTTTGGTAGTTTTGAAAACAATTTAGTACTTAGTGGTAAATGCAAACTATTGGTGATAATCGAGAAAATATATAAAATACACACATAATGATAATAATAAATATACGAGCATGTTAGCGACTGCGTAAAATAGGTGTATTGTATTGGAAATTCTGGTTCTTGTCGTAAGCCGCTAGACCCGCTAAACTCACACAAATACAAGGTGATATTAAATTAATCGACCAAATTCATACTGGAGACTCGGTAAGTGATCAGAAACGAGCTTCAATTACCCTTTTGGTGAATTTCGAAAAATAATCATTTTTATGCTTCCTTTCTGCCTAGATTAGGAATTGGTATAGGTCGTTGGGAATTGTACTTAAACTAGTCCAACCAATACAGGAGCAAAAAAATGTATTTTTCGAATTTGGCCAAAAGGATTACTGAACCTTGTTCCTGATCACTAACCGAGTCTCCAGTATGAATTTGGTCGGTTGATTGAATTTCACCCTATATATTATATTATTGGATAATTATTATTCATTTCGATGACATTATGTAGAGTTACCGACTGTACTCTGACAGTCTATACTATAAATTGCCATCGTATGACGTTAGCGTCAGCCGCCAGTTGCAGTTGACCATCCAACGGCTGACACTACCATCAATTGAGTCCGGTCAGTAGCGGTCGGCGCTGTTTGGCTGCGTCAGCGCGTCGACTGCAACTGCTAGCTGACGCTCGCTACCATTGATCAATGGTAGTCGACGGCTGTCGCTAACATTGTTCGGCATCTGCAGTTACGTTCGTTTGTTGGCGCCCTAAATATTTACTAAATTTCAAAGACATTACAGGTTACATGCACAGATAATTTTGAGTAGAATAGAGGGATTCAGTAGTCTTTTGTGCAGATTTTGTCGGATTATTTTCTTTGTCCTTTGTTTTCTTTTTAGATGCCCTGAAATAATCAAATCAAATCAAATCAAATTTCTTTATTGAACAATTAGTTTACAAAAAAATATTGCTAAGACTCTGAACCCCAAACTAATATAATTGTCCTTTGGGGAACAGTGTTTCCAATTCGAGGGTACTTAAAATATTTTACACGAACATAGGTATTCTACACACAAAGAAAATTGATTTTATCTACAGACAAAATAAACAAAATAAACAAAATATGGCTCAATGTATACACTAATAGATAATAATTTTAAAATAGTTAAATAAACTACACACAAATATTACATAAGTATATTATTATTCTAGTATAAAATAGATAATAATATATCAATTATACAAGGTGAAATTAAATTAACCAACCAAATTCATATTGGAGACTCGGTTAGTGATCAGAAACAAGCTTTTGGTGAAATTAGATAAATATTTTTTTTTGCTTCCTTACTGCCTAGACTAGGAATTGTACTTGAAATAGTCAAACCTGTAAGGAAGCAAAAAAATATATTTTTCTAATTTGGCCAAAATGATCACTAACCGAGTCTCCAGTATGAATTTGGTCGGTTGATTTAATTTCAGCCTATATACATAGTCAGAGTCTTGATACTTGGGTAGTTTATTTAGCTATATAGGAGTAAAAATAAAATTTTGAGCAACGTGTTTTGCGTGAATTGTTGCTTAATTTTAGGGTTCCGTGAACCTGAATCTCAAGATTGAGAGGCCAGCGTTCTACCTGAGCTACTATAATATTACCAGTAATTATTCAGATATCTACTCTACTATGGATAATTATTGTATAGGTAGATTATGTTAGGTACTAACATTACTGCATGCATTTTCAAAGCTTTTTTAGCCGCTTCTTTTCTTCTTTTACTTTTTCGTACCATTTTTCCCAATTAAAATATATCTAATTCGTCAAACGTCTAGTCCACGCGCGAACTCCACTGCACACTTTATCCTCTAAATAAAAATTGCCGATAGTACTCTCGGACGTACCCAAATAAAAAAAGCCTCTAAATATTTTTACAACATATGCCAACGCGCGACGACGTGGCAACGAGCGACACAACCTCCTCGTCGGAACGCCAGTGCGTGACTGCCGCCCCTGCCCCTGTGGAGCACCTCTAAGCCGCTGACCTTGAAATCTTGCATATTTCGATATTTCTAATGGAAAATGTCACTGGATTTAATTGAGCTATGGTGAATCTAGAGTACAACAGATTCTTAATTTTTTGGCGTGTAAATATTTCCAAACGTCGTAGCAGCTTAAGAGTTAGAATGAAATAAAGCCAAAAAAACATCGTTTGGATGTTATTTCTTTTAATATGGAAGTTTTGGTCGTACGAAATAAAAATATGTTAATAATGTTTTTCGAGAGTCAATAATTCATATATATTTTTTTCAAGCCATTTGGTCCAGCCGTAAATGAGTTAGAAGCTTTAGAAAGTACCTATTTGGCAGTATTTGAAGGGATTAAGCGCCTTAACCCTAACGCACCGCCATGCGGGCGAATTTAGAGAGAGCGTTGACCTCAAACAGCTGGAGATTTTACGGACGACGCTCTCTCTAAACTCGCCCGTATGGCGGTGCGTCAAGGTTCACGCGTTTTGGTTTGGAACTCAATTATTTCCTTAGCTAACGGTATCCGTGGGTACGACTCTTGGGAAAAGTGGTTCAGTAGGGTCGGTAGAATATGTGGTTTCATTTAATGGTCGCACTCTTTTTACACCCGGTATATACTCTTTGGTAAGAAAAAAAATAAATATTGGCAGGCATAGCTCAGATATTTGTAAATTAATAAAGAAAAAATCTTCGATTCTCTTTTGTTTTTTTTTCTGTAGTCATTTGTTTGCTTCGTGTCGGAACGTGTTCTCGAAAATGGAGAAAAAAGAAGTGCGAGCCGTTATTAAATACCTCTGTTTCAAAAGTTAACGACGCAAGAGATTCAATGCTATTTGGAGGCAACATTAGGAGAGTCTATTCCATCGTAATCCACTGTCGCAAGGTGGGCATCTCAATTTCGAGTAGGGAGAACGAGCACGGAAGACAAACATCGTTGCGGCCGTCCATCGACGTCAGTCACCCAAGAAAATGTTGTGAAAGTCGAGAAAATTGTATTGAGCGATCGAACGTTACTTAGTTCAAGAAACGGGCATTTCATATGGAAGTATGTATTCAATAACTTACAAGTAACGTTTAAAACACTCGCTTGTCGCTCTGGTTTAAATCGTTCTCGTAAGGTATTGCATCCTTACCGCACTTATAGCATAAACTGCTATTTTATTGTTTATTTTGTCCTGCAAAATAATTAAGAAAAAAATGTCATATGATTCAAGAGACGGTTAAAAAAACCCATAACGTATTGATTCGCCGCACTACTCGGATTAGCACATCTATTATCTCTTTATTATTATACTAGCCTTTGCCTGCCGCTTCGCCCGCGTTCAGTGAATATTCGCCCCGTTTTTGGCTTGGGCGTTATTTTATGAACAAACCCCTTTTGCTTACATATTGACCAGGATCACTACAATTATAATAAAATAAAAAGCCACAACCAAACCCGTTGAGTGGTTCCAGAATTAAAGCGTTTATTCAATCTTTGCCCCGTTTTTGGTTTGAGCGTTATTTTATGAATACTATTTCCAGCCTATGTGTTGGCCAAATCACTACGATGATAATGAAAAAAACCGCATCGAAATCCGTTTAGTGGTTCTCGAGTGAAAACAGACAGACAGACAAACAGACAGACAGACAAAAATGCTAAAGTTGTTGTTTCGGCGTCAGTACAGAACCAATAACCCATTTCATTTAAAATTTCGTGAAAATATTCAATGTATAGACGTGACTTTTTTACTACTTTATTATTAGTATACATACATAAATAGAATACTACACAAAAATTAAGAAAGAGATAAGGGATAGTTCAAGAGACGGCTTCAAAATCTCATATCGTATTGATTCGCCGCACTACTCGGCTTAGCACCTTTATTGTCTCTTTATTATTACATTTTTATTGGATCGTTCAAGTGTGTGCTATTAATAGCACCTAGCAGCGCGTAAGGAATGTACTACGGCTCGCACACGTCGTTACAACAATAGACCGTCTGTCTGTCTGTCACTAAGAATAAATGTAGCATTGAACACTTGTGTTGTGATTGTGACCGATCTTGTTCAAGTGTTAAGGGATGTCTTGACGTGTTTCGTTTCTCCATAGTTTAAACTTTAGTTAATCCTCTAATAGTAACTAAGCTAATCATTTTTGTTTTCTAAAGTTACTCATTTTGACCATGTAATATGCTGCATTATGACCCCTACAATGCTGTAATAAGGGCAACTTTATAAGCGTGTGTTGAAAATAAAATTACTGTGAAACAAGTACAGGTGCAATTAATAATAATCATGTTATAATTTTGCAAGTTTTTTTTTATTTCCCCACATAGTGATGAAAAGTAGAGTGTTACACATGGGTATAAGTTATCAATTGCATCCTCGAACGAAATATCTCGGGTGCACTTGATAACTTAGGTACTTACCTTGTATAACAATCTACTATTATTTTTAACACATCCTTATTTTGACAGAATTTTCTTAAATGGCTTTTAGTTTGTTGGTTCGAGCGAAAAAATTTACCGCCCTGTGATTGTGAGATTCCACAGCTTGGCAGCTATACAGTGCGACAAAGGTGAGATGATAAAATGCCCAACTGCCTATACTTTATACTACGAGGTATGTAAAATGACTTTCTTTTATGCAGCCAAATTCATAGTGGAGACTCGGTCAGGGGTCAGGACCAAGGTTCAATGGCCCTTTGTGTGAAATACGCAAAACAAAAGAAATCAAATCAAAATATTTATTTTGTAAAATAGATACATAAAGTATACTTTTTACAAGTCAAAGTTAATCTTTACAATAAATATCTTTAGAATAAAAAATATGTATATACTAATAAGCTCTCAACGCATTCCTCGAGTCCGAACCAACTCCTGACGTGTATTTTGATACTAAATGTCAATTAGTTTGTAAGTTTATTAGTTATCGTGTGGCCGTAAGTTAAGTTAAATATTTTAACCAAACTTGTGTTTAAAAATTGCTGTAATTGGGTTCGCCCGTAGTAATTCTAAAAAAAAAATATAGAGGAAAAAAAATATTTTCATATTTCGCAAACAGTGTCATTGAACCTTGGACCTGACTACTTACCTAATCTTTAGTATAAGTTTGGCTATATAAATGAAAGTCACCGTATATTAATGATTCAACCACTCGTCTGTTTAGTCAGGGATTGCAACAACTGATCCCTTTGTTATTTTTTTATGAACGCGGCCCGTATGTTAAACAAGCATTTTTAACAGCTTATTTGATGAGCTCTTTATTACTTAGGCAATTTAGAAGATGAAAATTGTCCTAAGACCCTTTTTAAGTAGAATTAGTTGTAGAATCGCAGAGTTAACAATAAAACTATTCTTAACTTAATCTTTTCTTTTATCGAAAATATATAGAACTTTTATTTCTGCCTATTTTCATTTTTAAACTTTTCATAATAGCTTGATAAAATATGTGAATATTTTATATTAAAAAAAACGAATTTAATTTCCGATGTAGAAAAATAACATATGAGTCTCACGTCTTAATAGAACATCAAAATCTTGCAAGTACCAAATTTCCGCGGACTGGAAGACTAGGAAAGTTACCAATCTGCATGCAGCTACGTCTAGACTCATAATTAGTCAGGATCAAACCGTCTTCAGACAACTTGTTCAGTCACCAGTACAATAAAACAGACTCCTTGGCGCCAGACGTGGTTTTATTCTAAATGTAGCCAAACAGTTTTGTATTCGTCCATGGCTGCATGAGAGATACTTAGATCAAAGCTGTGTTTTGAAGTAGGTACTTCTTTGTTCACAACTCGTGTACAGGAGTTATGTCTCTTCTAAAATGACATTTTTTGACGAACGATAATTAATTATTGAGTGATTTTGTGGCACATGGCAAGACACGGTCAAGTAGGTACTTAAACCAATTTAGGAGTTACTCCGTAGGCTTATACGCCTCTTAAAGCTTATAATATAAGTATGATAGAATTTTAGACATAATTAGTAACATACAAAAATTACAATAGATTAATTATATAAACCTTTTGAGATGGTTTTATTCGTGGCCTTACGTTTTAATCAGTGTGTGATGCACAAATAGACCAACAGCTTTACGTGTCTTCTGAAGCATGCAGACCAAACACAAATTAATGTGCACCGCGATGATTGACCCACAACCTCTGGGTTAGCAGGCGAGCGCTCTATCAGTCAACTAAAGAAGCTATCACACATAAAATAATTTTCATAAGAACCAAAAGTCAATTAAAAAATATAAAATTTTGGTCGGAAAATAGGACTATCCAATACACAGCTAATTTATATTCGAGACCCAGTAAGTGGTTATTACCAAGTTCAATGACTCTTTTTGTAAAAATATGCAATTATAAGATTACTACTTCATACTAACCGAATCGAGTTTGTTCTTGAACAAACATTTTTTTTTTCGCCTTTCGCAAACAGTGTCATTGAACCTTGGTCCTGACCTCTTACCTGGTCTCCAGTATGAAACTGAAGTCCAGTTTTTCTAGATGAAGGTTGATCCATACAGAAAAGAGGATGCTATGGAACTCGACCGAGCCATCCCTAGAATTAATGTTGGTGACACACCGCAGTAGCGCCAGCTCAACAGCTCTCAGAATAAAAAAGCTCGTAGGACTGGAAGCTTTAAATATCCAACTGATTATCAATTGAAATAGGCGTTACCTTCTCGAATTCCTGGTTATACATCATTTCAATACAGTCAATACAGACATTGAAAAATATAAAATTATTTAAAATTAAAGTGAAGGAATTTTTCTCCGCAGAATACTCATCAAAGTAGAACTCAAATATGCAGTAGTATAATATTTGTATGTTTATTTATTATATGTATGTAGGTATGTATTAGTATGTTCATGTATTGTATATGTAAGTTTATGTCTTAGATAAGTCTATTTAGATATATATTTTTAGCTTGATCTTTCCTCACTGATTAGCATTTACTCCTTCCTTTTTATTCTGTCAACTATCTTTCTGTTTGCTTGCAAAGGTTGCCTGGAAGATATTGCTGTTAGCAATAAGTGCCGCCTTTGTACACCATGTTTGATTGTTTTGATATTTTGTATTGATTTTATTGTATGTGCAAAAAGTGTTATAAATAAAAAAAAAACAAAAAAATTCGCACGCATAAAAGAATAAACAAAAGCAGCGGTGTGGTTGCCTACGTCAAGGAATCTTTGAACGGAAATGTAACCGAACAAAACTCATTGATATTCCTAAAACCATTACTATTTTGGGCATTTACCGATCTCCATCTTTCGCTAATACGAAGCAGTTTCTTGGAGACCTGAATACACATTAGACAATTTAAAAGATAGATCACATTTATTGATAGTTGGTGATATAAATATTAATATCTTACCTGCTACAAATGATGACAATGATATATAATACTTATGTCTTAATGCGGAATATGGTCTACTTACAGCAATCACACAACCAACCAGATCTAAAACATGTCTGGATCACATTTTTATTAAATCAAATAGTACTTCTATCGGCATAGTGTGTGAAGCAGACGTAACAGATCACAGTATGATTATGGCTGGTGTAACTTTAAGTTCAAAAATTTCAAAACGTCTATCGCGGGTGAGACTTAAAAGAGATACAAAAGCAATCAGTAATGAGTTAAAAAATGTAGATTGGTCAGAGGTTGCAAACTCCAATGATATTAATGTAGCTGTTAATAACTTTACAACAATACTTAAAAGTGTTATAGATAAACATACACAAGAAATTATAGTCAGTAGATCTAAATATAATTTGAAACCCTGGATCAGCCTTGATCATGCGTTGTAGTAGACACCGCGATCGTTTACATATGGAGGCAAGAAAATATCCGAACAACGCCATTCTACAAGTTACTTACCGTAGATATCGCAACTTTTGCAACGATCTTTTACGTAAACTAAAGTTAGATTACGAGAGCCGGGAATTACAGGAAAGTAGAGGTAATCCCAAAAAGCTCTGGGCAGTGATTAAGGATATTTGTCACATATCTAAAGCAAACAAGGAACCAACTGAGTTACTAACTATCCCGGGCACAACTAGCCAAAAGAACTCGCTTTATGTCTGTAATGAATTCTTTACAACGGTGGGGACAAACCTAGCTAACAATATTTTTAACAACCAAAACACTAACGAAGAAATGCTAGCAGATGCTTTTCAACTTACTAACTCTCCAGCCACCTCGTTTTTCCTGGAACCCACTGACGAGTGCGAAGTAAAGTCACTAATCACCAACCTTCAAAGCGACAAGGCTCCAGGTTTAGACGGATTGAATAATTCACTATTAAAAGAGATAAAAGAAACTATTACTCAACCTCTCACAGCTATCTGTAACCTTAGCCTTTCTACAGGTATTTTCCCTAGAGAATGGAAGGTAGCCTCAATTACCTCAATACACAAAAATGGACCTAAAGATGTACCGGATAATTATCGTCCTATTTCATTACTAGGAGCATTTTCTAAAATACTGGAAAAAATTGTGAATAAAAAGGCTTGTTAAGTACCTGGAAACAAAAGGCCTGATTTCACCACGGCAGTTCGGTTTCAGGAGAGGCAAATGTACGGAGGATGCGGTATCACTTTTGATATCTCAGGTAGCCTCTGACCTAGATAAGGGACTAAAATGCGGGGGAATATTTGTCGATCTGGCCAAAGTCTTTGACACTGTGTCCGTTACTATACTCATTAAAAAACTCGAATCGTTTGGAATCAGAGGCTTTGCCTTAAATTGGTTTAAAAGTTATTTGATGGATCGGAGACAGTATGTAAAGATTGGCCAACAAACTAGTGAAACTAAAGATGTTAGTTTTGGGGTCCCGCAGGGAAGTATCCTTGGACCGACTTTATTTATCCTTTATATGAATGACATCCATGAATTACCTAATGGAAACATAGAAACTATATGTTATGCAGATGACACAGTACTAACATTTAATGGAAATAGTTGAGATGAGGCTTTGGTAAACGCTGAGCGTGGAATGTCACAAGTAGCTGTTTGGCTGCAGAGGAATGTTTTGACTCTTAATACCAAAAAGACAAAATATATGTGCTTTTACAAAACACTTGCATCAGCACCCCTTTCGCAGCCCGACTTGAAAATTCATGTTTGTGCAGATAATAATGGTTCATCTTGTGTTTGTGAAAGCATTTCCAAGACGGAGGTCATTAAGTATCTTGGTGTTCTTATTGATTTAAAGCTTAGTTTTAGTCCCCACATAGAGGCGCTGTCCGGTAGGGTTAAAAAAATCATACACATAATGAAGAACCTCCGAAATGCAGCAACTTCAGAAACTCTGAAATCTGTGTACTATGCTTTATGTCAATCTCTTCTAGTATATTGCATCTCCTGCTGGGGAAGTGCTGCAAAAACCACACTTCTCAAGCTTGAGCGAGCACAGCGTTCCGTGCTTAAAACTATGTTGCGGAAACCCTTCAGGTATCCGACTGAAGAACTTTATACTGATAGCAATCTTTTGAGTGTGAGAGGGCTTTTTATCCTTAAGACTACCCTCTCAACGCACAGAAATGTACTAAACAGCCCTAATTACACTCAGATGATAGTCAAGCGCGTATTTAAAATCAATGTACCAAGAACAAAGACCTTCTTTGCAAATCTTTTTGGCTCCTATGTCACGGGTCATGTCTACAATCAAATTGTTAAGATGTGTCATATAAGGGACTGCTCAGTGAATGAAAGTAAAAGTAGGGTCCTCACATGGTTAAAATCTAAAAATTATGAAGAAATTGAAACGTTGCTTCTACCGAGCGAAAAGCAAGTCCAATTCATTTCGGCTATTTGAAATTATATTTAACCTAACCTATATATGTATATTTATATTATTTGTTTAAATATATTTATCAATATTATATTTATGTATTATGCATGAGGATGTAAATATTATAGATTAACTTTATAGAATGGATTTTCTTTTATTTTTGTCGTTTCTTTTTATTTTCAATGTAATAAATTACCTTTTATTTAAAAATTATATTTGTACTGCCTTTAAACATTAAAGACAATTTTGGAAAGCAATTGAGCGAAATAGTAGAAATGCATAATACTCACCCGGCCCTCGCGTTCCAGGCTTGCCTAGTTTGAGGACCATTGGCAATCATAAATGTCAAGACCTTGCTATACAATGTAATTTTTTCATAATAAATGCATGTTAATTTTAAGTTGATATGTACCCAGTTGTATAATTAATTGTTTCTATTTAAGTCCATCTCTAAGTAAAGGATATATGAATATAATTTGCAATATTCCGCTAAACAATTCTTGTCGTGCTATTCAAAATGCAGACTCGTGCACCGCCCGCCCGCATAAAAACATGCAACAAGCAAGCAATACAAGCAAAGCAATCCTAAATAACAAGCAAGAAAACTTATCGACACGTGTTTCGCCTCTGAACGAGGCATCCTCGGGATGTATTGCTAGCTTGGCTTCTCCGCAGCAACTGATGTGTTGCTCGCCCAGCCGCTCCGCAGCAATTAGCTGGTGTCCTAACATAAGCGTTCCAATTTTTATAACCATATAATAGTCTCTTTTTAATTAAATAAATTATTATTTCAAAAGAACTCCCATGGACTCCATGGGATAAATTATGTGACTTTTTTGCACCAGGTAAACCAAGGGTTAAAAAATATTTTGCGCTGGGAGCTAGTTTTTGGGAATTATAGTTATTTCTTGAGACTTAGTGACTTTAAAACCTTAATAGACCTCCTTCATTGGAGGTCAAAACTTTCTAATCAATAAATAGTCTTTGCTACATTCATAAATATGTATATCGTGTTTGAGCCATCTACTTAAATTCAGCATAAAACGTTACAGTTTTCATCTCATTATGAATTCCAATCAGCTATGTACTTGAAATTCCAGCTGGATTGCTGCGGACAAATGAAGAAAATCTGAATTTATACCCATATGATAAGCAGATACCTAAAGCTTTTCTTAATTTCATATCCCTTCCAATATGAATTGGTTATTTATTTGGTTACTATTTCAATTTATAAAACAATATTTTCATTAAAATTAGAGTGGGTTGACTTCATACATGTTATAATTACGAATAGGAATCACTTTTTAGGCTTTCGTACCAGAAGGGTGCGAAACCGGACCCTACCTAATATTACTAACTCTCCGCTGTCCATCCATCCCCGTCCGTCTGTCACATGGGTCTACAGTATCAGCCGTAATAGATAGCCAGTGAAAATGTTCATGTATAACGTGTAACTATGACTATTTGTCACTTTTGTGTGCATATAATGAAAATTGAAACTCAAGGGGAGTCCTTATACAAAAACACCTCGAAAAAGTAGCATTTAGCCGTCAAACGAGTCACCGTGTTCTAACGTGACGTCAAAAGCCATTCGGAGAGTAGATGCTAGCAATTCCATGGTCCATTGCCGATTACCATAGATTATGCTGAACAGACAGACTGATATCACCTCACCTGGATCGACTGCTTTTTGGGTAAGCACTCTCATCTAGGTCAACGTCAGTTTTTCCAGGTGTAAATAATGGCGAAGTGTATATTCAAAGAAAGTTATTTCTACATTGTAACAAAACTTTCAAATTTAGCTACACTAAAGGTTAGTCCATCTATAGCATCATTACATAAATTGTCATAGCAACTCATTGAATTATATACGTCTGTTACGTCAAAGGAGCCGGTAAACATAGAGGAAGTGCTTCCTAAACCAATTCTGCGAGTTTCTACTTTGATCTTGAGAATTTCTGCTCGTGCTTCCTAATTCACTAATGGTTTCATGTCACTAAATTTAATTACACATGTTATGCTTCTTATTTTAAGCATAGATGTACATACTTGATATATTTATGACGTGCTCAGGAAATTGAACCATGCTCTACTGATTATACAGACAAACTTTTGTTTTAAGACCTTTGCAAATATGTATGATACATTCCAAAGAAAATAACGTGTAGATATTTAGACGTAATAAATATTACATGTAAAAGTGATTTTTTGCGCTTTTTTTTCAAATCTATACTAAGAATAAAGTAGTAAAAAGGTAGTGTCTGTACATTAATATTTTTACGAAATTTCAAATGAAATGTATCATTGTACAAGTGTCGCAACGGTTTATGAGCGGTGACCTTGACTGCGCTAGTCATTTTTTCTCTATCTTACTTAGTGATTTTTTGCGCGAGTGAACACATTCTCCGAGCGCTCATAAACCGTTGCGACACTTCTCGAGGAAAAAACCACAATTTTTTTAATATTTGTCTGTCTTTCTTTGTGTTTGTCTGTATGTTCCGTTTGAAGCCGAGAACCACTCAATGAATCCTGCGTTTTTTATTATAATCGTTGAGACCTAAGAATATACACAGGCCTAAAACGGCGGGCAAAGTAATATATTAAGATGTCTATGGGGCAAAGGCTAGTATATTCTATAGAAGTGGTATATCAGGGTCAGATAGAGCATGTGGTTTAATTTTCTAAGCACCATCAATACAATGTGGAAATAATGTGTAAATAAACAGGCATTCTCTACTGGAAATACTGTACAACATTCTCAAAGAAACATACCTTTGCAAATGTTAAAATTAAATCCATAACAAAATTCACGGTAATTTTCATAAGGAATCGTGAATTTATTGAATTTATCCTGTATAGTTTTAACATTTGTGATATGGCCCATCAGATCATGACATGGCCAATTCTACGATATGGCCACGATATAATAATGACCATGAGTATGATGTATGAGATCTTAAAGTTTGATCTCAATACACTCCTATCAAAAGATAATAGTGAACTTTAGCCGTGCTTGATTAGAATATATTCATGTTAAATACAAATTTACCAACTGATGTTACTTTTTGCTTTTGTATCACAAAATTTGTAGCCATACCTAGACGAATTTGAATGTTAATCGTATGGCAAGTCACAAATCTGGTTCCTTGTTATGATGCTGTTTAGTTGCTGAAATTGGAAGTGCTATTAATACCCCTTCGATTGCTGAATCATTAACTTATAGGATAACTTTGTTTTGTAATAGACAACGCTATTATTTATAAGAACATAAGTTAGTAGTAGGCGTAGTTCTATGATAATTTCATTGCCGAAGGAAACAATTTTGATTGTTTAAAATGCCTTCATACCTACTTACATTACATAAACAAGTGACTCCACTTTGGCTGCATCTATTTTGATCTGCATTGTGCATTTCCCACGAGAACGTCCATTCTTACTTAATTCTTCGAACGGCTCAATCCATTTCATGTTGGAACCGAAATAAGACCGCGCCGTAAAATTTAAACCAATCCCGCAAGTGAGCCACATTCCGAACTGGTGTTACAACGTGATCACTATTCAAATTATGTATTTTAACGAGTTCTAGCGATAACAAAGGAAACTATCTTTGTTCTAAATAAAAAATACATTATATATAAATAAAAATAATTATAAGTATATCGTCACGACATGAATCCCCGAGGGGGTGTCAGAAGTGTTGCAGGTGTGAACTGTGAAATGCAAGTCACAGTCTAGTTTCGGCACACCCGCCTTTCACCGACGATTATTACGTCCCAACGTGATGGGTGGTGAGCCCTATCGCCGGTCTTCGGGTACAAATACACGCTTTTTAGGGCATGCAGGTTTCCTCGCGATGTTTTCCTTCACCGTTCAGCAAGGGGTAAGTAAGCACATAAATTCCGAAAAACTAAATTGGTGCATGCTCCGGCTGGGGATCGAACTTGAATCTCAAAGATTGAGAGGCCAGCGTTCTACCCCTGAGCTACCGCCGCATCTATAAACATGTTAATAATACATGTTTTGTTACTTTTGTTATCATAATTTAAAAAAAGATATCGACCGTCAAAAGAAGCACTAATACTTCGCTGCCAGAGACGACGCTTTACGAAGCTGAAGCTACATAGCCTTGTATGCATTATTTACCGCCGGGAATATTATGGTCTATTGTTACTCACATGTCTCGTCGCGTAGGTTGACGATTCACTGGAATTTGGGAACCAAAACAAAATTGAAGGAAAAATACTTTTTTTACGTTTTTGTGATCTATTGGTGATTCTGATTATAGGGGATGAATTTTCAACCTGTAAATATTTTTTTGTGAATTCCCGATATATTCAAAAATTTTCAATCACCATGATCGTAGACTAAACAGAAAAAATATCTTGAAAAGGGCCAATTACATTAAGTTTGTATACGATAGATCAAAAACAAACAGTACAATATTATTCAATTTATAGGTAGATTAGGTTAAAGCTTATTTTGTTAATTGTCCATCACCAAATCTATGCTGTCTATCGCGTTCAGATAATGTAAACACCCGTCGTCGTTGATTTACTAATAAAGAATAAGACGTCTAAAAGCTGAAATAAAGTAATTACCTACAAATGAATAATAATCTAAAATAAAATTTAATCTAAAAGCTATAAATAAAAAACTAGGTCCAGGTCGCTGCCCCTTGGTAGGGTGCCCAGAATACTGGCTAGATTACCTCTCTGGATGGCCAGACTAAGTGTCTGTCCGAGGTAAGCACTAGCCCTCTGCTCACCCGAGACGTCGCCGTCGACCAGGCGCGATGAAAGTTCCATTAATTATGATTTTATTGTTACGCTAGGACTTAGAATTGAAACAGATACATATCCCTAACCAAATAAAAAAGGGTACATATTGTTTTGTAATTAATTAATCTATGACATATCTTAAGGGGTGTCTACAATTATTTCTGAACTTGTTGGTACGTTGGTCTGCAGTCACACGTCACACCTATAAAACGTTATAAAAATACAAAACGTAATAAGGAGTGTTTCTTAGCATTTCGATTTACTCGTTTTGTTACTAAAAACAACGGTATAATATGAATCAAAAGAAGATAACAGAGCTATATGAGACAAGTCTCATGCATGTGTTAAAAAAAATTAAGGTTATTTCACAGCCAGCAGGCCTAATTATATTTAAATTGATTGCCAACTAGTTACCAACAAGACACAGATAGAAACGGAAATTTCAAAACTGCTTTTAGTGGGTTTTGAAGTATTTACGAACTGTAACATCACTGCAAGTGCGAATGTATCCTTAGTTAATCGGAATTCAATAATAATATTATGTTTTCGATGGTTGAAGACCAGTTTGCAACCGAAAGAAATACATATTCTAAGCGCTAGTTTAGAGTTCAGAGATTTTGTGCTCAATAAGAGCCACCCGAGTCGTTCGTCTAAGGAATCTAAATTGTTTCTGCATACAAAACGAGCATCGTTCGTCTTTCTGTCCACTTTATTAGAACAATTTAGATTTGTTGCCGGCTGAGTAAACGAGGCCTTTCTATTTCCGTTTAGTTGGAATTTTCGATTTTATTTCGTAAATTGGAGTTTTGTGTTGAATTAGTTTGGATATTAGATACATTATTTCACTTTGTAAGAGAACGTACACGAGAACTTGATATTTATTTATTTATTTATTTATTTATTTAGGAAATTAACAGCGTTAAAAGTAAAACTAAACATTATTTCAAGACTATGACTAAGGCCAATAACAAATTTCCCCAACTGTTTAATAAAATAACAAAAACAAAAAAAAAAACTTAACTAAATTGATTCCTCAGAAACAGAATCTAAAATAAAATTTAAATGCTTACAGGGCAACTCATCTGCCTACCGTACTCTATTTTAGTTTAAATTGTTCAATTTGTTCAATTGTTCGACGGGGTGTTTGTGTTGTGTATGTGTTAATGTAAAGGATGAGTATGTATGAGTGTGTGTGTGAGGGAGGGTATGTAAGAGAAAAAAAAAATGAGAGGTTGTTCAGCAAAATCATAATAATTACGGTTATTCATCAGGGCAAAGTAATTCATTGATTATTTTATTTCGAAATGACGTTCTAGAGTTTCCATATGGATCGATATTAAAGAAACGCTTATTGTATTCGTTAGCTAGACGAATGAGAGGGGATGATTGGGCATAGTTTGTGCGAACAACTGGAACATGATAAAAGAGTCTTGCGGAGTGCCGAGTGCGATAAGAGGTGGCGTTAAGGGAGAAGTTAGACACCATGCTCATGCTGTTAATACGACCAGTAACAATGTCATATAACAAAGACATGTCGAGCAAAAGCTGGCGATCCTCAAGCGATGAAATACGATGGTGTAGACAAGAGTCTTCGTATTTCATTTTTGGTAATCTGGCTTTAAAATTAAGATGCTTTAAGAAAATCTCCTGTATTTTTTCGATACGCTGTTTATAAGTTATGTAATGTGGTGACCACACAGAAGATCCGAATTCCAGTAAACTTCTAACATACGCAAAATACACACGCTTAAGACAAGAAAGGTCTCTGAATTCACCACATACGAGCATCACGAAACCCAAGCTTTTATAAGCCCTGCTCACAGTTGCGTTAATATGGTGCTCAAATGTTAATTTTGAGTCAAGGCTCACACCAAGATCTTTGACCACATCTACTCGGTGTATGGTATTACCGCTAATATTGTAAGAATGTAGGACAGGATTTAGCTTTCTGGAAAAACTTATTTGGACACATTTAGCTGCGTTAACTTTTATTCTATTCTTACTGTAGTAAGTACTGAGTCGGTCCAGATCAGCTTGTAGTAATTCGCAATCAGTTTCATTATTAATATCTAAGTATATTTTCTTATCATCCGCATACAGCAAGTAATTAGCGTCATGAAACACATTATAAATATCATAGATATAAGCACAGTAAAATAGTGGACCCAAATGTGAACCCTGAGGAACACCGGAGGGTATATCAACGAAATTTGAGCGATGACCGCCAATCACTACTGCTTGTCTTCTGTTTGAAATATACGAGGTAACCCAGCGGTGAAGATCGCCTTGTATGCCAAGTCTTTGGAGTTTTCGAAGCAGAATGACGTGGTCCACGCGGTCGAAAGCCTTTTCGAAATCCGTGTAGACCACGTCAATCTGCCGGC
The DNA here is from genome assembly GCA_910592155.1 of Ypsolopha scabrella. Taxonomy (NCBI): domain Eukaryota; kingdom Metazoa; phylum Arthropoda; class Insecta; order Lepidoptera; family Ypsolophidae; genus Ypsolopha; species Ypsolopha scabrella. The sequence continues at coordinate 23,908,603 of OU342978.1, read as the reverse complement.
CAGATTCCATCTTCTGAAGTACAAAGGATACCAGCTCAACTAAATTTGTTGTAGTAGATCGCCCCTTAAGGAAACCATGTTGTTCAGGAGGTAAGCCTTTTGAAATTGTTGGGTATAATCTGTTATATACTATTTTTTCAAATAACTTGGCCAATACATTGAGTATAGATATAGGGCGATAGTTAGGCACTTTTGTTTTGGGACCATTTTTGTGAATAGGTACTATATGTGCATCTTTCCATTTACATGGAAATTTGCCTTCAGAGAGGGAACGGTTAAAAAGTATACTTAAAGGTACGCTAAGAGCATCGCCGCATTTCACAATAAAGAAAGCAGGGAGACCATCACTGCCACCACCACCATTTGAATCAATTTTAGAAATTTGTGCAGATATTTCATTTGGGGTGACTACTATAGCGTGTATGATATCTCCGTCACCACCGTATGGAGGAGCAAGTAGTTCATCATCATAGCTTTGAGCAGGCTCGGCAAAGACGCTATGAAAGAAGGAATTGAAACCTTCGGAAATATCTTTCCCAGCTTTGAGAGTGCTTCCGTTGTATTCCAAAGAACTTGGGTAGCCTGATCCACCTCGACGGGCCTTAATGAAACTCCATAGGTATTTTGGGTTTTCTTTAATATAGCTCTGAACAGAACATAAATAGTTCTCATAACATTCTTGCTGAAGTTTATGCTGTCTACGCCTAAGAAGAGAAAATTCATCGTAATCAGAAGGATTATGAAATTGTTTCCAGTTCCTATGCGCTTTATTTTTTTCATGGATCACTTTTATCAGAGCCGGAGAAAACCAAGAGGGGAAGGCATTTCGTCGATATCTCGTGTCAAGGGGGACAAATTTTTCTATAGCTGAGTTTATTATCTCGTAAAACTTTTCTACTGCTTCATCGATAGAACCTTGGTTTAGCACATGAGTCCAATCAGAACTTGAAATAAAAGCACGTATACTCTCGTAGTCACCTTTCCTAAACCTATGCCTAGGATGATTACCCTCTCTTAGAGGAGTGGTAAAAATATCAGTAACTGTTATATCTACAGAAGGATGGGCGACATCTTCGTTGACTAGAGGAAATAGACAGCGATTTAATTCCAAACCAAAATTACCAAAGATAAGGTCTAAAATATTGTTAGATGAATTGGGAAAGAAATTATATTGTTCAAATCCTAACGAGCAAAACTCATCCACAAGTCGCACACCTAAATCATAAACGGCAGCTGAACCCCGGTGAACATGAGTTGGAGAGTTAGGAAAATCTTTATCCCAACGAATTTCTGGTAAGTTAAAGTCCCCGGTTATTAAAAAGTGGTCCTTGGGATGAGAATGCCTTACAGTGGTAATTGATGTTATTATTTTATCAAGGCTATCAGGAAGGAGACTGTCAGGAGATGCATAAGAGACACATATGTGTAAATCTCGTGAAGAACGCTGACCACCCTGACTAATCGACTTGGCCGGTATCGTTACCCAGAGACACTCAACCGGAGCACGGCCCCAATTGGAGACGCGGCCCCACTCAGGACGAACAACAGCTGCCAAGGAACACCGAACCAGAATAAATACACCGCCGCCATCCTTCTTACCTGTTGCAAGTCTATCTCGGTCAAGCCGGAATACGTCATATCTGTTATCACAGATCTCAGTATCAAGCACCCCATCGCAAAGCCAGCTCTCAGTAACAATTATTATGTCATAATTACTACATACTATGTTACGATGTAAGGTCAAAGTTTTTGTTCGTAACCCCCTGGTATTTTGATAATATATATTTAAGCTATTTAAAAGCTTGGATAAGTTTTATGAAATAAACCATTACTGAATATAATACTCTGACGAGAAGAGGGAAGTACAGATTGTTTTTAATAATCTTAACAGCTATGAACAAAGGCTTTTTAAATTTAAGAGTTATTGTTATGCCGTAGCAATAATAAAATTTAAGCAATGCAACGAGCAAACAAGATAAACCGTAATTATTTCTTATAGGTTTGTAATTATAGTGTGTGTGTGTTCCTAAAGTAAATTTAGTGTAAATTGTGTAGGAAAGGAAAATGTGTGTGAGTGTATAGGTTAGTCGAACGAAATGAACAAAGTAGTAATAAGAATAACAATTTTTATTCCTAGATGCATAAGCGTTTTTCATTGTGGAATAAACAATACATAGAACTTTGAAATTTAAATTATCTTCTGAAGGTCCAATATTGAAGAAATGCGTATTTGAGGGCACTTCTCGTTTTTTCGTACGAAAATGTTACAATTTCTGACCCAAACTATATCGTAACCTTTCTCGGAACACTGCTCCTTGCAGCTCTTCAATAATCTTTTATTGACCGGAGTCAGATGATCGTTGATGAAGATCGGTTGAGGATTTCCCAGAATTCCGATTTCAGACGTTTTCAAGCCGCGACGTTTGCGTATTCCGGACATAATGGCGTCCTTGTTCATCCTGGTCTTGAGTTTGGCAATTATACATTTTGGTCGTCCTGCAATTGGGCGAGCCGGCTGGACTCTGTTCACAAACTCGATGTCCTCAAGAGCGAGGGTAACACCAGCTACTTCGGCAATCTGCTGCACAATATTCGGTAGGGACTCAGACTTTAGCTCGGGTACGCCAGAGATCTCAATGTTGTTGCCACGAAGCCATTGTTGGTGATTATTGAATTGTGATTCAAGTTCTATTATCTTTGCGTTAGATAAGGCTAATTTATTTTCAAGTTCAGTGACTTTATCGAGATTGTTCTCAATTTTTGCAAACCGTTCCTCTACCTCAATTTTATAAGTTGCCATACCAGAACCTATTTCATCTTTAATGGTTTGTTGAAGTTCCGTTTTTAGACTTGAAATACAGCTCATAATCATTGACCGCATTCGTTGATCAAAATCGGAGGGTAGTTGACAAGTTGGAGTCAACGGCGACACCGACGCCGACGCCGACGATGTTCCGATCGTATCAGCTTGACGCAACGGAGTCTTATTAATACGTTCACTTGCTGTACATGTAGTGCACTTGTCGATACGACATTGCTCTTTAGTAAAGTTTTTGAACTCCAGAGCAGAGACACGCAAACACTGGTAATGGTAACAGCGCTCACAAGTAGAACACACTATTATCTCGGCAGCCGCAACGAACTTCTTGCAGGCATCACATTTTTTCCCACCCATTTTCGGGAGAGTAATATTACGAAATGAGTTTAAAATAATAAATAAATCACAGTACTTGGAGATGTTTTCTTCACCACGATTTGAAAGTTGTGAGAGGGAAGACAGTCCACTTGTTGCGAAGCGCCCGAAGTTGCTCGGAGATTGGCGATGTTGCACGAGAACGAGAGAAAAAATCACAGCTTGTCTCGTTTCCCCGAGGGGGTGAGGGGCAACAGTAGATCGCGTTGCGTTTCGTCTGTGGCTCCGCAGATCGTGATTTTACTCAAAATATTGAATTTTTGCAAATGAGTTGCATGCAAACTTAGCACGTAGCTTGATGTAATTAAGTACTTAAGTTGGATGAATAAAATAAAAACTATTTTGGACAGCCGATAACACGACTGCCTCCAAGAGAATCAGTATTACAATATTAAAATATTCCACTACAAACTAGCAAAGCCGCCTGAAATAAATATTTTGTTAAACCGAAATCTTTAAAGCTTGAAAGCTACATCCCATCAAAAACATTTCATGTAAACAAGGCCGCCAAGACTCAGAAGCTCATAACGCTTGTTATCAGATCTCATGTAGAACCAAGCCCTTAACTCTACGAGGCCTAACTCTACAAGCCCTAACTCTACAAACTTTACTTCTTGGTCAAAAAGTATGGTTTGGCCGTTTTGCGGCCGTCAAACTGACACTCCCATGGAATCCATGATGAACTTATAATATTATGTCATGCAATAGTTCCACGAAACGGCCAAGACATACTTTTTGATCAAGATGTAGGGTTTTCATGAGAGGTTTTGATGATCATCAGTGAGTGAGTGAGTGAGTGAGTGACGAAATTGGCGTACTTTAGGCATTAATAAAATTTTAAGTATAAAAGCTAGACAAATATTTGATATTTAAAGCTATGAGGGTTCGAAAATATGACAAAACGCTTCGAGAAAAGGTACGAGTGCCCCGCTTCGTTTGGCTCATCTTGGCGGGGGGCACTGCCGTGCCCCCAGATATGACCAGAAACTGCTGTATAAAAGATTTTTACTTAAACGGTAATGTTTCAATTATCTATCACAGGTTTACCATAACGTGTTGGCTACTACAGTACTACGAAACCACAGAACATTACGAAACGATCGGCGCGCAAGGTGACTCCCACTTGACCGGTATTATATTGTGTTCTATAAATTGAACCTTTAAATGATACCTTTGTTATCCGTCTGACCGTGTGTCAAGGTCTTACTCTCAGGTACAAACGGCTTGAGGTATCAAGTTCAAATAAATATTGAATACGAATACGTAGGTAGTAGGGCTGATGCGGGCTCGACTGAGGAGGTATCACCATCTCATTCCCAAATACTCCCGAAGTTTTTTTTATGTAAAACTTATTAATTTATTTAGTTTTTTAATCATTTTTTTTCATCCCCGAAGGTAGACTAGAAGAAATATCTTCATAGAGATAAGTCTACCCTTGTACACCTTAATTTGTTTATATGTTTTGTAAATGTTTATTTTCTGTACAATACTATAAAGAATAAGAATATGAAACCTACCATCTATTACAAGAAAATGAATGTTATTATTATTTGTCACTTATTTTTATATATTTTAAATCCTTTTCAATAAAATCTTTCTGTTGCTTACTTTCTGTCGAGTTGACTGGGAGAAAATGCTTTTGTTGTACCTGTTGTTTTAAGAAATAAAGAATTTGGAAACAAAGAAAGAAGTTATTCAGGGGAGAGTAAGAGGACAGCACTCAAACAGGCACCACCAGGTAGTCCATCATGCCTTGGACCAATTGATGACGATGTATCCATCGCCAATTACCGGCCCATATATAAAACATGCTGGTGACGAGCAGCGGCGTCGGTAGGTCGAGGGTTTCGACAATATCGGCACCGCGGTGAACCAGGCTGATGGATGGATAGACGAAGGTCATAATCCACAAAAAATTGCAACTCATGCACGGTAGCGTCGATCAGGCTCTGGAACTCACCACCACCTACAGTTTGTGGTACTATCAGCATATTCAAGAAGGATATTGAAGAGGATTTATGTAATATTCCTTCTAATATATTAATATAGCTATGTAGGTATTCATTAGCTAGAGCTAATTATAGTCCATTTATATTGTATTGTAATAATATTTATTATTTATCTTTAAAGTGTACGATATAATTATTGATATGTACTTGTTTATTTTATTTGATACGTATTTTAATTATTTATGTAGACTGCAGGAGCTTTAAAAATTTATTCCGTTTTTGTATGCACATTGTTATTTTATTACATTTCAAATATTAACTTTTGTTAATCGCTTCTATCATAAAGGTTCTGCTGGAAGAAAAAGCTCACCTTTGCATATACTGTAGAACTCTTGAAAGGTATGGAGGAAAGTCTTACTCACGTGGATACCGTTTCTCACGATTTCGTGGGAATTTTAAAAAATTCGGCTTTCTTCCTTGTCTAAAGAGAACCTCTGCAAATTTTCTGCTTCCTAGGTCCAAGGGTCTTGTAGGTTGGACTTTGATGAGTCAGTCAGTGAGTGAGTCAGGACTTCTTTAAATATATGTTGATAATAACGGCTCGGAACCCTCAGGGCACGAGTTCTACCCGCTCTTGAACAGTTTTATCTTTGCCATCTCTTACTTTCAAAGTCCCGGTCACAAAGACTATAAAGTTTGATTTGTTTTATGGCTTCCTTGTTTACTTAGAGGAATAATACTTTGTAAGAATACCATTCAGTTTTGTTCAAGCGAGTCGGAAAGCTTTTCCTTAAATCAATTTTGTATTTCTTTTCATCAAAGTTTTAGCTTTAGCTCTACTTTGTTTGTTTGGATGACATCCAGTACAATGAGGAATGTTCCGATCGGTACTATCTTCGTTGAGGCTAATGCCCTTTATAAAGGACAAATTAAACACTCAAATCAAATTTAGGACATCAAAGACTTCACGTCTCGCTAGCTCTGAAAATTTCTCATTTCGTACCAAAGGGCCACTTTGTCTATCATTTCCTTTTCTAGGTATTATTTAAGTTACTTCAAATGCAAAAATAATTTGAATTTTTAAATAATGCAAAATTTGTAATGCTAATAGTTTTGTCCTTTAGAGAGGACATAAGTAATGAGTGGGAACAAAAAGTTGCAAAAATTATGCTTGGGCGCTAAAAGGTTAAAGTAAATCTATAGATTATAGTGTCTGTCATGCAAATTTTAAAAACCTGTCATAACGAGTGTTCAATATGGCAGTGCTTCCAAGGCCATGCTACCAACTTTAGTCTCAAATTTGATATAATATGCCTCATCTGTCGAGCTCATGTGGTTATTAGGATTAATGTATATCCATAAGAAACATACATTTTAATAATGGGAGTAATGTAAATACCTATATAACTACCATTTACGGGAGCCAAGTATTCTTCTGATCACTCTCAGCAACTTTCCAAAGAAACATTCTTACGCAAATCATGAAGTACAGGAAATATTTAAATATTAAAAAATTGCGTCAACCACCACTCCACGCACCGAGATACGGGCGTGTTTTGAAGTAGCCTCGATCATAAGACAGCTATTCACGCGCAGAGCGTTCTAAAATTGACCTTCCACCTGCGAGATTGTTGAATTCTTCTCCCCTGAAGATTTTCGGGGGGTATGCTTCTTGGGAAAAGTAAACTTGTAAACTTGCGTTTATGATCAGTTAAGTACATATGTGGTTACATTTAAAGATCGCTATCTTTTTACAACCGGTATTATAAAATATAATCCATACGTCACTACGAGTATATTACGAGTACTAATAAATTATCTGAGGTGTTACCAAGTGCTGACAGTGAGTCAAAAAGCTAATATCTTGAAAACTTTCGTTTCAGGGACTTCCCAAATAGGTGAATACTCCCGCCTAAAAATAAAATTTGTTTTTTTTTTTCTCTTTTTCCATCATTACACCTAACGTAGATGGATGAGTTTAAACTTTTTGTGTTGGACCTTTTAATTCAAATGCCATAAATCAAACACCCACAGATGTTCAAACTCTACTGTAACATACCGGGCCTGTTTCTGTTCACACCCATCATGATGTTCAGAAGGTACTGTAGCTTCGAGTCTACTGAAGCACCTGGGACGTGATTCAGGAGAATCAATCGAATCGAGATTTCTAGAACTCGATCTAAAAACTTATGGAGTTCGACTGATAAAATGGGTTTTTACGATCGAGAAGGGTAATTCGACAGACTCAGAATATTCTCAGTCTATCGAATTAGCTTTCTCGATCGTGAAAACCCATTTTATCAGTCGAACTCCATAAGTGTTTAGATCGAGTTCTAGAAATCTCGATTCGATTGATTCTCCGGAATTACCCCCCTGGCTATTAAAGAGCTCAGTTTCCTCAGAATAAAATACAAGTTTATTTGTTTAAAAAATTGTACACACAATTTAAAATAAAATAAATAAAACTGTTACTTTAATTATTTTTTATTATTAAGTGGAAAACAAGATGGTCAGAGACTCGGCATGTAGCTATTTAGTATGAGCCGATTTTCAGTCTAAGCGAAACATTGGCTTAAAATAAATTGGAACTCGGTTAAAAATAAATTGAATAACAAAAAAGTTTAAATCGCCAGTAAGTTATTTTAAATTACGTTGATAAAGCAAAACAAGATCTGTATACTAACTACCCACAACTTGAGGGGACAGGAGGGTTATTCTCAGTCAGTCGAAATAGCCTTCTCGACCGTAAAATCCCGTTTTATCTGTCAAACTCCATACATTTTTCGGTCGAGTTTTAAAAATCTTGTATACTTACGATTGCTGTACAAATACAAATATACTTGTACTTTTGAGAATGAGAAGGTAATTTCGTATGAAATCGTTTTTAACTAAAAGATCAGATTAAAAATCAACACAAGAATAGTCTCAGTCAGTAACACGGATTGAAGTTAAGACGACACTGTTTCTCGATGATTTGGCTAAAAATGTTATTACAATATGTTAATACAAAAAAAATGTATGACACTTATCCTGAAAACCCAACCGTCGTAGACCCATGTTGGATCTGTAGTTTATCGTATATAATAAAATCTATAATTTTATAATATATATATCGCATCTTATAATGTTTATATTAAAACCATACTTCGCATAAATTGAAACAATTATCGGGCTTGCTGTTTATGTAGCATTTAGGTACGTAGATTCTAGAAACTAATTGGCACTTTTGAATCTTGGCACGAGCTGTGTTTCGTCTAATATTTACCTCAGTGCGCAACATGGTATGCACCCTAAGCTGATTAGTATGCTCTATTTAATTCAAGTCCAAATAAATTTTAAATTAAGTTATTTCAAATTATTGCAACATAAGCGTTGGAATCAACAATTATATATATTTGATTTAATTAAAAAACACTTGTACTTGTCCACTTATTTATATTATTTCCCTTACCGGTTTCGCTGTTATAGCATTATCAAAGGTTAAAAAACCAAGTGTTTTTCAATCAAAAATGTATCAAAAGTTCCACCAAGTGCCAACAATCACGAGCATCAACTCCATATATATATATATATATTTTTTTTTTATTTTTTTTTTAAGTTAGTAAATTATACCTATACGATTATTTTGTAATTTGTAAATAGCTAGCATACCCATCAAATTAGGCTAAGCCTGTAATGATAGGTATTTGTGGAAAAATAAATAAAATAAAAATCTAAATCGCTCAAATTATTTATCTAGCTGAAGAAGTATTTATTCTTGATAGCAGTTTATTTACTTACCAAAGCACTGACTTTCATATTTTTCTCTAACGATAGGGAATGTTACAAACAAACATTCATCCCTCGTGCTTAAGCAAGCAAGGAGCAAGACATGTCGAAAGCTCGCACGACATACGAGCGCCGGTAAAAAAAGTAGTAGCTCTATTTGTGAAAACTGTATTTTTCTTCAATTATTGAAACCGTAGGTAATAAAGTCCTCTAATTTCTAAATAGTACCCTGCCAAAGTAGAGGACATCAATCAAGCAGTTTGAGAACAGACGACAGTCGCAACAGTCGCGCGACAGTGACGCATGGACTCTCGGGGCTGGTCTATGTTGGGTTACCGAATCCTTACCGGAGTAGACCATTCGACTTTGTTCTAAATACGGCGTGTGATTTCGGTGAAATCGGTTTAATTAACGTCATTGGGTTTTTACAACAAAGTTTTTGTTATTCTCTTTTTCTATAGCATTTAAAGATTTATACATAGTTCATTATGTCCATCTATCCATCCATCAGCCCGTGTTCTTCCCAAATTTTTCCACTCATGTCGGTCCTCCGTCCTCCTCATCCAGCCGCCACCCACAACGTCCTTCAGGCCGTCGGTCCAGCGGGCACAAGCTCGGCCTACACTACGCTTTGCTGTACGTGGTCTCCATTCTATAGCCTGTCAACCCCAACGGCCATCATGTTGGCGACAAATATGGCCTGCCCACTGTTACTTCAACTTACTGATTCTGCAGGCTATGTCGGTTATTTTCAGATTCTATCCATCAGAGATACCCCAAGCATAGCCCGCTCCATAGCTCGCTAAGCGACCTTAGAATTGGTGGATCAGGCCCTTTGTATGAGACCACATCTCATACGTTTTACGTTTTACTTGACCGCGGTTTCAGCTATATGTAACACTAGCTTTTCCCGCGATTTCACCCGCGTTGAAGTAGTTTTTGTGTACTTCTATAAGATCTGTCAATATTTTTCGGACTGTTAGCAAACATACCTGATGAAATGTGTATGTTATGCGCCTCTGTGTTTCCCATTTTGTATATCTCTTATAGCTTTTCCATGGGAATTGATTTATGGGATAAAAAGTAGTTTTTGTCCTGTTCTAGATCAAGAACTTTATTTCTGAAAAGTTTCAACCCAATCGGTTCAATAGGTACGGCGTGAAAAGATGACATGTCACTTTTCTGTAGAAACTTGAAAACTCATTTTCACCCCATATAGGAACTGCATTATGGGATAAAAATTTGCCTTTGTCCTATTCCAGATCTAGAACTAAATGCATGCAAAATTTCAGCCCAATCGGTTCAGTGGCTATCGGTGTGAAAGAGTAACATACATACATCCAAATTTTCGCATTTATAATATTAATGGGAAGTGGGATAGTGGGATAGTGGGATGGGATGGGGTGGGATTTACAAAGTGATAATTAAAATATGATGTTAAAAATATTATTGAGGGCCATAAGATATGCGAACAAAGATCACGTCGAAACGATTTTTTTTTAAATATTTTTAATATAAATTTGTATAAATTAAGACACAAGAGAGGATAAATTAAGGTAAAATAAATCAAGGTAAGCTTGACTGGGGCGGCTATTCCGGCATTATTTCTCACTCGCAATATCAATCATTAAATATTTGTTTTAAGTTTAATAAATACCATGGGATGGAAATTAGAGTGACTAAATCATTATAACTAATTCATATTATCCTATAGCTTCTATTTGATGTGGTTTACATCAAATATAAGCTATAGGATATAAGGAATGCTTATTATAAGTTTTTAATCAAAAAAATCAATCAGTATCCATACAAAATTCCTTTTAATTAGGGGCCCGGCCCTCGATTCCGGCACGTGTGATAAAATTGCAAAGGCAGATTACGGATGATCTTAAAACTGATTATGTACAAATATGAGTTGATTTTTTTGATTAAAAACTTATAGAGAACATTTCATACATCGTAGAAGCTTCTATTTGATGTGGTTTAGTCACTCTAATTTCCATCGCATGGCATTTATCAAGCTTTAAACAAATATCGACTGACTGATATTGTGAATGCGCAATAATGCTGGAATAGCCGCTCTGGCCGTCCTATAAGGACGTATGCCGACCAAATTGGCGACAAACTTAAGCAGGGAAAAGTCAAAAGTACCCGAAATAATATGAGCTTTTGTGACTTGATGGATGTGGAAGCGAAAAAGTTGTGTCAGAATCGTAGCGGATGAAAATCTGTACCGTAGTCTCTGCCTATCCTCTGAGAGACAGGCGTATGTACAGTAGAGCCCACATCAAGCTATACACATTGAGTATAAGCAGACCTCTTATTGTACGGGAAGCCTATACAATGAGAGGTCAGCTTATACTGAAAGTGTTTAGCTTGATGTGGGCTCCACTGTACATGGAGTGTGTACTCGTATATTGAAATACATTTTAATTTATCAAAATCTGCAGCGCTTAATGATTTGCACGTGTGATGGTTTCCCTTAATTCAATTTGAATGTATTATCAAATGTAGGTAAATTTCGTATAATAACAATAATCATATTGCGGCCAAATAGATAATATCTGTCAATATAACTTGGGGTCTCGTCTCTAAACAAGATATTTCACGTGTCCTTTTTGGGGTTCTGTAGTCCAACAAGGAACCCTTATAGTTTCGCCATGTCTGTCTGTCCGTCCGTCTGTCCGTGGCTTAGCTCAGAGACTATTAGTACTAGAAAGCTGTTATTTAGTATGAGTATATATATATATATATATTAATTACACCGACAAAACATAAAAAAAATCTCGAAAAAAATTTTCTTTAATGGTATCTCCCATACACATACATTGGGGATGATTTTTTTTTCTCGTTTATCATCAAGTGTGAGATATCGGTGTATTGGTCGTTCAAAAACATTTTAGGCACATGAAAACCATTTTTCGATTCAGGGATCCGTTGGAGAGATATTAAGCTTTAAAATGCAAATTTTTGTTAGAGTCATGTGTACCTCTTCTGCCGGCTAAACGGTTTTTAATGAATATGTGGAAAAATTCACAGAAGTAGTATTTATAATAAAATTAATAGGAAAACTATTACAGCTATTAAGTAGGCTTTACAGGTTTACGAGTAAAGGTTGTGCCAAACTTTTGGCCTCCTTTAAACACGACAATGGATGCGCCGTTCTTCGAAATGAAGACTAGAAATTTGGCGTGATCTGTATTTACTAGACCAACTTATAAAATGTACTGGGCAACTACGGAACCCTACACTGCGCGTGGCCCGACACGCACTTGACCGGTTTTTATTTTGCAAATAACAATATAAATATAATGTATCTCCTAGAGACTGAAAAATTATAATTAAGATTTATTACTAACTAGCTTTTGCCCGCGGCTCCTACCGCGGCTCCGCCCGCGTGTTATTCGTCTTAACGAAATGCTTTTTACCGGGATAAAAAGTAGCCTATGTGTTAAGTTAGGGTATAAGCTATATCCATTCTAAATTTCATCCAAATCCGTTTAGCCGTTTCAGCGTGAAAGAGTAACAAACATACACACACACACATACACACACACTTTTGCATTTATAATATTTGTGTGATTTGAAACAGCATCTAGCTACCCCAATCGGCTGATGCTAGCACAAAATCAATTAATTCTCATAGGTCTAAATAGTCGCCATTAGAATGTCCAAATAATCCAACTCAAATTAGTTGAATTAGCATTTTAACGAAACGCATGCCCTTTGTTACCTAGCGATAAATTAAATTCCAAAATGGCGCTGTATTTTCCCGCCAATTATTTGCGACGCCCCGCCATATTGCGCCGCCATATTGTTCGCATTCGGATGCGGTTTTATCGATGATTATTATCTTTTACGATTATTACTACTCATATGGTGGTGCCCAGTCCTGGTGTGCCGATGCTCCACTATGTTTCCTTTTACTCGATACGTTTTTCTCTAAAATTCCATAAAATTAAGACATAATACTACAACCCTTTTGTAAGAATGTTCCACTAATGTTACCAAGTTGGTACTGAAATTTTGCCTTACCTGATTTGCTGTGGCTCCATAGACCACATATCCAGTTGGTGTGTGGCTCGTTTCGTGTTCGCCTCCTCCTTCATGCGCGACCCACATTCATGACGTTCTCGCCCAGTTTTCGGTATTGAAATGGGATAACGGTTAGATAAGTTCAGAAAGTATGTAAATTAGTATACGGTGATTAACCGTTCCAACGGTACCGAAACTGGTCCCTGAATAACGAATTATTAATGATCTAATAAGTAATATAATAACACAGGCACGCGAAGTATAACTTTTATTTTATCCTTCAATATTTTTTTAAGTTGTTTTGGTATTTGAAGTGTGTTTACAGCACATTGAGATTTATTTTTATTGAAAATATAAAACATTTTTGAGTTTTTTGTATGAAACTCAGAATACTTGAGACTGAGATTTTTGTGTACCTAGGTATATTTCATTTATTCCACACCGCATATTTAAATTAACACGCATCCATATCCGAAACGCGTATAAATTCAGCCAGTTCTAAGAGAAAAAAACAAAATGCAATTTATTGTTATAGAAGGTGAAATAAAATTAAGAATGCTGTTAGGTGATGTCAGGGTAATATTTCTTACGTCACGCAAGCTTTGAAGCTGTATAAAAATATTTTAATAATAGAAAAATATTGAAACAACTTATACGTAGTTCCACTAACAACTAACCATATTAGTGGAGTTTCAATATTTTTCTATTATTGTGAAAATGTTCCATCAAGAAGTGACAACATTAATCGGAAAAAATATTGTTATTAGAAGCGTTATTATTTTCCCGTTGCCAATGTAGAAAATAAGAACTCAAGGCTTGTCAATAAATTAATAATCCGGTTGCAATGTTTTATTATTTCCCGTTATGAATTAAACTAGAGTCACCGAGAGATAGCACCTATGACGTTTAAATGTCTACCAAGTTTCATAATTATTCGTTAGTAAAAGTGTAAATAAAATAATATAATACTTTATTGTTGCTATCGACGAAAAGTTATGTACGAGTACTACTCGTTTCGGTCATTATTTTTCGATTTTCATGTGCTATTATTTTGCAATAGAATTTTTATAGGTATATAGACAGTATCAAAAGTTTCTCATTTCTTCAAAACTTAAGGGTTTGACTATTTAAGACAATTCAACGGGGAGTGATAGTAGCCGAAAAATAATAAATAAATAAAGGGTACTATACTACTTTCTTCAGTTGTACGGCTCTGTCTCTTTCCAAACTATATGTTTCTTGTGATCAAATTATAATTGTCAAATTGACATTTTGAATTCTAGATTGTTCTCTTTTTTCCCACAACTTGTACTTGTTGAGAACACTATAGACATATAGTGTAGAATACTTTATTCTAGCACTAAAACGTAAAACCGTTATCTTATATAGTTTTTTTTTAATTCAATCTTCTTTTCGGCTACAGTCAGTGACTAGCAACGTCAGGCTTGACTGTAGCGGGAAATGTTAACGACACAAATTATATGCAGTATCGTTCAAATTCGCGAAACCTTTAAATCACGAAATGAGTGTGATGATTTTATTAATAATTATATATTTTTTAGCTTACCTATATTTTGTCGATTTTATCCATTTAAGCTCATGGTAACACATTCATAGGCATGAATCGCTTAAATTTAATTTGATATTTTGCATTTATAGAGACCGGGATCACAATGCCGCCCTATTTTTATTACTACCAGAATGTACGAGTAGGTACAGATTTATCATTTATTCCGTGATTTAAAACTGCAGCTTCGAGCTTCGTTTTGGAATGATAAATAATTTACCGATTGTTCCATATACGAGACAATACTATACGCTCAGTCACTTATTAGAAAATCTCTGGACCATTAATTTGAGGCAAGTAGTTTTCTTGTATTAGCAGGCACGTGCAAATATAGGACTTTACGAAAATAAAATCATAGCGATGCGATTAAGAATGTTTGTTACCCTTTTCGCACTTGCCTAGAAAGTTGAAAAATGAAAGCACTCGGGGCGTTAATCATTCTGTTCAAGGACTTCAAAGTCAGTAACGAATGAACGAGTAATATTACCTGTAACCACGGTCCCGGTACGGCTTCTGAAATCATGACGGACCACGACAAGTCACTTGGTGACATGGTTTCGTCATGAAGTCATGAGGATGGTGACAAGCCACCGCCAGAGGATTGGCGAAACTAGGATTTGTAGTTGGGGGGAGCTGGCTCCAAATCATGAAGCCATCAACAAGCAATAAGAAAAAAGAGATAACACTCCATACAACGAGATCACACACAAACCAAAATACAAAACAAATAATGCCTTAAGGGGGAACATTTCGAGCTCAGTACAAAATGCATAACTTATGATTGTTTATCTCATTTTAAATATATTTTTTTAATAAATTTAATAAATAATATTTATGCTTTTTAAAAGCTTTTATTTTGTATTTTGTAAAAAGAGATAAATAAGAAATAGAGAAAAAAAGGAAATTAGCTCAAGATATATTTCGAGCCCTACTGAATGTAGCCCAAAATATATCTTGAGCTAATTTCCTTTTTTTTATCTCTTTTTACAAAATACTAAATAAAATCTTTTAAATAAAATGTGTGAAATAAAATAGTTTCATGTTATTTTGCAACCATTACTTAATAATTATTTATTAGGGGTTCTTAGCAGAATTACCTCATTTTATGGATTATAGTTAGCGTGAATGTCCATACAAACATAAAAGCGTGATTTAAGTTGTTGTGGACATTCATTTACAATGCAATGCATAAAATTACAAAATTTTGGTAGAATCGAATTAATTGACATTTAACTCGCGAAATGCCATAAATCACATTTATTTAGTACTTTTCATTCAATAATAAGAAAAACAATCATAAGTTCTGCATTTTGCGCCGAGCTTGAAACGTTCCGCCTTAAATATGATACAGAATATTTTATATAAATAAGGTTCTACAAGAATAAGTGAAAATAATTTTGGGTACATCAATTATCGTAAGCTAACCACATTAAAAAAAAAAACATTTTGTCAAATAATTTTTTCACTTCCCACTACAACGTGGTTCAATCAGCTGACTAAATTTCTAGGAAAAGGTTAAAAAAAATCGCAGAAAAAATATTTTTTTCTTTGTATAGTGGTCTATTAAGGATACTCTGTCATTTCTTAAATTTTTTTCACTTCGAATTGGGGGGCAAACAGTGCTCTGGGGGGGCGTGCCACCCTGGCTCCTAACTAGTTACGCCTATGCGCCAAAATATATCACCAGTTGAAGTAAAAGATTTGTCAGTTAGGTCTTGGTCTAGCTGTCCAGGGTGGACTGGGCGTATTTTGAGTAATCATTGGTTATATTTCAGTTTATGCCACACGGAAAGGCTCCTTGTATACACCCCGTTGCTTATGTTTCAAATAATTCTCTGGCTTTCAGGCATAAAAAATGTATTTATTTTTATTTTCGTCGGTTAATGTTTTGATATCAAACATTTCCTTACACGAATGAAAACTTGTTTGGTTAATCTGATTACTTTGATTATTAAAAGAGTAACAATGTGTGTGTTGTGATTATTTGTTTAGTTTTTTTAAGTTTCTTGTCATAAAATAAGTGTGTGAATGAATTGGTAAACGGACCTTAACAAAGGCTCGTTACACGTTACCGTCTGCGTAAAATATTGTGTGTGAGAAATGCTGGTTCCTGTAGTGAGCCGCTAGGGGCGCTGCACAATTGAGGGGTATAGAAGCAAAGATAGCATTCTCCACTTTAGTTAATTTTACAGAAATAATTAAAAACCTGCAACTCTAAAGATACATATATTTATTAACAGTATGTTTTTTATATAGTAAAATACAATGGACTGAAGATTTATACAAAGTTTGAACCAAATTTATATGGAGGTTTAGAAACAACTACGAAAAGAAATTTGGGGATTGCTATGTTCGTTTATATATATTATTTTAGATTTATGTTTTATAAATTATACATACCCTTGCACTTTTTCCAACGACTTTTTCCATTTACTGGAATCGCTACGCTTTTTTCTGGCTTGGTTTGGAGGTACCTCACACACATTGAGCTCCATTTCGAGGATTTATAGCTTTTGCAAAACAAATTGCGAGAAAAACGTTCATCAGCATTTGAAATTATGACCAAAGTCATTTGTCGATACAAATATGACTATCTCCAAGGGAGATTGCTTTCTTTGTTTTGATTGCTCATTTTTGACCATAGATTACTATTGGATAAAGACGCATCTGTTACTGCCATTCTGACAGATGACAAGGTTTCATTTAATGCAACTAGATGGCGCTATTAGACAAGTTTATGAAAAATGCGGAGATAGTCACCTTTGATTCTATACCCCTCAATTTCTCATATACTTTTTTTTGTAAATATTTTACGCAGACGTTAACGTGTATAGTGAGCAAAACTTATGGTAGGCCTACAGGTAATGTGCAGTCTAACTGTAAACAACTACACTTGACCTGCTGTAATCAGAACCTAAAATATTGGAACGCTTGATGATGGTGATATGTTACGAACATTTATATTACTACGAAAGCAACGCTTTATTATTATTGTATTGCACTTTGTTACTTTAAATTTGGACGCCTAATTAAATTGGAGTTTAAGAATGATAAGAAATATAAATATACAAGAACATATTATTTTGTATAGTGCATGAAATAATATTGATATTCATTGTTCAAAGGTTGATGTAATTATTTTATGCAAACGCATTAGAGAAACAGTCTTCGGTTTCTTTTATTTTTAGTTAATGTGATAACTTGAACTTTTCAGGGGGGTTTGAACGCCCAACCGCTTCCTGGTTCCCCCAAGAGGCTATATGTAAATAAAATATGTATGCTTTTTTCTCTATATTTCATGAAGTACATAGAACTTTTTAATACATCTTTGGTATATGCATTTTGACCATATAATCTAGGGTTTTGTTTTTGAAAAATAAGTTTAGATAAATTTTCATCGATGGAAAAAAATGTTTAAATGAAGTCTACAAACACATTTTTTCTCTTCGTTTGACGGATAGGAATCATGTACAGAACTCATACATATTTTATTAGATGGGTTTTAACAATATCTAGATTTTTAATTTTGGAATTTTTGCTAGCTCTTTTAGTTTTTTTTATAAAATTAAAAAACATATTTTTTTCTCTATTGCGCTGAATCTGCCACTCTCGCATAGGCTCTTAATATTTAAATATATGTGCGTTGCATTTTCATTTGGAACCAAAGAGAAAGAGCGCCCGCTGTTGACCATTCATTCACTTCGTTTGTAAGTTCTTTAAACACGACATCCGTACACAATTTTACAGGTTGCCTACTCGTACTGCAGTCCGGTTTTGAAGCTTAGCTGGCAGTGCAGTGCTAAGGCTAACCGTGTCTGTATAGATAAAAATAGATGGCATGAAGCCAAACGTATTTGGCAAGTGGTTTTTACTATAAAATAAGTCCGCAAAACGAGGTTTCCTTTGGAAATAGCAAACACGTCAAAGGTGTGGCATTATGTGGTGCTGTTTGTAGCTTTTTTACAGTTTTACAGTTGTTACGCGACTGTTCAATTTGCGTTTTCCATTGTGTCAAATTTTGTGTTAAATAAAATTCTTAGATAGCACTGTCGTACTTTAGCAATATAATCTAAGACATTACTCAAACAGATAAAAAAAAAGATTTTGAGCAATAGAGTTACAGATCATTTATTTTAGAGTGCGGATTTCAATAGAGGTTAGCATTCCAACCAGTTATACATTTCTTGTTCCAAACCAACTAAAAACCAATCTACTTTGACATTGATTGCTACGTACAGTGCGACCAACTCATCTGTTCAGTAAAATCATTCGCCGTCTCTTTCTAATTATATTCTTTTCTACCGCACTAGAAAGAGATGGGTGGATAATCCAACTGAACAGATAAGTTGGTCGCACTGTAACATCAATTGTATATGGTGACATGAACACCGCCATTTAGTGGAATGCTAAGAATTAAGAAACAAAGAAAAAAACGCTCATTAAAAAAGTACGAATGAAAGAACACAGGAAGGAACATATTGGCTCGGTACGCAATCCATCAACATACTTTAGTAACTTGCACTGACATTGATGTATTAACATATTTAATCATTTTTTGCTTACTTTTTTGTTCTCACTTAGGTGTAAATATTGACCAAGTTATTTCAGATTTTCTTTGCTGTGAAAGCATAATTATTATTTTATAATATATGTGTATATTTTGGCTTTTAGATAGACAACATACAGAATATAATATATTTATAGAATAGACAAATTACGCACCAGCCGTGTGTTTATATTACACGAACCACTTTTGACCCCTCGTAATGATCACAAAGCACCATCACATGACCAATAATATCTTTGGACATAGAATATATATATCTTTTACTTTTTCTATTAATAATAGGTTATTTCATATAGACAATGATAGAATACAAATTATAAATAAAACTTACCAAAATTAAAAAGGTATAACTGACCTAAAATCCTTGTTGAACCTATAATAAAAATAAACTAAAGTAAATAGAAAATCCTATCTAAATCGCCACTTTCATGTGGAAGGATACCTAGAAGGCTGGCAGTGCTTTCTCTTTGAATGGCCAGGCTGATTCTCTGGCCAAGATATGCACCAGCCTTCGGGTCCCCACAAACATCAATAAGCCGTGCAGGTAGTTCTTTAAAAAGGAGTTTAGCATCCGGACCTTACGGCCCGAGGGTCTCAACTTCGAAAGGCACA
Organism: Ypsolopha scabrella; assembly: GCA_910592155.1. NCBI lineage: Eukaryota > Metazoa > Arthropoda > Insecta > Lepidoptera > Ypsolophidae > Ypsolopha > Ypsolopha scabrella. The sequence goes on along the minus strand of OU342978.1, from coordinate 23,888,912 downwards.
AATATGCAGTCCGAGCTTAGAGCTGCATACTTGCGCCTCTTATTTCTCTCGGCTGCTGCCGCAGCCGCACCAGCTCTAACGGCAGTATCACCGGTGTGGGACACCAATGCTCTGCCGTTCTTCCATGGAACTAATGTCATCCCATCGGGCCTCTTGCCATCGTCACGCGTTTTGGCCTTCGGCTCTAGGATAGCCGGCAAGTTGACGGTGGCAAGAGCCCGCCGGATGACGACATCATTTATAATGGCGTGGTGCGGCAGGCGGCCAGCACTACGCTGAAAAGAAAGGCCGTGGTGTCCGATCTGATCGACGCTTGTGCCACACCGGCAGCGATGTGGATCATTCGTCCTTATACCGAGTCTGAGGCTGATGGCTAGGGAGAAAGATACCCTCTTGAGCTGCGTGCCAATGTTAAGAGACGGTACAGCGCGCAGCCAGAACCTGGTCTCCCTTTCACCGGACCCCAGGAGGCGGGCTCAATCTGCATGATCAGTCACAGAGTCAAGTGAGGAATTTTGAACTTGTCTGCAGATCGGCTCGTCTCACTGTTTTTGTTTTGTCAAGTCAGGGGGCAGATTCTCACCAAGACAGGCTTGCACCCATAAATACTTTCACCCATGCATCCCTGTATATTAGGTGGTAGAGCTGATGCCGGGCTCGACTGTGGAGGTATCACCATCTTTCTCGCAAATCCTCCCGAAGTTATTCGGGGGAGAGTAAGAGAACAGCTCTCAGGCAAAAAAATCAGGCGGCTCACCATTGCCTGGGACCGATGGATGGCGGTATATCCATCCCCAATTGCCGGGCCTTATATAAAACAGACTAGTGACGGGCAGCGGCGTCACTGGTGCAAGAGCTTTGGCACCGTGCTCACCAACCCGCTTTTCCTAGCGTGTGTGAGTATGGGCATTTCTTCCAGGAGGACCGCCAAGAGTGGCGAAATCCTGGAAAAGCATATGTCCAGCAGTGGACGAAACAGGATGATGGATGGATGGATGCATCCCTGGCATCCGTCAAGCACGATGCCTCAACGTCACTGAGTGACGGGAAAATTATAGTACCGTAGAGGACATCCGTGCTCTGGACGGATGACAGGAAATACACTGAAATACACAGGTAATACACTAGAAATTTTCCGGATAGAATATAATAGAATATTAATTTATTTAATAAAAAAAAATTAAAACAAAAGGAAACAGAACAAAATAATAAAATAATGTGACTAAAGTTAAAAGAAGTCATGAGTCGCAGCAAAAAAAGGGTCAAGACTCGGCATATCCTGTAATCTTGCAAAGTTAAGAACGACAACACTGATTTTCAGCCCGAGCTCGCAAAAAGCTAAAAATAGGTACAGTTGGCCTTAATTAACATTATGTACCTATTTTTTGCTCCACTGTGAAACTGACGGAAAAGATAAAATTTACAAATTCACGTTAGGCACGTTACTTTAAGGTTTGCTCGTAAAACCTAGCTATACCTTGTTTGATAACAAAAGTAGTAAAAGGAAGCAACGGAAATTTTCATAATATTTCCAACAAAATAATCTGAGCTGCGTCATATTCACGCTTCAGAAGACTTTGTAACGTCACTTCACAACACCTCGCCAACACAACTATTATACACATTATAAAATTATATATAATACATCCATCGTTACAGCATGAATCCCCAATGGACTGTCAGTTCGTTTCCAAGCATAGACTGTAAAATGCAAGTATCAGTCCACACACGTTCATCCACGTTTTACAGACGATTATTTTGTCCCCACATGGTGGTTGGTGAGCCCTATCGTCGCACGTTGGGCACAAATATTTAGGCAGATTGAACAATGAACATCGCGATTCGAACCCCCGATCTCCGGATGAATGGTCAAGTACTTGAACCACTGGACTACAGAGACGTATATAAGGTGGCTTTCGTTTATATAGCCAAATTTATACTGGAGGCTCGGTACGTGGTCAAGACCAAGGTTCAATGACCTTGCTTGCGCAAAACGAAAAATACTTTTTTATGTGTTTTTACTTGTTAGGATGTCAAAATTTTATTATGCGTGTTTCACAGAAAGGGTAACCGAACCTTGGTCCTGATCACATACCGAGTCTCTAGTGTGAATTTGTCCTATATGTAGAAAGCTTGGTCCATGGTGCATGATAATCTTACTGAGTGATTTTGAACTTCAGTATGTTGTCAAAAAGTCTACATTGGAATGCTCACTACGCGCGCTGTCAGCACGCATAATCAATGAATTTTCGAGGTTTTTCTGGATTTTATGAAAAAGTATTTTATTTACGAGTTTTCTCACTTGGTATCGGAAAATAAACCATGTTTTCCCGTTCCAGCAGTAATTTCAGACATAAAACTTAAGCAGTTTTGACATAAAACGAATTATTAACTTAAAAAGGCATTACCTATATTTTTAAAACTAAAGTCTATCGAGTGAAACGCGTCCAATTAGACAACCGACCTGACAACGAAAAGAAAGGCCTGAAAAAACACATGTCCAAGTTTTACATTGATCAGATAGGTAGTTGACTCAGCAGAAATCGTTCAAAGACCAAAGTCAAGCCCTTAAGGGTCAGTTCTTTAGTAAATTATAACGAAATCACAAGTAATAATTGCAACCCCCAAAGCGGCAGCAACAACTAACAACAATGTATGTATCATCCAACGTATGATAGCGAAAACAGTTTTTTCGTGAAAAACCGAATTACCTATGGTATAAGCAGTCCTATTTATTACGCGATCATACGAAATTATTTTCTGTTAAAACTAGAGAGGTCGTGTCGCTCCGCTCAGCTTCGCTCTGCTCTCTAAATTTATTTACATGTAAATCTAACACACTCCTCCTCACTTCGCCCGTTGACGCATCTATTTTTTACTTTTTCTTGAAAAATTGAAAAAATATCAGTTTTTTTCAAAAAGCTGAATAATTTCGTATGACCACGTAATGAATCGCCATAATTCGGTTTTACACGAAAGAGCTGCTTTTTCAATATAAAAAATATGTATTTTAACTCTTTCAATGACATAGACATAACAGAAAGAACAATGGAATCAGGTGTATGGATGGTCTGTGTTGCTGAACAGGTTAAACAAAACAGATTTTTAATGATACCGTATTTGATTTTATGCAATTGGATTTGCCGCAGACGTGTATGTAGGTATTCACATCTAAGATATCATAAAAAAATTGTTTTATAGCACATTACTGGTACATATAACGAGTAATGCTAGAAGAATGAGTAATTTATCTAGGTTTATTCAGAATCATCCAGGCGCTTTGGGTGAAAATTCCGCATCTACCCTTACACCCAGGTCTACCCAGCGCTCTGGTTGTATAATGTTAGGGGTTGGTTCAATGTTGTTGCGATATGGTATTAGATACAAGATTTTGTAAGTTCAAAATAAATAAACCTTTCTGTCAGTGATACATTATCTTATTTATTATATTATAAATTAATGCAACTAAGTGCATGTTTTGTTTAATTCTTGGTATTTTAATCGTAAGTTCCCATTATTTGTTGTACCCCTACGGGGTGTAATATACAAACAACAAGTTCAAGTAAGTTCGTCAAATAATGTTCCACACAGAAGGAAATATTCACAATTTTCGAGTTTATTCCTTCACTTGTGTTGTACCGGAGAATTTGTTTGAAGTTTATTACGTAAGCAGCAATGAATATTTTAGACTTTGCGTTAGAAGCCTGTTTTTTAACAACACCATAGGGTCGTAAACTTCTGTAGCTATCAGTTTCAACTTGATATGTGCCACAAGGCCCGAGAAAAAGAGCTTTACAGAAGGAGAAAAAAGTGATCCAAAAAGGGCCACGTAAAAGCTAATAGTCGGTTATTTGCTCTTAAAAATGATTATGATGTTAGAAACGCCAAGGATATATGTCACTCCATTACAAAACTCCGCGTAAACACAAAAGACACCGTATTCTGGCAGCCGAAATGAAGTCATTCCTGTCAATTATCCAGCCATTCCGTTTTCATTCCACAAAGTGGTTAGGAAGCGGCCCTCATTCGTCTTTCTGACTAGGACAAGGTAGGACCGGTGTGAATTGGCCCCTTATGTATGAGAAGCATTTGTCTTAGCGCATCGTATACCCTTTTTGGGCTTTGTAGGATTCAAAAAACAGATGCTCTATTACGGAAATTCATGTGTCCGTGCGTTGAAAAATTGCGTCGAAGGCAGTGGGTATGCATAAAAAACTAGAACACAGGCGTTGTGTGGGAAATGGATGCCATCGCTACGCAAAGGAAATATATTATGACTTTGTAGGAACTAAATCTAGAATTTTACGTAAGATCAGGTCAAATTAAAAATGTTGCATAAATATCATCGGCATATTGTAGAGTTCGATATATTATAATTTTCCCAATCGTGTTTCTCTTAAAACTAGAGGTCCGCTCCGCTTTGCTCGGCTCCTCAAATTTATTTACATGTAAATCTAACACGCTCCTCCTGGTTCCACTCGTTGTCGTGTCTATTTTAGGGTTCCGTATCAGAATGGTGCCAAACGGGACCCTACTACTAAGTGTCAAACGAGGAACCGCCGCGCCGCGTAACCATGTTTGCCTCCGAAGAATACATAGTTACATACTGTTATAAAAACGTTTGAGAAAATAATCGAGTTTTAAGGTAAGTAACGCAATATTATGATGACAGATCACCGTGAAAATTGGTCATAGAAAATAAGATTATCATTTTGGTATAACATCATACCTTCCCCATAAAAGAGGTCCGTCACACTACGGTATGCTTACTGTCACCATAAAAGAGGTGACGGAGCGCATACAATTCTATCTGCTTCCTACAAAATCACAGTGACAGTGCGTCATCTTATAACGCTAGCAGCAGCAACAGTAGTTTCATCGTATTTTGTTGTAATGTCCGTATGCTCCCTACTTTACTTGAATCATCATCATTTCAGGTGAATTCATTTTATTTTATGATGTGGTCATCGGTGTGGTTTTCTCAGTGAACAAACAAACCGTTTTGTGTCGCCTCGATGGTTGCTACAACATCCATATTGATATTATTTCTCCATGTTTTTGGGGTTTCATACCCGTATAGTTTGGTGGTACGGAACCCTTTGTGCTTGAGTCCGACTGGCACTTGGCCAAATTAATAACTTTTGGTGAAAGATTTTCGATTTCATACTTTACAATCTGACGAGGCACATCATAATATTCCGAATTGTATGATTTGGTGACGACATAAATTGAGGAATGTTTATCTCAATTTGATTGTCCTCAGAAGGATATCCTGTCGCAGCAGTTGAATAATCTATATAGTGCATGATTGATGTAATTTTTTTATGCAAACGCATTAGAGAAACAATCCTCGGTTTCTTTTATTTGATCAGTTAATGTGATATTTTGAACTTTTCAGCGGGGGGGGGGGGTTTGAACTCCTCAACTGCTACCAAAATGAATATGCATGCTTTGTTTCTGTGAATTTCATGAAGTACATGGAAAATTTAAGTAAATTTCTGGTATACGCATTTTGACGCAGTAGTTGAATAAGTGACACAAGCACTTTAAGTTCAAGAGGTTTTTTTTTGACAAAAGAATAATGTTCCATTAAAAAGCGGCGGTAGCTCAGGGGTAGAACGCTGGCCTCTCAATCTTTGAGATCCAGGTTCAATCCCCGACCAGGCATGCAGCAATGAGTTTTTCGGAATTTATGTGCATAGTATTTAGTGAGGAAACGTGCATCCCCTAAAAAGCGTGTATTTTTGCCCGAAGAACGGCGATACGGCTCACCAACCATCACGTTGGGACGTGTTGTGATATTGTGCATACACGAATTATATTAGGTACTTGATTGTGTGTGATTAACCTATGATTTATCTATGGTCACTTTTATCTTGTCTACGATAACTGCTAAGATGTCTTCCTCATTGACCTCCCATTAAACAACTAGACTCACAATCTCGCTCAAAAAGTGTCCGCGATGAATTTTGTCACCGCTATGGGGTGACAAATTCGAATGACGATTTCGAACAACTGACATTGCATCTTATATGTTAAGGATATAACGTCTTAATTTGGTTGAAGATATTTGCTACTATGCACGTCGCACGTTCGGACACTTTCTGACGAACTTTTCTTAGAGACTGTGTGTCTTGTTGTTTTATGAGAGGTCAATGGTCTTCCTTCTTTGTCGAAATGTTTATAACTGCGTAATAACTAAAACTGCTAAATAAAACGTGATTTAACAATCAAACAGTGTTTTGAATCACAGGACGTAATAATCGTCGGTGAAACGCGGGTGTGCCGAGTGTGGACTGTGACTTGCATTTCACAGTTCACACCCGGAACACCTCTGACACACCCTCGAAAATTCAGGTCGTGACGATATAGTTATTTTTTATATGAAGTCGCAAATAGAAATGTCGTCAATACTAGACCCATGCGACATAGATAAGCATTTTTTATTACCTGCTTTAATGGGCAGAGTCCCTCAATGGGACAAAAACAGGGTTTCGCATTATCACCTTAGATTATAGCAAATATTAAAATAAATAAAAAAACACCACTTGCTACTCTTTAAATTGAAGAACAAGATCATTAAAAAATTTGCTGTAAAATTTTATATTGACTTCAGAAAATATCAGAAGATTTAAGAAAATCTCTCAAATAGCATTGCCGCATTCTCAGTATTGTGGATTAATCACAGACATAAAAATAACAAAACAGATTCCAGAACCAAAGCAGCACTTCAACAAACATGATAAAGTAAACAGTTTTCCCATACGAGTTATATATTTTTTGTACAATCTGTAAATTTTATAAAAAAAGTAAAAATAACCAAAGTTTTGCGTGCGTCCCAGTTGATTATAACGAGATAGACAGTTAAGAAACAAAAACGTTATAGCAGGACTTTTTCCAAAGAGCGCCGACCCTTAGTACTTTTATTATTGATCTAGGAACTCGTAGAATATCACAATTACAATAAAATCATCCAAAACATTCGACTGATGACGGCCCCATACAGTGGGCCGAAATATATCGAATATAGTAAAATAAATGTTATTTTGTTCATACCTATTTATTACTAAAATAAATATAAAGGCTCAAGAAGAGTTAAATATATAAGGTGTTCTCAAAATATCTGCCACGGCTGTAATGGGAGAGTGTATTGTGTATATAGAAAAGAATAGTAACGATATTTTATTGATCTAACGTCATACATTTTTTCATACAAAAAAATGTGCGTATAAATTTGAATTGATTTAGTTGTTTGAAACCGTCCCGTAGTAACTTAGCTGTTGCCGCATCGCCATTTCATTTCGCAACTCAATGAAGCCACCCCGTACTGTTGCCATATTTATCAAACAAATGCCGCCCCGGTCCGCGCCGGCAGCTCGTCATTCATTCATCAAAGCGCAAGCCGACGACGGCCTACCCTCCTCCCGCCTGCACTACCCCGTTCGTCGCACGCGCTTGTGTTTGTGCCTCAGTTCGCTGTTATCAGTTCGCGCATCCGTGCAGCTTCATACATTTGTCACAGATTTCTACGGGAAAAACCGCGCGTTGAAATTGAAAAAAACCCAGCACTTCATTTCGCAAAACGTCAATGAAGCTATTCATGCAAACTTACAAACAATACCGCGCGTCGGCATCGTTCGTCAAAGCGAGGCCGAAGACTCCCCTGCCCCACCCGCACCCCGTTCGTCGCACGCGCTTGCTTTTGTTTTTGTGTGCCCCGCCCGCCCCAGATCGTTGTTATCAGTGGTCAGCGAGGTGTGAATTGCGCGCGCATTCGTTAAAAATGCCTCCCAGACGACGATATTCAAATCAAGAATATGTTGAAATGGTATGGTGCTATCGCGAGTGCAATAACATAACCACGCATGCAGCGAACTTATGCCAGCAGGGGTTTGGTGTGCGAATAAGTCCTCATACCATTCTGGACGCCGTGTACACGGCCCCTTTGACCCGCCTCCGGTTGACGCAGAGAAGAGGAAGTGTTGGACTTCTTCCGACGTCATCCTCTTGCGAGCACCAGAGACGGGGCTAGAGTCTTCAACGTGAGCGACAACTACGTGTGGCAACTTCTAAATCGGGAAGGGCTATACCCTTACCACTTTACGAGAGTACAAAAATTGCAGCCACAGGACTACGCGGCTCGCCTCGCGTTCTGTCATTTGATTCGAGAAGAACGCCGCAACATTCTGTGGACTGACGAGTCACAGCAAAAACATAGCGATTCTTACACTAACTTGACTGTCCGTAGCCTGTTTTAAGTGTGATGGGGAGTTAAGCATCTTATTACGTCAGTTTTTTTATCTGCAGTAAGCTTGGTGGAATTCAGTAACGGGTAAGTAAGTGCAATTTTTAGCTTTTGCCCGCGTATTATTGTGTAACTAATAGATTCAGATAGTTACGTTACGAACTGGTCAGCTGATTTCAGAGTTCATTGACAGAACAGTTAGAAAGAGATAGCAATTGTTTTCATTGACTAAACTACACTACGCGCGTAGTTTGTGAACCACGTTATGCAGAATAAACCAAATTTTAATTTCACTACTTTATCTTCTCCAATTGATTTAACGATTCCGGGGTACTAAATTTATGCATTATTGTAATCTATAAACATAATAGTATCTCCCATTTCATCCGTGGCAGGTATTACGATTACACCTTATATATTTATTAATATCCAAAACAAATGAAATATTTATTTACTATTTGTTATTTAAATTTTCGTACCCACCTACAGCAATTGAGATTTTATTATAGAAAAAAGTCCAGTGGTAGATTTATTTTATGGACGTAAGTACTGTCATGAACGCAGCAACTCAGTTGTGGATTGATGATCCATCAGCCTGCTTCGTCCACTGTGGATATAGGCCTTTCCAAGATTTCGTCACTCTTGCCGGTCCTCCTGGAAGAAATGCCCATACTCACACTCGCTCGATAGGCGGGTTGGTGAGTGCGTTGCCGAAACCCTCGCACCAGTGACGCCGCTGCCTATCACCAGTCTGTTCTTTTACAAGGCCCGGCATCCTGGGATGGATATACCGCCATCAAACGGTCCCAGGCGATGGTGGGCCGCCTGGTTTTGCCTGAGAGCTGTTCTCTTACTCTCCCCCGAATAACTTCGGGCAGGTTTGCGAGTCGAGCTCGGCATCAGCTCTACAACTTTTCTACCACCAAATGTACCTGATGCTATTTAGGTATTTAATTACAGGGACGCTCGATGAAGTTTGCGAAGGCAATACATTCGCACCGATTTCATCGCAGGCACAAAATTATAAATGTGTGTCAGTAGAAACAAAATATTGGCAATACTGTACATAAAGGTTTTCAAACATTTGTTGGTTAAAAATAATCTAGATTACATTTTCGACGCGAAAATGGTATAAATTTTGCAGTTTTATCTTAAACAATAAAAACAAATTCGGCTATACTTTTGTTTTTTTTTTTGTTTTTTTTTTAGTTTTGATTAAAATTTCCCAATTTTAGTTCATTTGGCATAGATTTAGATAATACCAATGGCCTAAAATGTAATAATAATATTCCGTAGACACCTCGAAATTTTTTGTTTGCGTTTTATGGAGGTTTGCGCGTGACGGCTGTCCCTTGGAGCCAGAATTCAGGACATTACTCGTTAGTGTAAGCATTCTGCAGGATGATTAATTAATTTATCGATCTATTATCAACATGATCATACTAACCCGCTTGCATAGTTTTAAAACAAAACGAATTAAACATTCCATGCACCATGCTCATTTGTAATAGACTTGTCATATAAACACAAGTTTATCTATTGTAATTGTTTATCTATGTATTTATTAAACACTTCAACTCCTGTTAAACAGGATCAAAAGTGCATCAAAATGACTATTACCTCACAGGATGACGCAAAATATTTACTAGATATTGCAATCTACAAAAAGAAAATAATAAAAGTATGAAAAAATCTTAAATCTTATCGGTGTAATCAGTAGAGCATGGGATTAAATTTTCTGAGCATGTTTATACAGGATGTAATCATGACGTGCTCATTCATAAAATAAACCACATGCTCTACTGATCATCCTGAACCACTTCCAAAGAAAAACTTTTAATAAAATGACAAAAAGGTATTAAAAATTTGTATAGGGAAGTGAATTTTTATTTCACGTTTTTTTTAGTTTTTCTATGGAAGTGGTTCAGGATGATCAGCAGAGCATGTGGTTTGATTTAATGAGCACGTCATGATTATAGCCTACATGTATTATATAATTATTCATATATAAGTATAATAATATTATTGGAAAAATTTACATGATATTAATATTAATATTATTGGACATTTAAGCTGCACGTGGTTAACCAAAGTATACTAAACTCGATAATCAGTGGCATTCCAAAACCAACTTAAATTGATTGATGTCAGGTCTCGGGTTCGAAACCCAAACGAGACAAAAACTGTGAAATCCGAATGAATTAATGATTAATGATTTATTCTTAGAAAAGAACATAGTTCAGTTCGACACAAAAAGGTTGGTTAATTAATTTAGGTGGTTGTTCCCAAATGCGCAACTAATGATTGTTTTTTATTTTTGAATAAAAAGTAAAAAATAAATGTTTTTTTTATTAATGTCCCATTCCTTCATTTTTAATTGTTCTTTTCTAGTTTGTTGTAATATCCCACCTATACTACTACTGTTTTTGCATCTCAGCTTATTCAATGACACATATTTCATACTCAGACATACTCTGCACACACCACTAACTTGCACGACACATATACGCACACCTTGTTACACTCACCTACACACTTACAAACATAAACAGATGAAATCATACCTATCTCAATCACAGAGTACACTTTTACCTGCACAACTAAATGTACTGTACCCTAACCATAACAAATATAACCTTCGAAATGGCATATTGTCTGGATACCTCACATTAACTATTCTTTCCATTGACTTGCTTACCGCTCCCTATAAATATTATTGTAGTGGACTGTATTTAAACTCCTTGTTGGTTCTGCAGATAGGTTCTTTATTTTTCTTCTTACTGGTAGCTAAGCTAGAGCTGACAACTGTGAAGTAGATCTGACAAGTGTGAACTATACTTGTGACTGGTTGTGACTAAACTAAACTTTATGGGCTAAAGCTCGCTCCTTTTATACAAATAATAATCAAACACACACATACAAAATTACACTAACACCGACATAAAACTAGTGCCTTTCTATAGGCCGTAATCTAAGGTTGCTATCGGCGCGGTGGATTTCCCGCGGCGAAGCAGGGCTGCGTGGGGCCGAGGCTGCATTGTTTAGCGATGCGGCCTGGGACCTGGGAACGGTTGGTCGGCGGGTTTTTCCCGAATGCTATTCTTGCAGGTACCGGCGCGGCGGCGTGGTAATCTAATAGTTTAATTTACAATAATTCCTTATATTCTAGGTAAAAACACAAATTATCTTCAAGGCTTGTCTAGTCGGTATTAGCTCTTATTCCTCTGGTCTCCGTCGCCAACAGTCTCCCCGCCGTGCGCAGCACCATCTGTCGGTCGCAACGATACTGGAACCAGCACGACGATCCTTGATCTCAGTCCTTTGATGTAGTATTTTTGTCGCAGCTCGTTCATCACCGTCGCATGGTTTCCATGGTAACAGAGCTTGTGGTACTCATCTATTATTAGACGAGTGATCTTGTGCTTTCCATCTAGGACTGCTGGTCTCTTCACGCTGTCTTGTACTCCAGCAACCTTCTCGATGCGTCCTTTAACTCGGAGTACTTCTTCTTCATCTAGGTAAACTTCAAATCTGGTGAGTTTGCTCGCTTTTTTCAATGATTGGTTTCTCTTCAGGTTATTGATTTCTTCTTGGAAACAGTCTTCTTGTATCTTCTTGATGAGAAATGATTCTGCTTGTCTCAAGTAAGATTCCTTTATCGGTAGAAATCTTTTTTGAGTAGTTTTCTTGTTCAGCGTAGTCGTGTTTTTCTTTTCTTTTTTGGAATATGGTTTCCAATTCTTATCTTCTTGTGCTGTCATTACAGCGTCCTTCTTTCTGCAGAGATCGATGAACATAAGGACTCTGGCCATAGTGTTCAGTAGTTTCTTCCATGTTGAGAAGCGTTCTTCATCTGGAGTGGATGGTTGTGGAGAATGAATGGTCGCCACTCTCTCGATCTTGTCCTCCCCAGTTTGTTCTATCTTGTTCTGGAATTTGTTGATCGGCCAGTTTTCTTCTGTTGTCTGTAGAAAGGATGGTCCAGTAAACCATACGGACTGTTCGGAGAAATCTCTGGGAACGCCACGAGTAGCTTCGTCAGCTGGGTTCTGTTTAGTGGGAACCCATCTCCATTCTTCTGGTTTGGTAAGGTCTTCTATCTCAGCCAATCTGTGCGCTACGAAGGTCTTGAATTTTCTGGGTTCTGTCTTTATCCATTGGAGTACCGTGCTGGAGTCTGACCAGAAAATCTTCTTCTTTATTTCCAAATCTGTCTCTTCGACTATGCTTCTGGCCAGTCTGCTGCCAAGTAGAGCGGCTTGCAGTTCCAGACGTGGTACTGATGTTGGCTTTGTAGGCGCGACTTTAGCCTTTCCTGCGATGAGGATTACTCTGATGCTGCCATCTTCTTCAGTGGATCTCCAGTATACGGCGGCTGCATATGCCTCCTCGCTAGCGTCTACGAACGTGTGAAGCTCTCCGTTGGTCACGTTCTTTGTTAGACTTCGTGGGATTCTCAACTGTCGAAGTCTCGTTAGTTCTGACAGATAGCTCCTCCACATTGGTATGATTTCTTCGTCGACTTCTTGATCCCATCCAATTCCGGTCTTCCATAATTTCTGTACAATTTTCTTCCCTTGTACTAGCACTGGTGCTAGCAGACCAATTGGATCAAATGTAGACATCACAGCGCTCATGACTTGTCTCTTCGTTGGCTTCTTGTCACCGTTGATGATTTCTTTCGGTGTGTTCCTGAGAGTAACATTGAAAGCCAGTGTATCTTCTTCTGTCTTCCATAGTAAACCTAGAGTTTTTGCTTCTGTGTCTTGTGTCAACTTGACTTCAGCTTTGTATTCTTCTGTGGTTATTTGTTCTAGAAGAGACTTCTCGTTGCTGGCCCATCCCCTGAGTTGAAAACCGGCCTTTGTATGGATGTAATCGACTTGTTTGGAGATTTTTGCAGCTTCTTTTTCTGAAGTGAAGCTTTGCAGATAGTCGTCCATGTAATGGTTTCTGTTGATCGCTCTGCTAGCTTCAGGATATTTGTCGGCGTATTCTTTCGCGTTCTCGTTTTTAACAAATATCGCAGTTGCTGGTGACGAAGTGGCTCCGAAGATTACTGAGGTCATTCTGTATTCTTTTGTTTCGCCGTTCTGGTCTGTCCAAAGGAATCTGAGGCTATCTCGGTCTTCTTCTCGGATGTTGATTTGTAAAAACATCTCTTTGATGTCTGCCATGATTGCGATGGGTTTCTCTCTGAAGCGAAGTAGGACGCCAAACAGAGATTGCAGCTGATCTGGGCCTGGCAGCAGTACGGAGTTCAAGCATTTCCCTTGGAAGCGTGCCGCTGCGTCGAAGACTATTCTATCTTCTTCTTTGTAGGATGAGTCACAGCAAAGTGCGGTAAGTAGAATGTCCTCTCGTTATCTGGGTTTGGTGGAGGAGCTTCTTCTGCATATCCGCTTTCAATGAGATGCTGGATCTGCTGTTGATATTGAGTCTTCATTTCTTTGTCTTGATTCAGCTTCTTCTCTAGCGACTTCAATCTCTTCAGGGCGTGGGTGCGATTGTTCGGTAATGTTTCTTCTTCGCTGGCCCACAGCAACCCTGTTTCAAATCTGCCATCTTGAAGTCTTCTAGTGGTAGCTTTCAGGACTTTCAGCGCTTCTCTTCTGGGTCTGTGCTCGGTCGCTTCGGTTGTACTCCCAGTGCATCGATACTGAAGTGATGCCTTATCATATTCTCTATTGCATCCTCGCTTCTCTGTTCCGTGCAGTGATTGACGAAGTTTACTGGAACAGAGACGCCTGCGTGAACGCCATGGAGTACCCATCCAAGACGTGTCTGTGAGGCGACGGGTTGAGATGCTCTTCCTTTGATTATTTTTCTGCTAACGATAAGACTCCAATTGTCTTGTCCGATGATCATCTTTGGGGCTTCAAGTGCGAAAGTGATCTCTTTCTCTATCTTCTTGAGATGCTTGCATGCTTCAATATTTTCTTTCTGGACTTTTTGCAGTGGCAACTTCAAGTCTTCTATCGTTCTCACGTTGGTGACGTGCCTCTTGTCTCTCCGATGAAGGCCTCTTATTTTCAAGTCAACTCGCAGGGAACTGAGTGTGGTTACTTTCCCGCCACCCACGGTACTGATGCTCAGCTTCTCTGGTTCACCCCTGACTCCAATCTTCCTGGCTACATCACTGTTGATCATAGTGATGGTTGATCCCTCGTCTAAGAGTGCCAGGATCTTCTGAGAGCCTTCTGGTCCGTATATTTCAACAGGGATGATCTTCAGATAGGCGGTGAATGGCGCTGCAGTGGATAATACTGCAGTGTTGATGGATTCTTCAGTTTTCTTTTCATCATTGGGCTTCTCAACTTTGTCTGGGTTATGCAAAGTGAGATGGTGGCTCCTTTTGCAGATCTTGCAAGGTGGACTGCGGCAGCTTGCTCTCTGATGGCGTTTGCGAAGGCAACGGAAACAGAGTTTGTTTTCCATCGCCATTTTCCATCTTTTCTCGTTGTTTGCTGTCAGGAACCTCTTGCATTCGTGCGACCAATGTTCTTCGGTACAAAATATGCAGCTTTTCTTTTTGTCTTCTAGTAATGTGGCTGTTGTTTCTTTCTCCTCTTCGACGTGATGAGTTTGTGCGAAGCGCGTGTTTGGCTTGTTGAAGTTCTTCGTTTTCTCTGCTTCCTGTGACGAGTATGGGCCACAGAGGTCTGCTTCCGCGGTGAGGAATCGGTTGATCTCGAGTAGTTCTGGTTCTTCATGGTCGGTGCACCTTGCTCTGAAGTCGTACCATCGGTGCTTGGTGATCGGTGTGAGCTTCTCAATGATACTTCTGCATATCTCGGGTGATTGGAGATAATGCGGCATTGATAGCGCCTTGATAGTCGCTACAGCGTTGTTGATGCGACTAGCGAAGATGCATGTGTCTCGTGGTGACTCGTTCAGTGCTGCATGTTTCTTGATCTTTTCCATCTCTGCCAGTATTATCATATCTGGTTTCCCGAAGCGTCGTTCTAATGCGATGATGACGTCATTGGGTTTCGATGTTAGTAGCAGCATGCTCTTTACTGCTTCTCGTGCCGGTCCAGTGATGCCCTTCCTCAGCCTCGCCATGTTCTGTATATCGGAGTATAGAGTTGCAGTGTCTTCGTATTGTTTTCTGAATACGAGCCATTCTTCTATATTCCCGTTAAATGACGGTAAATCCTGGGTAAATGCGTAGCGTGATGTGTTGTTCTTCGATGCCTCTATAATCGCATTAGCCAAGATTTGTATGTCGTTCTTCTTAATGTCGCTTTTCGTTTCTACTTCAATCGGTGCTTTTGTCACGTGGTGACGTGGTTCTGGCTCCATAGAAGTTTGATGTTCTTGCGGCATGTTCTGTTCTTTGTTCTTCAGAGTATCATCGACCCAACGTTCTACGTTTGTGGATCGCTCCAGCTCCAGAGCTTCGTCATTGTCTTCTTCTGAGTCAAGAGCCAATAGTTCTGCTTGCGCCCTCATAAGCTCCGTTCGAGCTTTCTCTTCTTCCAGTTTCTGCAGCGCTAGTCTGTATTTGGCTTCAGCTTCGATTTTTCTTCGACTACGATACGATGTCGATGATCTCGTCACGGTGATATCATTCCTCCCTAACGGTGCATGGTGGGCTCCAGCGAGTGGAATGTTCTTATATTGATCTGTCGTGACGTGCTTCTTAGCCTTGACAGTGCTAACCGTGCCTGGAGGTGTCGCAGAGGGTACTGGCCATGCGGGGGGTAGGAAGTCCCCGCCATGTGTGGTCCCAGCCGAGGTTGTTGGTATCTCGATGTACGAAAGCAATGCGGGATTGTCGATGTGTAATAAGCCCGATGGCACGGCGTCGGTGGTGGTGGCGGTTGCCGTGTTCGGTGGAAGCGTCGACGGGTTCGGGGTCGACACTGAGGCAGCCTCCACGTTTCTCTCCCTCGACGTTGTGGAACGGGTGACCGGCATTGTTCTCGAAATCTTAATTCTCGACCGGTAGAATGTTCTCCCTTCAGCGATCCGGCTTCCGAAGGTCCAAAGACTGTAGTGGACTGTATTTAAACTCCTTGTTGGTTCTGCAGATAGGTTCTTTATTTTTCTTCTTACTGGTAGCTAAGCTAGAGCTGACAACTGTGAAGTAGATCTGACAAGTGTGAACTATACTTGTGACTGGTTGTGACTAAACTAAACTTTATGGGCTAAAGCTCGCTCCTTTTATACAAATAATAATCAAACACACACATACAAAATTACACTAACACCGACATAAAACTAGTGCCTTTCTATAGGCCGTAATCTAAGGTTGCTATCGGCGCGGTGGATTTCCCGCGGCGAAGCAGGGCTGCGTGGGGCCGAGGCTGCATTGTTTAGCGATGCGGCCTGGGACCTGGGAACGGTTGGTCGGCGGGTTTTTCCCGAATGCTATTCTTGCAGGTACCGGCGCGGCGGCGTGGTAATCTAATAGTTTAATTTACAATAATTCCTTATATTCTAGGTAAAAACACAAATTATCTTCAAGGCTTGTCTAGTCGGTATTAGCTCTTATTCCTCTGGTCTCCGTCGCCAACAATTATGAATGATACAATAAATACCATAAATGAAATTGACAGGTTGGAAATAGCACACTCATTTGAATGTGATGTGACAGATTTAAAAAACATTTGACTGTTTGTATGAATGATTTCACTCTGATCTCTCAAAATATTAGAAGTGTATATTGTAATTTTGATGATTTTCTACTTACTCTCTCTAATCTTACTTTTGATACTGACGTGATAGTACTAACGGAATGCAGGATTAATTTAAACAAACCTTTACCTACCCTCACAAAGTATGACCTCTACTTGACAGCTATTCTGCACAATCAAAATGATGGTGTTGTAGTGTATGTTAAAAAAACGTTGCGACATAAAGTTCTGGAAATTAAATTATCACAGGCGTCTTGTTTACAATTGGAAATATTGAATAACATAGTTTTGTGTGTGTATAGGTCCCCGTCAAATAATAACGCTGACCGTTGAATCATTAAATCTACATTTAGATACTTTAGATTCAACAGACAAGAATATAATAATTACGGGAGACTTAAATATAAATATTACTACGAAACCCACAGAATCACATTATGAACAAAAAAATAGGACAAACTATTTAAATATGCTTTCGATGTACGGCATTTTAGCTGGTCACACTATACCGACAAGGGGAACTAACTGCTTGGACCATATTATGTTAAAAACCAACACAAATAAATCCCAAGCTAGTATAGCAATATTACACACAAGTACAACAGACCATTTTACTACGTTTTTAGCTTTGTCTAAAATAAAAAAACAACACCCCCAAATAAAACAAAAACAGTAATAAATTTTGAAACAGCCCTGAGGAATTAAAACCCAAAAAACTTGCTGATTTACTATTTTATGACGACCCAACCGATATTATAAATCGTTTGATATTTGTACTAAATGAAACTCTAAAAAACAACACAAAAACCTCCAATATTCCGTCAAAATATCGTATAATCAAACCGTGGATTACACCAGGAATTTTGCGATGCATTATAAAACGTTATTAAACTGCAAAGGGAGGTACGTAGAGATCCATTTAATGAAATAAATAGAATTACTTATAATAGATATAGAAATTACTGCAATAAACTCATAAAAAAGTAAAACTGCAATATGAAAAAGAATTTCTGTCAAAGTCTACTAAAAACAACAAATTGCTGTGGAAAAATATTAAAAACATTACATATACAACTAAAACTCATGGTACAAATTCTGAATTGTTTAACCTTAAATCATCTCCTATTGCCTCAGCTGATTATATCAATAAATATTTTGCTAATATCGGTAAATAGCTAGCCCAGCATACACAACCTTCCACACAAGAACTAAATAATTACCTACAAAGCCTTCCTGCTCAGCCAAACTCCTTTTTGCTTTTAGCAACTGACCACGCAGAAGTAAATAGTAATTTAACAAATCTTAAATCGGATAGCGCTCCAGGATGGGATAACATTTCGACTGTTTTCCTAAAGCTTGCAAGAACAGAAGTTGTTCCTATTATTGTACATGCAGCCAATCTGTGTTTCGATAAAGGTATTTTCCCAACTCCTCTTAAGCAGTCATTATCACTCCTGTGTATAGGAGTGGAGATAGAGATGACATCAGTAACTACAGACCCATCTCAGTATTGCCCACAATATCTAAAATCATGGAAAAATTGCTTAACAAACGACTTCTTAATTATTTAAACAAATATAACATATTATCTGACTGTCAGTTTGGTTTCCGACAGGGTAAGTCAACGGAAGATGCTGTGTCTGCACTTACTTCTTTAATTACTGAACACCTTGATGAAAGTAAATCAAAATGCATACCAGTATTCATTGATCTAAAGAAGGCGTTTGATACCGTTTCTTACCCTATTCTTATACACAAGCTTAAAATGATGGGTATCAGAGGAACCCCACTCCTTTTGTTTATAAGTTATCTATCGGAGCGACATCAGATGGTAAGATTGGACAGTTATAACAGTGGAAGTGAAGAGGTGTTAATCGGTGTGCCTCAAGGTAGCGTTCTTGGTCCAACTTTATTTTTGATATATATTAATGATTTATGTGACACTCAGATCAAGATCGCAAAAATCTTCTCGTACGCTGATGGCACTGCCGTTGTTTTCACTGGGTACTCCTGGGCTTCTGTCAAAGATAGTTCTGAAAAATGATTAAAGCAAATAAATACACAAATGGTTACATAATAATATAATTACACTGAATGCCTCTAAAACTAATTATATCTGCTTCAGTAACTATACCAATACCCAACCAAGTGATGACTTTAATATAAAAATTCACAGCTGCAATATAACAACTGCTTCTGATTACTGTACCTGCCGGAGTTTACAAAAGGTCACGCAAACTAAATATCTTGGTATCATCCTTGACCAGCGACTATCATGGTACGCACATCTTGAACATGTGACATCAAGAATTCGGAAATTAACTTGGATTTTCAAAACTCTAAGATGTGTGGTGCCAAGAGTAGTTGATGGTCCGGGAAAGACCAGTAGGGATCTTCTCAAAGAAATATATATAGCAGTCGTAGAGTCTTTTATAAGTTATTGTATCCCTATTTGGGGTGGCGCGGCAAAAACTAAGTTTCTTGTGGTAGAACGGGCTCAACGTGGCTTGATTAAGGTCATGTATTTTAAAAAAAGGAGATTCTCTACAGATAGCTTATACCGACTAACTAAACTGGCTACCGTTAGGAAACTATATATTACCCATGCAGTGCTAAAACTTCATAAGAACCTGCCATTTGTCCCTAACATGACTGACAGAAGAAGGAAAAACAATGCTGTGGATGTGCCAAAAACAAACACAACCTCCGCTAAAAGACAGTTCACCAGACGTGCAGCTCATCTGTACAATATATTATAATAAACAAGGAACTAGACATATATTCCAAAATACTTCACGATTGCAAGAAAATTATTCCTTCATGGTTAGAAACAAAATCATATGATGAGATAGAAGCTATAATAGAGAAATAATGAAGGCTACAACTACATTTTATGCAGTACTCACACTTACACACACACACACACACACACACATACACACACGCACGCACACATACACACAGATGCACCCCCTTACACAAGCCATACACGTACATGGCTAAATTAAACTTAATGCTGAAATTGAATTTAAACTTAAATATTTCTATACCTTAATGTATTTCCTGTGTGTAGTTTTAAGCAAAATGTTATTTTTAGGTATAATTAGTTTTCTAAAGAGGAGCGGTGCCTCCCAACTCAAGCCTTTCAAGCTTACAAGGAGACACCAGCCACTATTTATGTTAGTTTAACCTATTTAAACGAAATAAAACATATTTATTTATTTTTTATCATTGTAATACACTCTAATAATATTTAAAATAAATGTGGATTATGGCACTACGCGAAAATAGTGTAATGTTAATTAAGCTTTCTTAGCAAAGCTGTGTTATTTTATGCATTACTTTGAAAATAATTCCGGACAATCACTAAATAAACATGCTCCATAGTTGTCATGCAGGATCATTTACAAAGTAATGTATAAAAATAACACAACTTGCTAGAAGAGCCTATACAACCATACATTATATCGGCCTGTTTCATCCACTGCTGGATATAGGCCTTTCCAAGATTTCACCACTCTTGGCGGTCCTCTTGGAAGAAATGCCCATATTCACACACGCTGGGCAGGCAGGTGGGTTTGTGAGCGCGGAAGCCTGTTATTAAACTATTGTCTCGTAGTTCCATAAATATTAATTTCTTTTTATTAAAAAATAAGAAAAACAATCATAATTTACGATGCTTTTGCGGACGAATCTTGCTTTCAAACTATACTTATTTAGCTTGCTGTATTGTATTATATTGTAAGCGGCAGTCGAAAGCTGGCCTCTCAATCTTGATGAGACCCAGGTTGGATCCCCGGTCGGGCATCCACCAATAAGTTTTTCAGAATTTATGTGCATATTATTTGTGTACTTAAAGCTGAAGGGTTAAAAGAAAGCGTTGAAACACCCAATACAAGCCCTTAAGCCTGACAAGCTTCACTATTTTAATGAAATACGAGAATAGAATATACAGGTTGAAAATGAACACTCTGGCTTTATTGAACTCTATGAATCAGAATCACTAATATAAGTATAACACAAAACCGTAAAAAAATACTTTTCTTTTTAATTTTCTTTTTGGTTTTAAAATTTTGAAAGAATGGCCAACCTACGCGACGTAACATGTGACTGATAATAGGAAGTTCTACATCTCAGCTCTACGGATCATAAATGAATATTTAAACCGTTACGTTAAACGAACGAACTACTTTCACCCTTATGTTGTAAGTAATTCGTTTGTTAGAATGTAACGTTTAGAATTTTATTTTTTCATTCGTACAGATGGGTATCAGATCGCGTAATTATTCTGGCGTACACTCGATATCATAGCATGTAAGCAACCGAGAGGCAAGCAATTATCAGTATACGCGGCACTCTTAACCGATTCGTCGCCACTGAGTGTACATAATAAATCTATCTAAATATATTTCTCTATGTACTAAGTAACATTCTTTGAGCTAAGCTTTAGAACTAAACAAAACTCTCCAATTTAAATTAAGACAACATTCCATGTTCCAAAATTAGTTAAAATTAACGACTCGTAATAAAAGTAAAAGTTTAACAAGAAACTACTTTACGGGGGGAGTGGTTAATAAATTAGACATGCCGCCAAGTAGAATGTCTCGTGAATTATGTCATTTTATCCCTAAAACAAAAGATAGAAAGCTTGTTTACACTTGATCTGCGCAAGAGTTGATGCATTGTACTTTGGCATTTACAAATTGAGTTTCGGTACAGTAGGACTGGAGCTGATGCCACGGAATGTCCTTTATGGGACCGAAATATCAAAATACACTCACGCCAAGAGAATACGGCCATAATATGTTGATATTGCTTAAACAAAGTATAGGGTTTTCCAATAGGATGCTCAAACTTTAACAGCGCATAGCGGCCATATTGGTTAAGCTAGGTAACAATTTCGGAGGATATAATATAACAAGGATATAATATAGAGCCCGGTCACAATATCTGTGCACCTGACCTCGTGACGTCATATCGGCGGTCTGGGTACGGTGTGAAAAAAAGTTTTTTTGAAAAGTGGAGGTAAAAAAATTGACTAACCTTTTCAAATCAATTTATTATTGATGAAGGGTTTGTTATTAAAAAACAATAATTTTGATTACAAAAATATTTATTATTAAACTCAGTCACTATAAATTATTGACTCTATGCCTAACATTGTATCTTCCTCACTCTCACTTTCTGAACTCGCCGAACTGTCTTCCCCTAGTGATATTAAAAGTTGTGTGATGTTGTCATCTGCTAGATGATCCTTTTCCCAGTTTGTTTGTTTGCTTTCTCCGATTCAAAAAACTTGAGCACTTTCAAGATTAAATTTCTTGATTCGCTGTGTATTGTTTTTCCCATGAATTCAGTTTAACAGCTACAACAATTTTAATAACAACCAAACCAGTCCAAACTTAACAGTAAACAGTCTAAACTTAACAATAAACATTAAAAAACAAAACAACAATAAAGCGAAAATATCAAAATTATCGGGACGTGTAGCGGCAACGAAGATGCTAACCGTACTGTCGCACCGGGGAGTGCGCAGAGAGGTGACAGGGGAAGCGGGAGAGGTACTTTATACTTTATTGTACACATAAATATAATTACAATTGAGGTTAGAAATAGGATGTACACAGGCGAGCTTATCTCTAAGTAAAGATTTCTTCCAGCAAACCCCTCTGATAAATAAAAAAAATCATAATAAATTAATAAATAGACATACGTGTACACAAAACTACGCATCACACTATTAAATTAAAATTTTAATACATATATACATATATATATATATATATCCCTACATATACATAAACAGCATAACTACATTCTATTACATACATGAATCTTTGCATAAACAATAGATATAGATAATAATATACATACATATAGCGTGTACATTATGTACGTACACACTTACATACTATACAAATTCACTTATGGAAGAGAAAGATAGTGCTCTTTTAGTTTTTTTTTAAAAATACCAATTGTTGGAAAGTCAAGGATGTTTTGGGGAAGTGAGTTCCACAATCTGATAGCCACGACATTAAAGGACTGGCCGAAAGCACATGATTTGTGCACTGGAGTTTTAAGTAGAGAGACAGTACGTGTCCAAACCGGCCTGTCTCTAGAAAAATGCAGTGGTACGAATCGTTCACGAAGATAAGAAGGGGAGCGAGGATTAGTGAGAATACTGAAAAGCTGAGTGAGAATATGGAAATCACGACGTTGACGGATAGGTAGCCATTTAAGTTCTTTGCGGAAAAGGGAGACATGGTCGAATTTACGTAAGCCATATATAAAACGAATAGCCAGATTTTGCAGGCGCTCGAGCTTATTTAGTAACTCTTCGTTGGCATCAAGGAAACTGACATCGGCATAGTCGATCAATGGAAGAAGTAGAGATTGCGCAAGGGAAATTTTAGTTTTAAAAGGCAGGAAGTTCTGGAGGCGCTTTAAAGAGTGAAATGCTCTATGCACTCTTTTGCTGATCTCATTGACTTGAGGAGTCCACGACAAGTGGCAATCAAAAACAACTCCTAGATTCTTGGCGGTTTTAGAAAAAACAATAGGTACCCCATTATAAACTACAGCTGGTAAAGTATTGTCACTCAATTTCTGTAACATGTACCTGCTACCAAGTAGCATGGCTTGCGATTTGTTTGGGTTAACAACAAGTCCAAATGATTGAGCCCAATTTTGTATTTTGGTGAGATCTTCATTCATCTTTATAACGGCAGATTTCGCCTGATCCACTGGAGAATGGCAATAGAGCTGCAAATCATCTGCGTAAAGATGGTAGAGAGAAGATAAATTGTCGGTGATTGAGTTAATAAAAACTGAAAACAGGAGAGGAGAAAGAACGCCACCTTGAGGAACGCCAGCTGTGAGCTCACACCACCCCGATGTAACATCATCAGAGCGTATGCACTGCTGGCGACCATGAAGATAAGTATCAAACCATTCTAATACTAGAGGAGATACGTTAAGAGAGCTAAGGATTCCTAACAGTACGTCAAAATTTACACAGTTAAACGCACTGCTAAAATCTAATAATGTTAGCACACTCACATTTTTGCTGTCGATTGCGAAACGAATATCGTCTGTAACCTTGAGTAGAGCAGTGACCGTGCTATGTCCGCTACGAAACCCTGATTGAAATTGGTTTAATAAGTTGTTGTTAGAAAGATATAATGATAGCTGATCATGTACTAGGGATTCCAGGACTTTGGAAAGGATAGGAAGGATTGAAATAGGTCTATATTGCGAAAAAGAGGAAGGGTTAGATATCTTGGGTAAAGGAATAACATTAGCCCGTTTCCATGCTGAAGGAAACGCGCAAGTTACCAAGGAGTAATTCGTAATGTGGGTGATGGTAGGTAGAAGATCGTCCAAAATCGTGAACAACATCTGAGAACAGATTTCATCGTCACCCACGGCTTTAGACGATATGGCTAGAATAGCTCTCTTAACGTCACTCGTAGTAACAGTCATGAAGGCAAAGGGAGTACAGCTAGGTTTCGGCTTACTGTTAAGTTTCATTTTTGGTTCTGTCTTCCAAAATGACAGGAGATGTAGAGAAGTGCAAATTTAGTGCTTCGAAATCAATGTTTATCGGAGGGGTTTCAGATGATTTGCCTATACCTAGTGTTTTAAGAAATTTCCATACTTGAGCAGGGTTATAACTGTCGATAGATTCATGTATATGGCGTCTTTTGGCATCCCTACACATCCTACTACAGTGATTACGCAGCTTTTTAAAAAGAGTGAAATTTGCATCAGATGGATCTTTTTTGAACTTCCGCCTAGCCTTATCCCGCTTAGCCATTGAGTTGCGTATACATTTTGTCAGCCATGGTGCCGGTAGGTGATTCACTTTAACTTTTTTAGTCGGAGCATGCTTATCAAATAAATTCAGTAAGAGTCTGTTGAAGTGAGACACCTTCTCATCTACAGTTACGCTGTCAATGACTGAGGACCAGTCAACAGCAGCAGCATCAGCCCGGAGCTCCTCCAGATTCATGCTTTTAAAACTGCGAAGAAGTAAAAATTTTGACTTATGTTTAGGAGGTCGCACTTTATATGACAGAAAGATAAGGTCATGGTAAGAGAAAGGGGCATCAAGTTGGCCATGAGCAGCAACTTTACTAGGTTTAGAAACGATCATAAGATCAAGAAGAGATGGGGTGCAATGGGGGGCATGATGTGTAGCAGAAAGAGGTAAAATGTGCAAGTTTAAACTTGACACAATTGAAGTAAGCTTAGATGAACGAGAGTCATCTTTCAGAAGATCTGTATTGAAGTCTCCTAAAATAACTGTATCATCATACAGAGGGCTTAAGTCTTGAAGTTGAGCTTCAAAGAAGTTAAAGTAATTAACGTTGCGATCTGGTGGGTAGAAGACACCAAGGAGAATTTTAGAACTGTGAAGACCTATTTCTAAGAAAAGATGCTCAGCGAAACCTGAGTATTGGCTAGGTGACTGACTGACTATTTTACACGGGATATCGGAGCGCAAATATATCGCAACTCCGCCGCAGCCTGCTCCAATCCTATCATTCCTTAGAAGTCGAAAACCAGGAAGACTAACAGAAGTGGATGGCAAGGAAGGTTTTAGAAAAGATTCTGAAACGAGGATAGCGTCGGTGCGTTGATTACTGAAGGAGGCCAATAGGTCAGAATAGTGAGCAGCTATACTTTGAGCATTTATGTGAACGATATTGAGATTTTTTTTTAAATTGTTTAGTTCGGCACCTAAACGGTCGTACAAGGTTGCAGTCACCCCAGATTGAGAAACATCACTATCCGCACTTAAAAACTCATCTGATGACGAGCAAGAGACAAAACTAATATTATTAATATCATTAGATGTATCCATAAGTATCAATAAATAATAATATATATAATATGTAAAACACTAAATAAAAAATAAAAAGTAAACAAATATACTAAAATTAAAATAACTAGGTACTAACTAACTATTTACCAAGTAAAATAGCTTTTTATATACTAACCCAACCCCTTTCACAAATTCAGGGTTACAAGTACAAGATTACTGGAAAAAACCTTATTTTTACATTACATAAAACAAAAAGAAAAATAAACACCATCGAAAATTTTACAAAGAATAAATCAGGTGATAGAAAGAACACACCTAATTTAGGCATAACAATTGTAATAGTCCAAGGCTTTTGAGGGAAAGAAAGATAAAAAACATGAATGAGCGACATGACATTTTCGATCGATCAACTTGGCTATTGGATGATTTATGTGAAAGCTGAAGACAGACACTTATCACTACTTTATCTGAATTAAACACTAATACCAATTTATGACAAGGCTGTATAGTCTAAAACCTTTGCCGGCTTGACAAGGCGAAAGACCCAAAAAAAAAAAAAAAAAAACAGTACAGTGGTGACAGTTCAAAATTGGGTCATGAATTGTTGGAGATTAAAACCAAACAGTAGGTACTATGAATAAACGGAAAATTAAAACAAAGCAAATATAAAAATAAGTTCAAACTACCTTGTGAGTTCTTGTAACAAGCCATGCAAACTATACGAAAACTAGACCAATGTAGATGGCCGAAAACAGAGATGCTTATCTAATAATATGAAAACAGAATGCAACATTTTGTCGATTTAAAAACTACTTTTTGTTGTTGGTTTTGCTCCTTGTGTGCACTGTTTTTGAAACATTTTCCTGATTCGTTGCAACCTTGGATTGAGAGTCAGCCATGGATGGAAATTTGTTTATCAGTGGTCGAAGCTGGGACATCTGCTCAATTTTCTGCTTCGAGTTATCAGGTAGCAGCAGAACAATCTTGCCCTCCATTGACCAGCGGTTATTAATGCCAAAGTGTCGTCTAGCAGCAAGGAATGTCTCTTGTCTAGCTTTTGTAAGAAACTCAGAGATGCTGACACTTGATCCTTTTAGAGAAGTCTTCTTACTCCAAACCTCTGATCGGCTCTTATAGCTGGAGAAACGCACCAAGAGAGGTCTAGCTTTCTCTTTATTTGAACCAAGTCGATGACACACAGTAATATCACTGGAACATTGTGCGGACAGTTTCATTTTGTCAATTAATATTTTTGTGACAGAGGCTAATGGAGTTTCTTTGCTTTCAGGAACCCCATGAAACAGCAACACTTTCCGACGGGATGCTGTCTCGTGACGGTCCAGTCCCAATAAAAGAAGCTCCAACTGAGACTTCAGCATTGCCACAGATTTCCACATGAGGGACTTAAAAATATTAAACTCACTTGCGAGTGTGGTGAGGTCTGTTGCAGGAGATTTGGATCTAGAAGCTTTGTCACGCAGTTCATCTTCAAATTGCCCCATTCTGGTGGTGACCATCTCAACTACATCCTCCATGTTTTTGTGCAGTTCAGTGTAGAGATCCATTTGTAGTGATTTAGGCCGTTGTTGGTGCAAAGTGAATGTGAGTTGTAATGTAGAAATTTCAATTGCCCAGGCTTGTGAAGGGGGTCAGGCACAAAATACACTATACTTAGTACATTAAATCTTACTTATTCATTTAAAATAAATAAAAATATACAGAGCAAAATTTATAATGTGTGGCATGTATGCCTACCCACATTTCACTCGAGGTGCCACATTCCAGCGAGGTGCACAGATATTGGGACCGAGTTATAACAATGAATACTGATCAAATGACCATGGCTACAGTCTCAAGGTTAATAAGCCTGCCGGTGACCTTGCAAGTCGAAATTGGTAGCTGGTTTTAATCAGACGTTATAAAAGTAAAAAAAATAAAAAAGAATATGAACGACAGAATATCCGAAATGTTATACCTCGATTAGAATTTTAAATTTTCATCTAATTATTTAACTAAATAAATACCATACCTATACAGACACGACTGTTTTACCATTTTATTTTTAGAATTGATGATGATATAAGGTTGGAAATGGTGATGTGTTTGATTTTATCTAAACTATTTATATGGAAAAACACAAAAATATATATATATTTACAATTTTCGATATATTTCGTCCCACGGTATAGGGCCGTCATCAGTCGAATCATGATGATGACCCCATACCGTGGGCCGAAATTATATCGACAATTGTAAATATATATATATTTTTGTGTTTTTCCATATAAATAGTTTAGATAAAGGCTCAAAAAGAATTAAATATACATATATTCATATTTTATGTAAACTTATTTTGCAGTATTAAAAACAATTTTCACAGAATCCGTGTTAATATGGCTAGATGCTTCAAGGGAAATGATAAAATATAAGCAAAAACTTCAAAAATAAATGTTTTAGGGTTCCGTTCCCGTATTGTGTGGTGGTACGGAACCCATTTTGCTGTCAACTTGCACTTGCACTGTCCAACTTGCACTTGACAGGTCTTTTCATTTTCAATAGTTAGCTGGAGCTATGAAATGCTTTCACTCGATTACCAGCAGAGCACTCCTCCATTATTAATTCAGTTATTTTACCATAAATATTTCATGTCCGAAGTAAATACCGACAGTTTTTTTTACTTTTGTTCGTGTTTTGTTAAATTTTTGGCATGTTTTTGAAGTTTATTAACTGAAAACATGGAGATTACAGAAACTCTGATAACAAAAACGAGGGACCTCTTCGCCGACTTAATTATTTTCATGTTGATTTTTCTGTTAAAAGTTTAATGAACTTTTTCTCTGAAACTTTGATGAAGGTGCTCACGAAGCTTTTAATAATTATGAAATTACTAAGACTTATCTAATTTGGGTGATACAGAATGAGTTTAGTTTAATTATAATAAAAGATGTAATGTGATTTAAAACTCTGGTATTTTACAGAAAATAAACAAAACAATCAAGCTATATTTCGCCCTTTCAGTTTTATTCACTGAAATAAAATACTTGGGAAAATACCCAAAAATAATAAGCTAATAACTGACAATATTAAAAAGTAATATTAATTTACATATTTCAATATTATCAAAAGAGAGCTTGAAGAAGTTTATATAAATATTGAGAAGCTCAATGATCAAGCTTTCTATGTACGCTCTAGTTCAATCAAAAAACGTAATTCCTTTTTGCGAAACTTCGGTGTTTATCTTTCGCTTGGCTGATTATTGGGTCCAACTTAGAATCTTAACTGTGATCTATTGTTGACTATTGTTTTAGCGACAATGCCTACCAACTACTACTTTAGGTACATTTTAACTTGATTCCCCGTCGAGCGACGGAGATATCAATGCGGGACGAGTCGTGCGAGTGAGACGCATGTACCCGGGGAAAGAAACTGTAGGAGTAATGTAGCTTTCTATTAGTGAATTTTTTTAAGGATCCGAGCAGAGGATCCGGAGATGTCCTCTTACATCCGAAATCACAAACTCACAAACATCTCTTTATATTATTTATTGAACGAGCGAGCGAAGCGAGCCAGTTCTCCGAGTCTGCTTGAACAATCTGACATTTGTATGTATGTATGGATGTTTGTTCGATGATAACTCGAGTATCGTTGATCGGAATGTCATGAAATTTTGCAGGCGAGTAAACTAGTAGTTCGCCCTGAACTGTGAAGTCGTGATCGCCCGATTCGCGCATGACCGATTTGGCTCATGTTCGAACTTAAAAATTATTTTTGCCTTATTTACTCGCCTGCCAAAGTTCATGACATTCCGATCAACTATACTCGAGTTATCGTCGAACAAACATTCATACATACATACATATGTACATACAAACGCCGGATTGTTCCAGTAGACTCGAAGAACTCGCCCGATTCGCTCGCTAGTTCAACTATTAAAAATGCTATAACCATCCTTACTGCGATATATTAAGTAAAATGTGGAGCCAAAATCACTGCCATAACGCGGGGGAATACTAAGTAGGTATCCTCGGAGAAATATATTTTTGAATCAATAATTACTCTTAATTTTCATAAAAATATAACTCTTAAATATGAATAGTAGCCAAACACACCACTTTTCATTTCCCAATAGAGCAGCTCATACATATTGAAAATACTCCTTTAGACTGAGTTGGATGTCATTTTTGTATGTTAACAAATTATCTGTCAACAATGCCCTTTCGGGAGAATAGGTACACTGTACACTGATAATAAATAAGGAAAGTTTTGGAAAGGACCGGGTGATGCGGGTACGGTGAAATAGGCCTTTTCTAACACCGTGTGCGATGTGTCAGCGGAACCAACGTTTTTAAAAATTGTGTCTTAATTTTTCGAAGGTTAGAATTTTCAAATAAAGAAAGATTACATTGCTAATCAATCAAATGAATGTTACTTCTGGAAGCCTAACGTGATTGCCACTTTAACACCAATTTAAACACCATTTGACAGTAAATACATGAAATTTACTATCAAAATGGTTTTAAAGTGGCACCATGTTAGGCCTGCAGGGTCCCAAATGCATCGCCTCGTCTATAATCAAACAATCAAACTAAATATCGAAACCTTTTCCATTTGTGGTTTTAAGTTTTTTACGGTTTAGAACATCAAGTTCTAGGGTTAAGTAAGTAAAAGGCTTCCAAACTTCGAATATTGATTTTTTACTCATTTATTACCTTAATTGAAACTTGTTTTTGATAGCTGACACTGTTATTCACTTTCCATATGCATTTTTGGATGATTGTGAATCAGTGAGGAAGGGAGGTCGTGCAGAAGATGTCATTTTATGCGCTTGTATGATATACACATACACAGTGATTTCAAAAGTTTGAAGCCATTTGTGAGTTGTTATGGGAGCCAAATTCAGTATTCAACAGCATAAAGTGTTAAGCAAATAAATAATTTTGATTTGATTTGATTGGAATTATATGAAGCAAGAATATTAGGTTGTGAGATTCGAAAATGTATAAATTCGTTCAAGTTGCGACTTGTTTTAACCGAGACGTTAGTCGATACTAAATACATAATGTTTTCTAAGTTTCTTGCCCTAATTCTTAGCAATACTAATCGAATGGTGACCATCCAGGCATTATGGATATATAATATTTTTATTCCTATATTTCTCTATTTTATGCAAGTGTATAACTTTAATACATTTTAGTAGCCCAACCTTAATATTTTTTGTATGTATTTCCCGTTTTTATTTATGAACTTATTTCTTCATTGCATTATGTATATATAATATTTTTATTCCTAGATTCCTCTATTTTATGCAGGTGTATATTTTATTTCCCGTATTATTATACATTTTTTTATATTCTAAAGATATATTATATTGTTAAAATTAACTTTGACTTGTAGAAAGTATACTTTATGTATCTATTTAGCAAAAATAAATATTTTGATTTTATTTGATTTGACGTGGTATAAAGAAATTGGTCGGGTATTTTGATGCATTATATTATTTCTCCCTACTTTTAATTTACGGCACATAAAATTTCTCCGCACGACATACCTTACGGGATAAGTATCCAACTAAAGTAAAATTACCCAACGAAAAAATCACACATGTGATTGATCTAAAAAAAATTCAGCCACATGCGAGTTGAACTCGCACACTGTAATTCGCTTCCTAATTTTTTTCCAAGTACAATAAAATGTCCCTATTTCCCGACTTTAAAAAGTTTGAAAACCGTCAATAGCATGCTGACGTATCATCTTGAACTCCCTGAAATCAGTAAACAGCGGACGGTATAAAACATATGCAAAAACCCAATTACATTATGATCACTTATTTCTTGAGTACAGCTGAAATGATGCACACTTTGTTCAGAATATTCATCTTCAAACTGACCGCTGAAAAAGGCTTCCAAAAGTTCTGCGGTAGAACTATTTTTATTAGGGAACCAAACTTGTGATTGGCCCAAAAACGTTGGATTGAAAGTACTAAAAGAGTTGATAGGTAGTTTCAGTTGGATTTTGACGTTCATCTTATTCCGGAGTTTTACCTAACTGGGAAGAATAAATTACGAGGTTTTTACAGAATGTTAATACATACTGTTGGTTGTTGAAAAGTGGTAGAACATGGAACATACAATGAAAAGAAACACTGGTACTTTCCCAAAATTTTTACTTAATTACCTGACCCGTTTCACATAATTTTAAAGAAAGAAAATATTTTTATTATCAAATTACAGATACACATTTATGAAGGGATATCAGTGTTGAAAAAAAGAAAAAATATAAATTACACATTCTAAAAAATGTACGTTATAAATAGTTGTAGCTCAGGTACATGTCATGCAAAATTATTTTTTTATAGGGCTGATTTTCAGCTACACCCATTCTGGCAGTAAGATTTTTTTTTAATATTACAAAGACAATAAAATCAAAGTAACTTATAAATTACATCTTATAACAAATCAATTTAACAAGGGCTTAACATTATTAAATAAGTACCTAAAAATAAAACAAAAACAGGACACTTGCTTACTTAGGCAAAAAAGAACAACATACCTATGTACATATGAAATTAATGCCTTTTAACAAATATTCAAAACATAAACAAGACTAGCAGAGTATTGCTTTCTAGAAAGAACATCTTACATGTGGAAACTTCTTTTGTTGTTCCATTCAGCACAGATAAAAAAAACTTGTCTAAAATGGAAACATGTCAAGTAACGGAAATAAATATGTTGGGTAGTACGAGTGATTTTATATTTAATACAAATCATGGCTCGAAACCGTCTTATACGTAAAGGGGGGGTTATCCCGACTTTGTCTCTTTTAAATTTTATTTTAAACCAATAAATAGCTATGATTAAATTTTTCAAAAAATATGTCATATTTCTCATTTTGATCTTAATATTTCGGCTATTAGATACACGTTTACTAACATTTTCCCCGATCCAATTAAATCGCAAAGATAGGTCTGAGCTATGATCTAAATATCACTTCATTTAAGCTATATTGAGTTTTGGACAGTAAAACTTATACTTAAATAAAAGTCGTAAAAAATTTGATAAAAAACGGCCAAATTATTAAAAACGCATCCCTCTTATTCCAAAATAACAAATTAAAACACATCTAAACGGCGAGTTTCCTGAGGATAAACAAGTGAAAATAAAAGCGTTGGAGCAGGACAGATTTCTCTAGATAACCCTACCTAAAATTCTATTGGTGTATAATAGGTACTTACACTTGCTGACAGTGGAAAAATACACTGTAAGTAAGGTAAACCTGCATACCCTAAGAAGCATGTATTTGTGCCCGAAGTACCATCGAAAAAATGACCGCAGACCTACTTTTTGCTCTTATTACCATTACAATACGGGTGCAATGTAGGTCTACGGGCATTTCTTCGAGGTGACGTCGATGATTCTCAGCCTATATCACGTTGGGACATTAAAATCGTCTGTGAAAGGAGGGTGTTCTGAATGCTGACGGTTTTAGTTTCAGTTCACACTCTGAAACACCTATGACACTACCTCGGGATTTCTAACTGTGGCAATAATCCACTATACACGCGAATTGAAATAATAATAAGTGCGATAGGTGGAAGAACGGCAATTTTTTTGATGTTACATAGACAGTTTTCATTGTAATATGTTTATATAGTGCCATGAGCCTAATTATTACAACGTCATGAAAATATCAATCATGATGAAAACAATAATTATTCCCTAAAGTTTTATCAACCGCAACACCCACAACTCTTTAATAAGTAAGTATAGGCACCTAATGAGTATTATTATTATTATATACTCGTATGTAATACCTATTTAGAAAAGTTCAACACTTATTTGACCCGAATCCATCAAAACCATTAAGTACAGCCTGATTTGCTATGTCGGAATCAATTTCTAAGAGCTAATCAGTCACGCACAGCAAATTCCGGTTCCTTATTCTACAAGAAAACTTTATTTTTTATATTCAGCATTGAGTGTAATCGAATTGCGCTGAACTTTTAGAATCTGGAATGAACAAGAAAACTGATGACGTCACTGTTTGGTAGCTGGTTTAGGATCTCAAATAAAGTGTGGGTATTTATTATGCATCTAAATTTACGGAAAGCCGTTCTCCTGTATTTGACAGATCGAGCAACCATAGCCCGAGAGAGGAATTGCCGGTCCGTCGGATTTCGTAACTTGTGGATGATTTTGCATACTCATAATTACTATGCATCTCATTCCCACTAACTGGGGATCACTATTACTGCGTAGTGTTGCCTTAGCTCAATGGTTCTCAAACTTTACTGGCGACGGAACTCTTTTGAAAAACAATATATTTGACGCCCTAAAATAATCAAAAACTGATTTTATGTGTACTTTTATTAATAATTATGCTACTTGACATTAAAATTTGCATTTAATGGGAGGTATGAAATTGTTTTTTACTTTTCATCAATTGTTTGATGCAGGCTTTATAGAAAAGGGTTGAAGTCGCATGTCGGGTTCGGCATCCAGTCTATTGTGGTATCTTGTTTTTGTAGCTGCATAGGTTGAGAATCCTGTTTCGCACAAGTACGCTGTTGGGAATAGGAGAACAGTCAGGATTTGTGCCGAGTTGCGGATATTCACCATGGATCCTGCACCATAAATCATTCAGAGACATCGGATTTTTTTTAATTTTATGTTGGAATATTTATGGGTTCGATAATGGATTTTATGAATTATTTGGATTTTATTTTACTTTGCAACCCCCCTGAGTATTTTTTTGTTATTATGACCAGTATTTTCGTGGAACCCACAAGGCTTTTCGGAGCCCCAGGACTCCGCGGAGCACACTTTGAGTATGCCTGTTAGCCAATAAGAGAGCGATAAAACTGGCGGAATTGATTTCGAAAAATTCAAATAAATTTCTTAGGGTTCGTTACTCGATGGGCTGATATAAATATGACAAATTGATTTGACACTATTTTTGAAATAGTCTATTTTGTCTAAATTAGTCTATTTTGTCATGTTTTTAAGTATTCTTTGCCGTAACCTGTCCATCACTGTTGTATTTATCGACAAATATCTGGTTATAACGAATACAAATATGCAACCAAAAAACAATGTAAATGTAAAAGAGACTCTCATGGTAGAGTTTTTAGGTTTTATAATGAAATGCAATCTTTATAATGTAACAAAATAGAAACATAAGAAATAGAAAAAAAAATAAAACTCAATCAGTTGGCGACATACATTATTCAATTTTACTAAAATAAAAATAATCTTCAACGAACACACGAAATAAATGTTGATTGACTTCAATTTTCAAAGGATTTCGCGATTGTAAATTGAAAAAAGAAACACTCCCCAGTTAAATCACTGAACTTCTGTCAACAACAAGATAAAAATATAAAAACTAGAAGCTATTGCTGTCATTGAAATAAAAACTTACACTCTAAACTTAGAATTACTTACTTGCAATTTAAAGTCGAAACAATTTTTTAAACCATTCAAAACGTTTATTTCGTTTTTCTAGCAACTTATTTCGATAGAATCGGTTGCTCCATTCCAAGGAATGTATCGACCGAGTTAAACTTGCCCAGTCATTGCACGCAACACGCAAAATCTGCTGAAACTTCTGACGTGAGCGTAACATAGGTTTTGTATCAGGAAATAAACTCATATTTGGTATAAAATATTGTAAGAAAATGTGGTTGTCTATTCGTTGATGTATATTGGTGGCCAGGCAGAAACAGACGTTTGGTACAATACAACTAATGTAGTTAGTTGCTGTTGAAAACAGACAGGAGTACCAAAACTGCAGCTAAATGCGATGTTTGTATTTTTAAATCCTGCCATAAAATGGTTTCTTCAGAGCAACTCCCATCTGATTTTGTAAAGTTTCGTAATTTTTTAAATTTATTACATGCAGAGGAATACCTTTTTTATTATGTACTATGGACGTCAAAGGGTATGTACATAAATAAAATACGGATGCGTTTCTCTGTGTATTTCATGAAATACATAGTTATTGGTAAAAAAGGCATTTGAGTACACAGTCTAAGGTTTTGTTTTTGGAAAACATGTTTGGATAAGGAGGTAGAGCTGATGCCGGGCTTGACTGTGGAGGTACCACCACCCTACTCGCAAACCCTCCAGAAGTTATTCGGGGGGAGTAAGAGAACAGCTCTCAGGCAAAACCAGGCGGCTCACCATTGCCTGGGACCGATGGATGGCGGTATATCCATCCCCAATTGCCGGGCCTAATATAAAACAGACTGTTGACGGGCAGCGGCGTCACTGGAGAAAGGGTTTTGCACCGCGCTCACCAACCCGCCTGCCCAGCGTGTGTGAATATAGGCATTTCTTTCAGGAGGACCACAGAGTTGCGAAATCCTGGAAAGGCCTATGTCCAGCAATGGACGAAACAGGCTGATGGATGGATAGATGGATGTTTGGATAAACTTTTCTGAATAGAATTAATTATTGAAATGAGGTCTTCAAATGCACTTTTTAGGGTTCCGTAGTACCGAAAAGGTACAAAAGGAACCTTTATGATGAGACGCCGTTGTCCGTCCGTCCGTCCGTAGGTCACAGCCTCATAACTTTGGGACCGTTAAAGATAAAGACTTGAAAATTTCCACAAAAATATCATTTATGTGCTTACATAATACGGTACTAGACAAATATTGAAAAATTTGAAATTGTTCAAAATATTTCCGATACAAAAGTGAGAATAATATTATTTTTTATATTAAAAATACAATATGGGTATCAAATTGTAGGTATTAAAGAGTTGATTATAAAATACATACTTTTAGTGTATTTACTGGCACCGATTTCGAGAAATCATTGAAAAACCCCAGAAAAATGCATGTCCCCCCCCCACCCTTATTTCTGAAACTAATGAACCGAAAAGTATGATATATCATGGTAATTTTGGAATTACGTAAAAATTAGAGGAAAAATACAGCGGGTGAGAAATTCACGATAACAAAATGACAAAATTAAATTTTTCATCCACGAGTTTTATTTCGAGTACGGTATAAATATATTCCAGTCTCTCTTTTGTGGTACAATTAATTATTTTTTTAGTTATCATAAACAGCTATGTGCAAGATTTTAAACCGGTACCTTCTTCTTGACTGTTCCTAAAATTGTCGAATTACGGAACCCTAGGTTTGCGAGTCTGACTCGCACTTGACCGGTTTTTTTTCCTCATTTGACGAAAGGGAATCATGTTCAGAACTCGAACATATTTTATAAGAAGGGCTTAAACAATATCCATATTTTGGAAATTTAGCTAGCTATTTTGATTGTGTTAACTTTCTCGATACAAAAAAAAACGATTATATTTCATTAGGGTACATCACTGTAACTGTCAACTTTGAACTGCCACCCATATCATGATATCACGGACAACCTATAGCAGTGGTGCCCTGATAAAGTCACAATCTTTTTCCTGGACTGACTTACACAGAAACTATAAAAATAAATCATCTTGAACGATATTCAAAACTAGATCTCCATCAATTGGAAAGATAGACGACAACCCACTATGGTATAACAATCTACCCGCACCTATAAATCACAAAACTTCCACTAGACAGCTCTTTAGGCCGGAACCCATGTCAGAACAACCTTTTTTATTGCAGAACTGTGATTTGAATACACATTTGAATTCGTTTCTGCTGGCTTGTAGTTTGACAAGTCATTATCATAGTTGTTTTTTTCATGATTGTAGTCCAAGCCAAGATTTGAGAGAATCTTAATTTTGGTGGTGACAAAAAAGTATTTTCAAACTGTACGAGTAGCATTGAAAAAAATGTAAGCAGATAAATTCAAAACTGATTTTTTACAACCTTGCCGACCAACGCTTGTTTTCTAACCAAACACATATTTTTATTGAAAAATTATCTGTCATGTAATTTCTATACTTACTTAACTCATATTATATAAGGTGACATTTATTTATGCAGCCAAATTCATAGTGAAGTCTCAGTAAGTGCTCAGTATCAAGGAAAGATGACCCTTCTTGTGAAAATTTTAAATAATTATTTTCGTGTTCACTACTTAAAAGAAATAAATAGGTACATAAGTATAATATTTTTTTTATAATATTTTTTTTCTAAATTTGCTTAAGGCTGTAATAAAGAATATGAATGTAAATTTTTAATGCACAAATCGTTAATATATGATCAAATTAGGGCTATGAATAAGAATTTACAACTAAATTATCCATATTTCATAGTTATAAAATCAAAACAAGTTTCATAATAATCTTCTCCAGTTCAAACGGCTGCCATTTTAGCACGCATCAAGTGACGTCACATGATACTGCTCTTGCTTGCGGTGTATGGCGAGTGGCCGTTTTTTTCATTATTTTTGATTAAAACAACCTATCACAAAATATTTGCGGGTTTTATTTTACATTTATTAATTTTGATCTTAATATTTTATGATGAAATGTACTCAAAATGAGTAAAAGGCAGTAAGTAGCCAATGGTGACGCAGTTTGCATTTGCGTTTAATTTCATCAAAATGTTGTATTTTTAAATGAAAAAAATTATAAAACTATGAAATATTATAGTTTCCCATGGTCATCATTAAACTCTACTAAGTAAATATAATACAAAAAACGCAATATATTACTTATTTAAACGACATACATCTTCTCTATTGTAAATCAGCGAAAAAAAATTTCTTAAAAGTGATATTTTGTTGTATTTGTCGGCCATTTTGGATTTAGTCCCGTCCATTATAATAGTTTCCAGCCAGTTTTATTAGTTATTATTATTTATTAGTATACCCTAAATACACAAATTTGGTGCTTTTATCGTAACGGTAATTTTACTAAGCCACCTCACTAAACAGTTCCTAAAGTGTACCTAAGCAAGCTAAGTGAGTGCAAGACCGACATTTGTACAAGAACTTTTCAGAAACTTACAATGAAATTCTGGGACTTCCCCGCCATATTAAGGGCGCACTCCGCGGGCACCCAACCGTACATTTCCCGCATTCACCCGCAATCTGCATAAAAGCGTCCCGGTAATACAATCCGGATTCTCGTCCGATCTCTTTCATAACCTCTTGACCATTCAATTTAATTAAATTAAGGTTAAATTGACGTTTGCAAAAAAAAATACTAGAGTGAAAACTCTTTAAAAGTATGATTAATTTATATACGACATTTGCAAAAATAGCACATGCTCTTTGTTTTTTCAGCGGTATGCATCTGCGTCATTATATCACACTGTATGGTTTTGAGCTATGCCTTTATCATCTATTGATCGGATAGAGGACAATACTTGCTCTAAATATTTTCCTAATAAAGTAACGCAAATGAAAATCATGCGTTCTCTAGGTCAAGTAAATCATTACCTACTACTACACACATGTTTAACATTGCGGTATGGCACATGAATTAATTCCCAAGTTGTGTAGAGAGCTGGATAGCACATTTGGCAGAGGTATGTTCTGGTTTCGATTACCGGTTTTTATCCTGCGTTTCTTCTGGGATTCTCTAAAGCAATGATAATTTGTTAGTAACGTGTCTATATATATATAACCCTAGAAGCATAATGCGGGTTGAAATGAACCATACGTCACCGAATACTTCCTATATCATATTTCTTGCGATGACAGTTACCGATTGTAATTAATATTCCAGTAATACTTATTTTTATAACCACAACAGTTTCAAAAATCTTACTTAGATGGAAATGTATAAGAAATTGGAGTAGGGGACACAACGTTTTTTTATAGTTTCCCAAATTTTCGGTAGAGTTCCATTTGTCGTGGGATGAAAAATGAGTCATGCGCGTGATTGTCATTGATGAGATCATGACAAATGGAACTTTGTATAGGTAGTATAAAAAATAGACAAAGTGTTTTCGGTACTCCTAATAATATACGTGTAGTTTTTTTATATTAAATTATAAAATTGTCATGGGAGATAGTGGGTGTAACAGGACATAGCCGGCTAGAAGACACATGCTCTTGCGATAATCGCTCGTGACAGTGCAGTGAGCGCTTTTAAATTTCTAGTATTTTTCCCTTACTTTGAGTTGTGATGCTACTGTATCACACACACAGAATATGTTAGTTTTTACTGTTTTCATATGGATCCATTATGAAAGACATACACTTAATTAGCAACTCGATGTATGTCGGCACAAATATCGACCAACGCTACATTCATATCAGCGCATTGTCATGTGGTCGGTAGATCTGTAGATAGAACAAAATACGATACCCATTTTAGGGCAAAGGCCTCCTCCATTTGATGTCAAGTTTTTCTCTCTGTGGCTAGTCTTGTCCAGGTGACTCCAACAATGGAAGTGATGTCGTCCCGCCATCGACGTATTGGCCTGCCTCGTGGTCTGATGGTGTCACGAGGATACCAGTGGAGGACTTTTTCACTCTAGCGGCCATCTTATGTTCTATCTATATTACATGGCCAGCCCATCTCCATTTCAGTCTGCATGCAAATTTCGCGGCGTCGATCACTTTTTTTCGGTCTCGTATATCAATCAGCACACAATAGCCGCAAGATAAGTTTAGAACTACAATTTTAAAGATATGTAATTTAAAATATTAATTAAATTACAATAAAATTAATAAAAATAACAAGACTGTGCACTGTCGAATTTTTGCTTAACTTAACTAGATTTTATTTCCTTAGAAATAAGGTTGTAATTACATATTATGATACCATTTTCAAGCGAAAAACGAGCCGAGTGAGGTAGCTGTCGCTACTCGTGTATCCTTGTCTAGCATGTTGCCAGTGTAAATAATATATACAATATACTCATAGTGTTGTTGAGTTTCTAACGTGTTAGAAAGGGACCAACGAGTGCCAACACCCATCTCGCTCGGCTCGTTTTTCGTATCAGAGTGCACAGTCTTGTTCTCTATACAATGTCTTTGATTAAAACATGTCCCGTGTCGCAGGATACATTGTAAGTTGATCCGTCACATCTTATAATAATGAACTCGACTAACAATAGTTACTAATCTAAAAAAATCTATAAATTGTTTTTATTTGGTGAAAGAATCATTCAGCCTTTTAAAAGGAGTAAGAGGATTCTGTTAGCACAAAGAAAAATGAGCTCAATGGAAGTACGTGGTACAAGTCTTTATATTTTACTTATGACACCATTTTGTTTGTTCTGATTAAAAGAAAATGGGTCGTGTTTTGAGGCATGAAAAACAAAACATATCTATAATAAATTTCACATTTAAGATCTTTGTCACATTTGGTTTTAAATATGTTAAAGTGAGCAGTAAGTGGCAGCCTCTAGAAAAATTATTCGAATAATTGATAATTATTATTTCATATTATACATATCAAATAATTGATAACAATTCAAAGAGTATCCCTCTTTGATAACAAATCAATTCAATTTATATATACTCATGAATCAAATAACACTTAAATATCTTCATGTTGATATTCTAAATGGTAGGAATTAACTACAATTTTGTCAGTAGGTGGTACCGAAGATTTAACGTACTTTTCCTGGCACGCAAACCGGACAAAGAATGTGTCCCTATATTATTGTAGCCAAATGCTTGAAGTCAGTCGCGCACGTGGTCGCTATGCTTGCTTTTTCATTCTACATTGAAGTTTGGGTTATAGAGCACGGATTGAATGTTATTGGTTGGCCCGAAGGTTCATTTCCCGAGCTCGTGCGGAACTAACCGAACACGCTGTGAGAGGCAAGCTAACGCAAGACAAAATTCATGTCTTGAAAAAACTCGAGAATGGTTTTGGGTTTTCCTATGATTTCAGGAGAAATATCCTAAAAATCGAAATGAAACAAAAATATTTTTAAATTGTATAAAATATGCTGTGAACCTAAAATTATTTGATTTGTTGTATCGCTTCTAGGACATTATTGTACATAATTATTCATCAAAATATGTGCAAAATCCAGGACTTTTATACGCTTGTAACTTTTGCATGTACCTATTTGATTTAAATGAATGTTTTAGTTTTACGTCATGGATATTGTACGAGATATGTTGAAAAAGAAAAAATAATAAGCAAGTACCTATAAATAAGGATATTATTAGCGAACTGCGCTAGTATGGGAGTTGGAGCGAATAGAGTGCCCTTAACTCGCGCTCTCCAAATTAGTAAGCCAAGAATCGAATAATAAGGCACACGAGCAGTCAATTCCTCTACTGATCACTCGGTATATCTAAGCATACCAGCTTGCTATAAATTAATATTCTCAGTTTTATGAAGTTCGCTAATGCAGTCTCTTGGAATCAAAATTATAAGACCTCATATTGGTCATGCTTGACAGAGTTATTTTATAGAATATATGTCAATAAAAACTATAAATAAAATCGCTTTTAGTACATAACGGTTTTTTTAAATATTTTAGTTAGATACCTAGCTTTGTGCTCAAAACCTTAGGATATGTACACATAATGAGATAATGTTACAAACATGAAGTTGTAGAAGCGTTGTTTAGACTCTAACTAAACTTTAGAGTATGAATGTGAATATGAATGTGTTCTTTAAACTATGTGCTATTTGTGTTCAAATTATCTGATTATGTATGTACTTAATATATATTGTTGTGGACTTATTAATGTACCTATATACTGCGTTCGAAACTTTTCAATATTTGTTTCACATTTATAGGACTTCAGGTCTGTTTTTATTTTCTATTTTCTGTTGTAATAATTGTGAGAGACTGTAAGTTTTCCAAACAAAAATATATATATATATGTTATATTACAATGGGTGCAGGATGCTTTAAAAGGCACGTTATACTGATCATCCATTTTTGCACTAGATGTACAGCAATGTGGCTCATCACTCCTCTCGCTGGGAGGTAACAGTCTTCGGTAAAACGTGGATATACAAGAGTGACTTTTACTCCACTGTCAACACTTGGAAACAGATCTGACGCCCCATCAAGGATACATGTTATGGCGATATATTTTCATTTTGTTAACCATCTTTCTGCTTGATTAAAACCCAAAGGATCACCACCCGCGAACACAAAAAATTACGGTTTAATCAGTAAAGCCTACCAAACTTCATTAATAATTACTAATTTTCATAGTAGAAAAGGTATTTTCATAAAATCTGTAAAATTATAAATTGGAAAACGAAACGGGCTTCGTGTAAACCTTACATAAATTAAAAACACTTGGCCCGTAAACATACTTCCGCATGCTTACTTATTTAATTGGGTTAGCTTTTCAAAGCCGGTCAGAAAAATGGTTATTATTCAAAGCTAAATATACCCCAAAAAATAAATGTCCTATAAAAATTCAAATAGCACAAATTTCGCAAATGAAAAGGTTTATATTAAACTATGATAGAAATAAATATACATTTATATATTTTAAACACTTGGCGATTTATCCATCGCAAGGAGATACAATACAAGTAGGTCGTGGGATAACTTTTCTTCTCTTTTCTATGGAACCGCAATTATTATAATTTATATATTACTATAGATTATTGGGCTTTTTAAAAGTTAGTTGTTTGTTATTGGTTAATAATCATGATACTTAAGTTAATGCTTATTAAATCGGAATAAAATAAATTAAAACAAAAACCTGAAAGCGCTGCGATTGATTCTTTCCTCCGTAATAATTATCGGTTATTTTTTTTTACCCAACGTGCTGTTTTTTATTTTACATCCATTTGAGGAAAATCCAGATCAACATTATTATATTAGAACGGAAAGACAGACGCTTAAAGTAATAAACAGTAGCTATTTAAAAAAGGCCTAACATAAACAGTATGATCGGTACTATCCTTTTTGACAGCAGTGCTTTGAAGATATGTCGATTCTCAGACTTGTTATCAAATAACAAAAAGAATCTAGCTTAACGCTTGAAACAATTATGTATAAAAGTTCTGTCAGCAGTTTTTCTTATGTATATAAAACTTATTATATTTACCAGATAAGTAATTTGGTAGCAAAACGAATATGATTATAGCCCAGGATATCACTTCTAAGCATTATTGGTCTAATTCAATTATAACCTAGAAGTCTGAATAAGACAAAGATATTTATATTCGATTAGCAATCAAGTTGACAAATCCGTCCATAAGGGCTTGCCTTTGGTCT
Source organism: Ypsolopha scabrella (assembly GCA_910592155.1). NCBI lineage: Eukaryota > Metazoa > Arthropoda > Insecta > Lepidoptera > Ypsolophidae > Ypsolopha > Ypsolopha scabrella. Next base: position 23,845,128 of record OU342978.1, on the reverse strand, counting down.
TTCAACGGTTTTTGTTTTAATATGCTGAATCAACTACTTATCTTAACAATGTAAAACTTGGACACATGTTGTTTCAGACCTTTCTCTTTTCATTGTCAGGTCGGTTACCTAATTGGACACATTTCATTCAATAGATTTTATTTTTGAAAATGATGCCTTTTTAAGTTATTAATTTGTTTTATGTCTAAACGGCTAGAGTTTTATGTCTGAAATTACTGCTCTACCAAGAAAACATGGTTTATTTTCGGATGTCAGGTGAAAAATCTCCTACATCAATTACTTTTTCGTAAAATCCGTAAAATCCTCGAAAATTCACCGATTTTGCGTGCTGGCAGTGCGCGAAGCAAGTGTTCCAATGTAGACTTTCTGACAACATGTTGAAGTTCGAAATCGCTCAGTAAGATTATCGAGCACCAGGTGTAATGCCTTAAATCGTGTAGTGCGGAAAATCAGAACATTCGGAATTACTAAACTCATTGGTAATTTAGACTGACCTCTACTAATACAAATACGTTGGACTCTGTTTGATGATGATGTGATAATGAAGAAATTTGATTGTCGCCATTTTGGCGCTGATACTCGTAGCAGCAGTGGTTAACGTGAGCGTACTCGGAACTTATGTTTGAGATGAGACATTGTGACATTTAACTTTACTATTGTAGCGAGTGTCAGTTTTAACCCGGCGGGAGGCGCGCCCCATTTTAGAACACAAAAGAGTAGCTACTGGGTAAAAAATACCGACTTTGTTTGTCATTAAAATAAATCAAGGTATTTATTTTTGATTATTATTTATAATTTATCTTTTAAGTAGAGTATTGTCACTATCTATTAAATAATAAATGAAACGATAAATGTGTATATAAATATTTTATAAATACTTAAAATTGCTGAACCATCCCGTAAATTTCAATTAAAGGCTCTTTATGGTACTTTTTATGGTGGGAACTTCAGTTAAACTGCATATAAATTAAAAGTGAACATCGCCATCTTACAAAACCACAAAAAATATCTGATGCTTATTTATAACTGAAACATGAAAAACATTGACACTTATAATTTTCAGAAAATATGCTTAACAATAATACCAGGTTATGCAAATAGGAAAAAAAATTGTAACTGTGGTAAAAACTGTCATAAATGGGTACCGTGTGGTATTTAGTGATCATACGAAATCAAAATTTACAGGAAGTCTTCGTTTTTCTTTCCTTTACCACTTATAAACCAGGCGACGTGAAATTGATACTTATAGTAGTTTACAAGGTCCGTGGTATAGCACTTTGTTCTTATTTATGTAATGTTATTAATATGTTGCTTAATTTCTTCAGGCGAATTCATTACATCCTGCTTTTCTTCTATAAGGGGAAGAAGAAATGCTTTTGTAAGACCTTTGATGCAGTCTCATCTGGGGATCATAACTTGGTTAAAATTTTCTATGTCCCCCTGCGATGTTCATGAAACCATATATCTTGTACCGCCTTACTACTCTTAGCTTGATAATAATGTTGTAAGATGGCTATTTGCTGATCGAAAGGGTCATAATTTTGTTCTGAGCTCTGGCTCTAATGACTGCTGAATATCTAATTGTCCAGCTGAGAACATGCAGTCATGAACTAGGTGTTAATTTTTTCCAATATTTTCTCTTATGACAAAAGTAAACGGGGCACGATTGCTGCCTAAATTCATAATTGTATACATATTTTATGATCACTGAAAAATAAGTAACACAAAAAGTCGCTACTGGGTAAAAAGTACCCATACTCACTTCATATATCTGCTTCGACGGAACGTCACGTAGGTAATGCCTAAGTATACGATTGAAAGTTACCTGAACTATCAGAGTTGTGTAAAACGGAAACAGAAGATATTTGCTAATTAATGGTGCTCTGGGTATTTTTTACCCGATAGCGCCTCCTCGCGGGTTAAATCCTTGTACGCTCGGTGGGGGCGCTTTGAATCGGCACAAAAAAGAACTGCTATTTCGTATGGCAAATCCTGCCTGTCCAGTTTACTTGTATTGCAAAGGTCAGTGGTAATTTACCACATAAGCCACAGCGGCCGATTGACGACGGTAAACGCTATGTCGAGTCATGTTCCTAAGAATGAGGTTCGCCTTGAAAATGCCAAAACTGTATCAGTAAAACAGTTAGTACGTGGGAAACGCAAGTTTTAAAAGCAAATCCAGTTGTTTTAAATTTACTTTCATAAAAAAGAACTGTTTTTGCCATCCATAAAAAAACCCTGACTGACTGACATACTGATCTATCAACGCCTGTAGCAAATAGATGAACTTAGGAATATAAAATTTGGACTGTATTTAATTGTATGCAATATCGGTTAAGAGATTTTATGGTATACCCGTGTGATGGAGAGAAACGCAATCCAAACAAGTAATGCTGCAAGGTATCTGATAGCAGTACATATAATTATTTGTGTACAGTCCCGTAGAAATTGTGCTCCCTATTTGTTTAACATAGCGATGCATTAACATAGCATATGGGCCCTAACAGCGACCACCTGGTCTGGACCACCAAGAAACGTAGACCAGGCAGACTATAAGCCTGATGTGTAGACGAAATCATCGCCGTTGCTGGAAAAAAAGGATCGAAAAGTCTTAAAATAGAGAGGAATGAAAAAGTTGAAGGAGGCCTTTAACTCTAGATAGGGGATACTTCTTGCCTACATGGATATCAAACATGCATGTTTAATGTTAAGAATGAGCATGTAAATCACTACATATAATAATAAATAAAAAATAAAAACTGAATTGAATAGAAATTAATTAATGTCATTTCTATTTATGTACATCAATTGACATTCTGTAAAAAAATGAAATTAATATACTTTGCACGATTATGATAAGTTTTAATTAGATAAAATGTAAAAATTATTTAATTGTAGAATTGCGAGAAATAAAAGACTTTCTTTAAATGTTTCTTTAACGGCTTTAATGCCACAATAATCTAAAGTCTACATACACCCTTAAGCCGATAGGATCAATACTTAACGTTTATTCTGTGAACACTGTACCTACAGTAAAAATTTGTGGCAGGTGTGCTGTGGTCGCTTTGGTGTCTCTTGGATCTCTTGTTGGGATCCCAACTCTTAGCGACTAAAGTATTAACAAAGGCAATAAATTGCACCATTTTCGCTTACAATTCTTCGTACGTGTTCTGAATACACCACAAATCGTAGGCACCTTCGTCGCAAGACAGAAGGAGGGTTCCTTACTACAATCGGAGCCCGTCTTTATCTCTTTTTTCATTATTATGTCTTGTTCTAAAGAATTCAATCCATACCGTAGGTTTAACATTAAATGAAACAATAAACTAACTGATTATACTGAACAACTTTTCCAAAATAGCATGCTAGCTTAGTCAGTTGGACTCAAAGGAGGCTTACATTTTTATGCGAGAATCTAAAATTTCCAGCGCCTAATTTACCATCTTAGGAAAAACTTTAATACTGTTGAATACATGATAAAGATAGGCCAATTTTTCGCATTGAACATTATCATATGCCATTTGCAAACACTACTTAAAATTTTTGTAATTCATCTCCTATCTCTCGTCTATTAAATTGTCAACTTCGAAGAGCTAAATCTTTCATTCAAGTTTAATTAATTTTCTGAACAAAAATAACATCATATATAAGTATATACATTTTTTGGAATACAATCTACAAGAACGTTTATTACTTATCAGTCATCACATTAACTGTTGAAAAAAAAACACTTCGGTCAATTTTTCTGATTAATGTCGCCAGTTTAACACGATTATTTGTATTGATTTACAATTAAATTGTCATGTCGTCATAACCTATGATCCTTAACCTTATTCTTGTAAATAATGGATGGTCAATAATTATATTGACCATCCATTATTTACAAGACTCTAAAGCATAATTAATATCACTCTTAATTCCAAGAAAATTACGATCTACAAAGACACTCCTACAAAAAGTATGATATGGTGGAAAAGCTCTATCCTGCGGAAGCGTGCATTTTGAGTTTTTCGAAACTTACCACTTGGTGGTGACGGTAAAAGTCGTCAATAAAAAGAGGGTGTTTATTGTTCTAGCCACCACACTCAGAAACACCTCTAAAACCCTATCGGGGATATGCCGTAATTTAAACTAAATAACAATTTATATCTAAACTAAGCTAATTAAAAAATGATTTTCAAATGTGTTTTTATGATTTGTCCAAAGAAACGTTTTGAAACTACATCATAAACTCAATGAAGTTACGTTGAAAGTTCGTTGTTCAAAAGCAATGCCGACTGAGGAAACCTCAAAATAAAATGCAAATACAAGTTCTGGATACTCGTACGGGATTGCATTTATGATATTCATTATACTGCCGTTCAACGAAGCAACGCAAAAAATCTAACTAGAAAACTTGTTCAGCTGTAATATATTCAGAACTCTACTGAACTCGCTGCTGCAACGCGATTCACGCTTGGCAGCTTTTTCGTAATTATTTGCGCTTCTTCCTTGTACCGTTCGATTCCCGCAAAAGATCGGCCTAATTGGAATTCTAATTAAAGATCCCTTTAATTTGCGAGAACCTGCTTTCGCGCACAAAATTTACATTTGATAAGAGAAATAGATTAAAGATTTTGTTAGATCTCACTTAAATGTTTCTAATTAAGAAAAGATCAAAGTTTACCAAATTACGTAAAGTTTGTAGAATTATGAGAAAACAAAGCATGCTTTGTTATTTATGTTAAAAATTTACAAACCCGTAGATGATATGATACTGAGAGAGCAATCTAAAATGAACCTGTATTCCCAGTGAATTTAGAATAAGTGAAGGAGCTGTATTACGATTGTAGCAAATGGGAGACGGATCTTTATCAACACTTACTTATCACTACAGTAATATAAGGTGACATTAATTTATGTAGCCAAATTCATACCTGAAGTTTCGGTTAGTACTCTATATACTTTAAGATTCTTCCCCTTCTTCTTTACAGGACTGTCAATTATGCATGTATTCATATATAATATAACGTACAGTAAGTATGTTTATAGGTAAATATCGTCTGTATGTACAAATATTACGATATACGTTAAATATACCTTTAATTTAGTTCATGTACGTTTTTTATTGAGTCAAAATATATATTATGTACGTTCATCCAAAACATAACTTGGTCTGGTGTTTTTTCGCTTTTAGGGTTCCGTACCCAAAGGGTAACCAACGGGACCCTATTACTAAAACCCCGCTGTCCGTCTGTCTGTCTGTCTGTCCGTCTTTCACCAGGCTGTATCTCATGAACCGTGATAGTTAGACAGTTGAAATTTTCATAGATGATGTATTTCTGTTGCCGCTATAACAACACATACTAAAACTGGCCAAGTTCGAGTCGGAACCGCGCACTCCCATTGACTCACATCCCACTCATTATCTTTTTGCCGTTTTTATAGATAATGGCACGGAACCCTTCGTGCGCGAGTCCGACTCGCACTTGGCTGGTTTATTAATTTATTTCGTAAAAATTTCAATTTAAATTTCCGTGTACCTATATTATATGGATACATAAATTATTTATTCTTTCGTCTCCGAAACTACTGAACCGATTTCGCTGAAAAGAGTTAATAATAGTAAAGGGACAAGAACAACGCATAAAACTTTAGACACATCTGTCACAAAAAAATGACAGTCATGAAATTGTTTAAAATTGTTTTATTTGGATTGTTTTTACGCCGTAGTTGGGTTTTGGTTATTTTCTTATTTGGCTTAAAATATACTATCTACCAACACCTCCTGAGAGCTGGTGAACTTCAAAATTAAGCAATTTGGGGCAAGCTCAATTTATTATCATAGTTACTTATACTTAAAAACTTAAGGCTAGCTCGGATGAGTGGCGCTTTTGACTTTTTTAAAGTAAACTTTAGTATTAATGTAAAACAAAGTTACCCGAAATTATTAAAATTAAGATTGTTTTCAGTATTTCGTATTTATGAACAATTTAATTTTGAGTCACAAGATACCCTCCAGGTATAGAAAAAAAAAGGAAATTTTTATGTACCATTGTGTAGCATTTAGTATTCTAAAAGGACTATCAGCTGACCCAAATGGCACGCTATAAAATTACTTTTTCTCCCAAGGGAATCACAAATAAAGTGCCGCAGCTAGCACTGCAGAACAATCCAGTTTAATATTCTGCATACCTAGCCATGGATGGAGGTCACAGAATCCCCCATTCCAACTGACGATGGCTATTAAAATTTCACATTCACACCGTACCGTAGCAATAAATCCTAAATGTTTTGTTGTGGAAAGGATAATTGTTTTATTGTCTTCATTAACACGAAAATAACTGCGTATATGGATGTTATAGCAAGTAATTTTGTCAACTAAGTAAAGTGGGAATGCGGATCACGTAGATGTGTCCCTCCATTTTCTTTTGGTCGTGGAGTCGCGAAGTGTTTCGGATTAGGGGAAATTAAGACGAATTTATCTCAGGAAATACCTATTTGAAGTCGCTTACCTGCCTGATAGAATTACAGAAGTTCTGAGTGTTTTGTCTCAACTCACAAATGAGCTTTAGCTTTTCTACTTTAACAAGTTCCAAACTGTTTTTGTGTTCATTTTATGTTACTGTAAGTATAAAAGACACTTGGATGCTTGAATATTTTTGATAGCACGATAGAATCTACGGTCCTTATCGTGTTTCGCTGCTTCTACTTGGTAAGATGTATTTACTACAAATATTAAGGACGACGAATATTTACTATATCTCATGATGGTTGTGTATGTGTATATATATTTTTATTTTGAAGTACCATCAAACTTTAACCCTGAAATTTATACAAATGTTGCCTTTCAAAAACAAAGAAAGCTCCGAAAACTAAATTAAAAATGAGGATGTTCAATTTATAAATGTTACTGCTTTAAATACTAAGTTACCGAAAACTTCTGTGCTAATAAATAAACTACCAACTACCAAAAACTACCGAATGAAATACTGAAAATTCCGAAAACTTAATACATCAAAAAGCTGTCATAATACTATTTCACCAGCTGAAAATACATTTCAGGGAAAACTATTGTCAGCTTTTTTTGTTGTAGATCTCCAAATAAAAAATTCAAAGTTGCCTGACCATATCATGAATTCTGTTAAAACTTAAGGAATCGCCTCGCTCCACTTCGCTTCGCTTGGCTCCCAATATGTATTTACATGTCAACCTTACACGCTCCTCCTGGCTACGCTAGTCGTCGCACCTATATATATATTTTTTAACTTATTATTTCTTTCGGAAGTTCAGTAATTTATTCGGAGGTTCATTATTTAAACCAGGTGGTCGTAAGGAATTTAAGTTTGCTATTTTTATTTATTTTGTCGGTAGATGTTACACAGTTAAATCACTATATTTTTCGGTAACTAATTTGACCGCTGCTTAGATAGTATTACAGTATGCAGCAGTTTGCTGGGATTTAATTTGTTTTTCGGAGGCTTTATTACTATCCAAAAACAAATTATGGGTAAGTAGTGGAAAAGATTAAATGACCGGAACAATACCCATTCCGATAGAGACGAAACTATAAATATATATAGTTACAAATATATTCAAAATAGATATAAAAATATATTTACGCAATATAGGTAATATAGGTACCTGGTACATATTATACAGTTATTATACGTAAATTTGAATTTGTTACATTTATTACACGTCAATTTTAATGGAAAAAGACAACAATTGAACTAAATATAATACCGGTAAGTACGGAAAAGTGGTTGCACCAATTGTGGAAAACGTATAAAGTTGGATTTCTCAACGCTCCTTCGCCTCAAAGTCTTGTATCTTCCTAGTTCCATGTACATTCACATTTCCTTCGGCTTCATAGTCACGCATAAATATAGTAACGTACTCAGGGCGAATAAATTAACCGAGCAATTGTTAGTCTGTGTAATTATCATAACAAAATAACAAACACGAGCGTGCGTAGCCGTAAAGGGTCTAAATTAATTAAAACATTATACAGTTTGTTTCTTTATGTTGGAATAAAATTAATAAATAACACCGAGGTAAACCGTGTGCAATAAGAATGGATTTGTGGCTGAGATACGAAGATAAGACCATTCCTCTTGCGTTGGGATACAAAAACAGGTGTTCAAGTGTCTGTTACCCAATTTAGTTTAATCGACTTAGAAAGGCGAAGGTTCTCAATTAGCTAGTATATATGTCACGGGTAAAACCCTTAGTCGGGTAAAGGCTGAAAAAAGTTAAAAAAGCTGCGACGACGTCGACGGGCAAAGCGAAGAGTTTGGTTGCTGAGCGAAACGGAGCGGAGTGAAATGACCTCCGCAGTTTTGTATAGCATTACCTGGGTAAATTTTTGAGAAAATTCTTTATAAACGCTTAGAATCCTACTTAATTTCCATCAACTACATTACAGAACGGCAATTGGGCTTTAGGCCAAAAAACAATACCCTAGCTGCAACCGTAGATGTAATCACTAAGATTAGACAGAATATCGATGGTAAAAAGATTACACTAGGAATTTTTATTGATCTGAAGAAAGCATTTGATACGGTGAGTCATAACCTACTAATACGGAAACTCAGCGCGATTGGAATAAACGGCATTGCACTCAGTATGTTTGAGTCATATCTGATGAATAGGAAGCAGATAGTAAAAATCAGCGAGTATCAAAGTGAACCCCAACTTATATCCTTTGGTGTCCCGCAGGGATCAATTTTAGGCCCTTTATTGTTTTTAATTTATATAAACAGCATCACTGATTTAGGATTACATGGGCATATAACCCTATATGCAGACGACACATGCCTATTCTACTTTGGTTCCTCCATACGTGACATTATTGCTTTAGCACAAGAAGACTTGAACGCTCTAAACTGCTGGTTGCAGTCAAACTTGTTAACAATCAACGTCTCTAAAACATCCTATATTATATTTAAAGCAAAAAACAAACCTATAGATACATATCCCCCATTAACAATCAACAACATGCCAATACAAGAGAAACACGAAGAAAAGTATCTAGGATTGCGAATTGACAACCGATTAACGTGGAAGCCGCATATTGAATATCTAAAGAAAAAACTATCTTCACTAATGGGTTCTCTACGTGGCATTGTACGTTCTCTCCCCCGAAAAGTGCGAATGACAATATATAATTCGTTGATAAAATCACATCTCATATATCTTATCGAAATATGGGGCAGTGCATGTAAGACCAGTTTATCTGGTCTGCAGATCATCCAAAATAAATTAATCAAAATGTTATTTCACTATCCCTACTTAACACCAACTACTACATTATACAAACAAACCAACATTATGAATCTAAAACAATTATATATTTACAGCACATGCATCCTTGTTAGAAAAATATTAAGAAAATCAATTCACACATCAATCTCATTTATCCAGCACAGGCAAGTGTCTAAACGCTCCACAAGACGGCCTAGCTACGTCATACTACCAAAGATCCGAACAAATTACGGCAAAAGAATGTTCACATATGAGGGAGCACAGCTTTTTAACAATCTACCCTCAGAAATTAAAAATTCTGAACTCTTTAATGATTTCAAGCGTAAATTGGCTCAACATATTTTAAATAAATAATAACTGGTGTTAGAGAGGTGGTTATAAGATTAAAGAAGTGAACTGCGGAGCTTACTAACACCTTCAATTATTGTCTGTGCGGATGGACGAAACTATAATTAATTAATTAAGATCTCTTCTTATGTAAGTGACATATTGTCTTTAGTAAGAATAAAGTATCTTTAAACCTGAAACCTGGGTAAACCTAGGTGTATTACGCGTAACATATATATTTTTGTAGTTTCTCTGATATATTTTTTGAAGTGCATACTAACTATGTTCGAATCTCGTATAGGGGGGCCTGCCAGATATGTATGTTTTCGACGATAGGCACTCGGTTTGGCAACTGATTACACGATACAGAATCAGAGGATGACCTGTCGAAATAAATTTCTCAATTAATTTAAATATTTCTTCAACAGAACACAACACAAAACACAGAATAGTTAAAGACTATATGAGATTAGAAGGTTCTATTGAAAAAGTCGGTGACTCAGCTTTTGTCCCTTAAGCCAGAAGCAAAAGGGACGCTGTTATTCTGCCACTGCCTTTTAATCCATAAAGATACTTAGAGTACTAAACAAAAATAAGGCTTAAATTAACACAACTATGATTAAAACACTTAAAAAACAATGGCTACTTTTAGGAACTTGGAACTTCTATTGTTTTGTAGCTTAATTAACTTACAATTTAAAAATATTAATAAATTATAGAATTATATGTATAATAATATATCTGGAAGGTGGTAGAGCTGATGCCGGGCTCGACTGTGGAGGTACCACCATCTTACTCGCAAATCCCCCTGAAGTTATTCAGGAGAGAGTAAGAGAACAGCTCTCAGGCAAAACCAGGCGGCCCACCATTGCCTCGGACAGATGGATGGCGGTTTATCCATCCCCAATTGCCAAGCCTTATAAAAAACAGACTAGTGACGGACAGCGGCGTCACTGGTGCAAGGGTTTCGGCACCGCGCTCACCAACCCGCCTGCCCAGCTTGTGTGAGTATGGGTATTTCTTCTAGGAGGACTGCCAAGAGTGGCGAAATCCTGGAAAGGCCTATGTCCAGCAGTGGACGAAACAGGCTGATGGATGGATGGATATGTATAATTATCTTTATACCTATCTAATATTATAAAAACGTAAATATATTGTTATTTTAATTTATATACACAGGTATCTTTAAATAAAACCACACAAGCTACTTTCATACTGAACAACTTGACTAAAGAAAACTAAACACGCTGTATAAAAAACTATAACCACATCAATAACCCACTGCAAAACCTTGGTAAATTTTGTATGAGCAAATGTTTTTTTTTTATTTTGCGAGGGTTTTGTTTTTGGAACATTGTTCGGAATGGTTATTAGAGTACGTTGATTAATTTCAAAATTTAGCTGTCTATTTACATTCGGTATATTGTCATTGACTGGATACTCGTAGCACTAAAAAAAATTCTGATTCTAACCTGAAATCTAATTTTATCGTTTGGTGACGTCATTGATAATATTTACACACACGTTCACTTGACATTAAAAGGGAAAGTCCGCAAAGTGAGCGTCATTCTATACAGGTTCCGTAAAGTAAAATTAAGGCTATAAAAAAAAATATCGTCACGACATGAATCTCCAAGGGAAAGATGCTGCCAAGTGGACTGTGAAATGAACACACAGTTTTTTTAACCTCTAAAGCAAATACCTATATTTTGGATATTTTTTAGCCTCAGAACTAAAGAAATGAGAGGGTCAAAGTTGTCAGTTTTAGACTTTTATCTCAAAAACAATACTAATACAATTTACATAGATTATGTATTTAAACAACAACAACAACAACAACAACTTTACAGCTTTATTTGTACACCAAAATAAAAACAAAAAATACCAACCTAATTTTGCAGTCTTTTTTTTCAGATATTTTCTGGGTAAGATAAATTTTTCTTCAAATTATTTGAGTCTATTAACTTATTGAATTGTACGGAACGTTCAAACTTCAGCGCGTGATTTCTAAAATTCCTAAACTTGGCTGTTTTTTAGGGTCCTGTGCCTCAAAAAGAAAAGACGGAACCTTTATAGGTTCACTTTGCTGTCCGTCTGTCTGTCCATTCGTCCGTCCGTCCGTCCATCTGTCTGTCAAGACCCTTTATCTCGAGAAAGCGAAGACGTATCAAGTTAAAATTTAAACCATGTACTCAAGTATACAGTGCAGAAGGTGAGACTGTAGAATTACGATTGTGTGCGTGCGCACCATTGACAGCCCAGGCAAGGTCTCTTTTCAACAAATTATGGTTTGACTTTTATATTATTCTTCTTTTGTTAAGACGTATACTTTATGTTTCCATGATTTTTCAAAACTAGACCTTGCCTGCTCTGCTATAAAAGTTGTTTTCCACAATGTCAATGGTGTCCACGCACGCAATCGCAATTCTACTGTCTCTCCTTTTGCACTGAAAAAATGAAAATTCTAAATTAACGTCAAAAAAGATATGGCCGTTTATGCCGCAAAAAACGTACATTTCGACACTCAAGGTAATCAAAATTTACAAGGTATTTTCCGTTGACCTAGCTAGAACTATGAAATTTGGCAAGTAATACCGTCTTACTTATACTACAAGTATAGGGAAAAATCGGAAAACCATACATTTGTAATTAAATCATAAAAAATATAATCTACCGAAACCCTCGGTGGGCGAGTCTGACTCGCATTTGTCCGGTTTTTATTTATTACTTTCCTTTCAACAGGTGGGACCCTAAAAATTTAGGCCAGTCACGCACTTTAGCACCAATAGTTAGTGACAGCGTGTAAGAATGTAGGGACCCCTGTCAATCGGCGTTATTTAATTTTGTTTTCGCTGACCTCTTGGGACCTTTGATATTATAAGACATGGGTCTTCTATTAAACATGCCTGAAGGTGCGTACCTAGACTTTGAAAAAGGTTCATTCCATCATTATCATACCATACAGTGTAGGCGTAAGGGTTGGCCCTAGTCATCATACTACACGTACACATCTTGCTGTGATGGAATCAAACTGTGATTTGCCATATCTCACTCTTTATTTGTTTTAGAAGTTATTGTTTTACTTACTCTTAAAATAAATAAATTTATTGAACTGATGATGTAAGTAAAGAAAAAAAAATTATGGAATATTAGATACAAGGTGTATATTTAGTTGAAGATATTCCAGTGTTATTCATCCACATTCCACACACTTGTGGCGGGCAGGGCGAGGGTTTCGGCACCGCGTTCACCAACCCTGCCCAGCGTGTGTGAGTGAGTATGATCATTTTTTCCAGAAGAACCGTCAGAGTGGTATAATCTTGGAAAGGCCTATGTCCAGCAGTGGACGATACAGGCTGATGTATGGATGGATGGATATTTCACCAAGAATCGTCAATCGAATCCTAAATTTAAATCGGGCCGTCCTAAAATAACATATATAGGAGGTACATTCAAGTTGGTGAAATAATAGAGAAAGCGCAATGGAAAAAGAAAAGCTTATGACTAGATTGATGAATGTCGGAGAGCCTAAACTGGAGTATCAGGATCGTAAAATATAGAAATCTGTAGTCACTGCCTCTGGGAGACAATCATGAGTATGTGCGTGTATGTATGTAAACATAAAACTCTTAGCCTCGCGTTTTTTCGCCGTAGTATCACACCAGTTTTTTAATAGGTACCTAGTTATGTACAGTTAAAACACTAGATTATGAAAGAACTGAAAGTCTAATAAAAAACATGAAATTGTATTAATTAATCTATCATATATGTTTCGAAAAAGTACAAGTTAGTGTATGTAATCTCATAACAATTAAATATTTAAAATCTCACTTTTATGTACTCCCTCCCTAGGTACCGCCTCTTAAACTCTCTTCCTCTCACACATTTGTTCATTGCACACACCCCCTGGTAGTTAACAAACACTGATCCCAAGACCACGGTCGTAGGGCTAGGGCTTACACTCACGAATAATACACACTTTTAATACCTAGTTATAAGTATACACTATTTACTCACCCTCGTATACACACCACACACACCCTCTCTCACCCTTAAATATACACATCCTCACTCATTCTCTCCACACTTACACATACAAAATACACTCACTGTTAAATATATAGATTATAGTAACGTCAATGTATTAAAAGCTAGAATTTCCTCTGTATTGTTAGAGTGTCAACTGTTAAACATACCCTGGGGAAGACAGTGAGAGCTTCAACTACTACTTTATTTATACTTATTTCAATAAAGAGTTATTGTATTGTATTTTATCAATCACTTTATCTAAACTCATACAATAGTTATCTATTTATTTTTCAATCCATAAAAACTTGGTAAAAGGAGAATGCCACTAGATCGTACCAAATGGCGTCACAACCAAATAAAATTCACAAAATAACTTAGATCAAAAGAGTTAACTTAAATTCGGAATTTTAACATCATAATAAAAAAATATTTCGGCCAAGTCAGACCTTAAGCTTCAATATAATTATCCTAAGTTATAAGAAGAAATGATATTTTAAGTTGTTATAAAATATTTTATTTTGTTATAAATAAATTTCAAGACTGACCATTGAACTTGGCACCCATTTAGATCTCAACTCTTTTGTCGCTGAATTGAACAACCAAGGCATACGAGTCGAGGATATCATAATAACTGAAGATAATAATAATTTTTAACTTGGCTCTCATTTCACATTTATGTTTTTAATGGGATATCATTACTTTTTCAACAGAAATTATTAGTAGGTATTCATAATAAAATTAATACCAAATGGTTTTTGTTAATCTATTGTATTTTCTTACGTTAACGGGGTATAATTGTCTTTTTGGCGTTATTTTCTGTACTATATTTTTTGTACCTTTGAGAAGTTTAAAATGTTCGAGTGAATGGCACATTCAGTATCCGGGAATTTCTACGCGTTTTCTGTCACTCAGGGACGTTTGCGTTAGACATGTGTATTACATTGTGTAACTCACGAGTGATTGGTAAAAAAGATGTAAATCCTTAAAAAAGAGTGATTCAATCAGTAAATCATACGTTTCCCAAATACATCTTTAAATCACTGACGCTACGCATCATTTGACATTTATAGAAGCATGACAAGATGTAGGTAGAGACGACTGTTGCGGGATTAGATGAACCAAAATGAGACACAATTATTGAAAAGTTCACGCATGCGTTGTACAGCAATGATCGGTTGAATTTACATTAGATTAATAGTTCCCTGTAAAGGAAACCATTTTTTCTGCCTTAATTTCTTTGCCAGGGTAAACAAATCAAACGAAGTAAGGAAATTATCAATAACCATCCAATTATTCTTTTTTGATTTTCAATCACCATGTTAATACGTTTTTTGTACTTAAAATCTGATGCTTCATTTGAAAGAAAAAAGAGGTATATTGATGCAATGATTCAATATTTTTCTTTTCGAGTACTGAGTTGTTTGGGATTTAAAGATTTATAAGAGTGATTTAAATCTTCTGAACAAAAGGATTTATAAATCTATCTTCCCTCAAAAGATTTAGTCTGCGCATCTCTAGTTTGCGTCAAGGTTTTATCCCGCCGCTGCTCCACGGCCGTAAATAATGTATAACTCTTGAGGTTTATTAATCAAGGAGGAGTAACAGTATTTATATATATTATAGTGCTCACTTGCAGTAGTGGCAGTAGCTTACTGATAGAATTGAAATTTTGAATCGGAAGAAACGATATCGCGATGTAGAACGGTGGTGCTGCCATCTAGTTATTGAAAGTGACATACTATACTTATCACAAAATTGTACACAAATAATGATCTTACAATATTGATGTGCGCTAAATATGGAACTAATAATTCTTACATTACATTACATGCACTTCTAGGCATTCCAGGCAATATAAGTAAGTGTTCCTAATAGAACCAATTAATTGAAAATTATAATAAAATGATAAAAATTTACTTGTTTCTTATTTATTCCTCTGTGTTCACCCAACTACCTATCTGGGTGCCAAATCTAAACTTTCTAGGTCATCTGAAACTGGGTAAGAGTTTTTATCTTTAGGTGAGTAAGTGATAAATTTGTCAATTTTTGGAAAATTAAATGCCTGTTTGAGGTGTGTTTATGAAATTGGGAGCACATATTAACCTTGAAAGTCTCAATAAATGAGCCAAATTTGACATGTTTATCTGAAATAGTATTTGAGTTATGAGGGGGTCATCGTGTCTAAATTGAATTGTTTTCAAGTCAAACATCTATACTTTTCTGCATTACATTGCTCTGGAGCAGAAAAGTGCCACTTTCTGCACAATTTTTAGGCTAGTAATGCCAGAATTAAAGAAAAGTTGGAAGATAATAAAATTTTCTTTCCACGCTGAAGAGCATGTAACTCTACATAATACACCTGATACAGCAGTAGGTATAAACAGGAATCGCTTCCCGAAAATAATAGGGCCTTGTAAGTCCGGAATTCGATAACGGGAATTCCGATTATTCCGGACCGGTATACCGGAATAACGATATTTTTATCTACCACGTGACTTACAGCCGATGATATGAGGGGGGAATAAAATTTGTGTCGTGCCCGGAGAGGCCACACCGACGCCTTTTGTGGAGATCAAAGTGTAGGATCGCCATTTTTGTACAGAAAATACGACATCGTTTTCAAGATAAATTATTTTTGCCTGTTATTTTAGGAAATAAGATGAGGGATACGCAATTCTCAATGTAGTAGGTATACCTCAATTTTTCTGCAGTTATTGTGTACATTTATGTAATGTACCTAATTAGTTTTATTATCACTAGGAAGTTCATTAAAATTAGAGTGAGTTGACATCATAAATATTTAAAAAACGGGTAGGACTTGCACAGATAAAAAAGTGAGTCCTATCCGTTTTTTTAAATATTTATCACTAGGAAGCTTTTCAAAATCTCGGAATGAAAAGGAGTTTTGAAGTTGGTCCAGTACGTAAACTGTCAGGCTGCAAGAGTTTTATCTTGATCCGTTGCAGAGTCGTAAAGCAGCAAATAAAAAATCTTTCAGTTAGTAACTTCAGTAAGAATTTAAAGCCAACGTTTTTCTTTTTTTTCTATACATCCACAGACGCACGCGGCCATGGTCACTATTGTGCGCCGATATCTTAATTGCCGCGTCGCGGGCGGGCCACTTTATATACCTAAAATCATGTTTTTTTATCCTATGAAACCATAATAAACTATCTACAGATCTCAAAGATTTAACTTGAAACATTTATTGATAACGGAAAATCAAGTAATCAAAGTTAGTTTTAAAAGTGGCGGTTTCAAATCTTATAGGGGTAAATTTGTGTTGGAAGGCACGTAAAGGTGCGGGTGCATATTTGGGCCTGAAGTACGGCTTACCACCCACCACGCTAGTATAACCGTCCGTGAATGACTGTGAACTGTAACTTGCGTTTCCTTGGGGATTTATGTCTTGACGAAGTATTTTATTTTCCGATGCAAGGCCTATTTTATATGCTTCAAAACTCCTGTAAAAGTTAACTTTACCACACTAGTGTTTTATTTATATATTTTTTAAATTTACTAATAATAGTTGCCAGTTTTTTCTTGTGTACCATAGATAGATTTGACAGAAATGAGCTGTGAACACATTAGACTGAAAGCAGCTTATTGCTGTCAAGTTGGTAACTGAAAAAGAAAAGAATGCCCGCCTAAAGTTCATTTGGAGTATTTTTTGTTTATTTGTTTCTTTAATTACATTTCATTAATTTACTCACACTATGCATTGAAAAACGTGGTATGATACACGTGGGTAAGGGCAATAACTTACTCGCTTATTGCTCGTGTTTCAAATCGTCCTCTTAAGATATTGCTTCTTTACCGCACTTGTAGCTTAAACTACTATTTATTATTTTCAAAGTTTTGCAAGAACCCAAGGCACCCTACACGTAAAAATAATGGTTGTCACAGGGCATTGACTTAGCAGCAGATAACTTATCCCACAAATAATTCGACTCACATAAACCTAGAGTCAGAATCGCCCAGAAATGTAAAAGTTTATAGCTTTTTTATTGCTATGTTTTCAACATCAAACCCAACTCGTTTTATTGCTTTCTCACATAGTGACTGGTGATTTGAATTGTCTATTTTGTGTGTTTTTGAGGTGTGTGTTTTTTAACAACTATGTATGCTCTTACGCTTGGCCATTACCCTCACCTGATGGAAAGCGTTGACAGGATCTAGGATGAAGGGCGCTCACCTAAAAACCGGGACAGCGACAGCAGGCGAGACGTTAATCAGTCTTTCAAGAGAATTTTGCAAAAATATACGGAAGTTGGTAACGGAAGAATGACTGTTACTACGCAACTGCTGTAACCACTCCCCGGATATTTATGATTTTCATCTTTCAATTTATTGAATCTTGTGCATTGGAATCCTTTTTTAGGGTTCCGTACCTATAATGAAGTCTACGGCCTCATGATGCTGTTAAAAATCGAGTTATTTCCATTTACTGTACTTCCAGTGGACTTATAAAATTGAAGTTCGGTTCACAATTAGGTAATGTAGTATAGGTTTGCTATTTCGGGAAAAAAATGAAAATTACCTATATTTATATATGTACGACCAACTTAATTAGCCCCTTTGTATACATACAAATTATTAGATCGTAAGTGTCAAGTTACGTTGGTTATATTTCGTGGAATAAGTTTGTGTTTTAAACGGTATATACGGATCCTACAGGGCACGTGTTCTACTCGCACTAGACCAGTTTTTAAAACTAGCTAAAAACGAAGCCTGACTTTGTAACAACACTATGGGACGGTAGACTTCTATAGGGCGGTATTAGAGTCAACTTGATATCTCTCACAGGGCCTGAGAAAAAGGGTCTTGACTGACAGACAGACCGACGGACAAGTGATTTTTTTTTCCATATATTACATATTATTACTAGAGTGCATTACAAACTAGAAAAGATAAATTAAAAACAAATAAAACAATTTGAAAAAATTCCTCGGGCCAGGATTCGAACCTGCCATCTCTTGTTATCAACATAAGCGCGCTGCCAATTATAACACCGATGTACTTACTTAAACAGTTGAATTTTTCCACCATACTTGTTCATCGAATATTTTGAAACTATTTGATCTAACCAGCTTGTATGGCACATACTGAACGCTCACGAGGGCGTTAATGATCTTTTCGAGTTTATCATGCTCTCTAGTGAAATTATTAAGAGTATTCCAAGGCGATGGATTTCGCAATAAAAACATAATCATAAGCAAAAATTCATGCCCCAAAATCGTTTAGAAGCCGCAGCGTATCTAGATCAGTGAGTAGAACGTCGTCGGTCTCCCAGTCTTCAGACCCGGGTTAGAATCTTGTCCGGTCGAAGAAACGCCAAAAAGATTTTCAGAATAGTATCTGTACACTCACCCCTTGCTTAAAAGTGAAGGAACACAATATGTTGAGATAAACTCACATTCAGCCCACACGATAAGAAGAAGAACCCCTTTTCGTACCATGATTTAATATATGTCTCGTACAAGATACGTCCTCCCAAATATAAACATAAATACCTCTTTCTACGTAGTTTTAAGGGAATAGAACTGGAGGCGCTTAAAAAGGATGCTTCAGCCATTGACTGGTCTCCAGTCACTGGCTCTGTAACAGCTGACTCCAAAGTTGACAACTTTAACCGAATTTTAATTGCCCTTTTCGACAAATATGCCCCTATCAAAAAGGTCAAAGTAAAACACGTGCCAGCTCCTTGGCTTACACAAGCAATTAGAGACACAATGGCTTTGCGTGATAAGGCTAAGCACAAATATAAAAAAACACCCAGTGATCACAGTTTTGAAGCATACAAAAAGTTGCGTAATCGCTGTACAAGGATGTGTAGAAATGCAAAGAGGAGCCACATTCATAATTCAATTGAAAGCCTTAATCCAAGTCAGGTTTGGAAATTCCTAAAAACACTAGGCATTGGTAAAGTTTCTAATACTCACCATGGCACTGTCGATTTAAATGCACTAAATTTGCAATTCTCTAAACCACTTGTCACTTTAGAAGACAAAATAAAAAATAAAACACTCAATTTCTTAAATAAAAAGCCCAAGCCTGATTGTGATTCCTTCATTTTCAATTGCGTAACAGAGTGTGACGTTAAGAAAGCGGTTCTGTCTATTACCTCAAAAGCTGTTGGTAATGATAATATCTGTTCCCAGATGCTATTACTTATTCTTGATTCACTGTTACCTGTAATCACTGATATCCTCAATTTCTCCTTGGTTACCTGTACATTCCCTTCGCCCTGGAAACAGGCGCTTGTTATTCCTCTTCCGAAAACTTCTAATCCTGCCTCATTCTCCGACTATCGTCCTATCTCCATTCTTCCCATCCTTTCCAAAGTCCAAGAAACCATCGTGCACAACCAACTTTTCTCCTATCTGATTAAAAACAATCTTCTGAATCAGTTTCAATCTGGATTTCGACCTGGTCACAGTACGGTAACCGCACTTTTAAAAGTTACTGATGATATAAGGCTAGCCATCGACAACAAGAAACTGACAATTTTAACGCTATTAGATTTTAGCAGTGCGTTTAACTGTGTTGACTTCGATGTTCTGCTAGGTATACTCCGCTCTCTTAACGTATCTCCACTTGTTACAGAATGGTTCGATACTTATCTTAGAGGTCGACTGCAGTGCATACGCTCGGACGAGGTTACCTCGGAGTGGTGTCAACTATCTGCTGGTGTTCCTCAGGGTGGCGTCCTCTCACCTCTCCTATTCTCAATTTTTATTAATTCCATCTCAGAAGTACTTTCTTGCAACTACCATCTTTATGCAGACGATTTACAGCTATATCGACACTTTGTAGTATCTGAAGTTGAAACTACAATTTCTCAAATAAATGAGGATATGGGTCATGTGCAGAAGTGGGCTGAATCTTATGGGCTCTTAGTGAACCCTAAAAAATCTCAGACGATAATCATTGGTAGTAGATACATGACCAACCTCCTGAACAAATCTACCCTGACACAGGTCTCCTATAACAGTATCCCCATTGCATACGCTGAAACTGTGAAAAACCTTGGTGTCATTTTTGACTGTAACTTATCGTGGACTGCTCACGTGAATGAAGTCAGTAGAAGAGTTTTTGCCACTTTTTACTCCCTCAAGCGTCTCCAGCGATTTCTGCCCCATAGAACAAAGGTAACTCTTGCACAAACCCTTCTATTGCCAACCATCGACTATGCGGATTTATGCTTCCTAGATGCCAATGAAGAGTTGCTTAGCAAACTACAACGTCTTCAAAACCTGGGGATTCGGTTTATTTTCGGACTGCGTAAGTTTGACCATGTGTCTCATTATAGAGAGGAGCTGAAATGGCTTCCTATTCGTCAACGACGAAATTTTCACATTTTATGTTGCCTCTTTAATATCCTTAGGAGCCCTACTACCCCTCCCTATTTGCGTGAACGCTTTAACTACCTTCTTTCCAATGACAAACAGAACAGACCACACACAGTATCTCTTTTAAAAACTCCATGTCATAACACGGGTGCTTTTAGAAATTCTTTCACGGTGACATCCATCAGACTTTGGAACTCCCTACCGCATACGATTCGTGACTGTCCTACGATCAGCCTATTCAAGAAGAAGCTTAAAGAGCATTATTTATAAATATTTTTCCCTTTAAAATATATATTTATTTATTATTTATGCAGGTATATACACTGTATGTATTTATGTTTATATTTGGTATATACTAAATTCTTGTTTTAAACATATATTTATGAATACTTTTGTTATGTAGGTTTATGCCCATGTTTATATTACAGTATTTAAGTATGTTTGTTCTTTTTATATTTAAGTAATTATTAATTAATTTATTATGTAAGTATTTATTTAAAAGTTAGGTATATTTATGGTAGTTTTAAGTTCATATTATCTCCACATTTTTATTTTTTATATCACTTGTTTCTTAATGTGTGCACATTTGATCACACACTTTTAGTTAATATTTCCTTAGCACCTAGGTTTTGCTGGCAGAAATCTCTCTCAGAGATAAGCTCGCCTATAGCACGTTTAATTTATGACTGCTTGTACGTATAACTTTTCTGTGCAATAAAGAATATGAATATGAATATAAGAACACCATAATGGTGGGGGTCAAGGTGTAGCCATATTTGTTAAGTCAGATATCCAACACTCTCGAATCAAGATCCCTCTTACCAAGCACATCGAGGCTGTAGGTGTCAAAATTGCCATGTCTAGCCTTGATTACTACTTCCTATCTATCTATCAATCACCTAATCCGAAATTCCCGCTCATTCCAAAAGATCTTGACACTCTTTTAAAGCTGGGTCCTCATGTGTTATTATTTGGAGACTTCAACGCTAGACATTCGCAATGGTGCAAGAGTGGTGCTAACCCTAATGGTGTCACTCTATTCGAGCACGCCATTAAACGTGATTTTGTGATTCATGCTCCTCCTCGTCCCACTCTGGTACATTATCGTTTAGATCATCAACCATCTACCCCTGATTTGCTTATTACTTCAAATACTTTTAACATAACCAATCCAGAACCAATAACTGCTCTTTCATCAAATCATCTTCCAGTGTTTTTTAGTGTTGGGGGCTCCGTCGAACGTACCATTTATCTATCGTATTGTTATAAGGAGGCTGACTGGAAAACATATCGTGAATACCTAAATACCAACATCCTTCTGACCAGCAATACCTTCGTAAATATCAACGACGTCGATCGGGAAATTGATAATCTTGTTTCGGCCATTACTGCTGCTAGAGAAGTAGCAATTCCTTTAAACGAGTCCCATTCTAAACCCAAGCCCCTACCTAAATTCATTAAAAAGTTAATTTTAACCAAAAATAACTTACGATGCTATGAGCGGCGACAAACGGATCACTTTATCCGTAAAAACCTGCGTGCACAAATAAATGAATTGCAGGATAGAATAAAATGTGCAATTCAGAAGCACAATGATAAGTTGTGGGATGCTAAGTTAGCTAAGGTAGATACAGAGCCGTCTCTACCTATAGTGCAGGGTGTGCAGCGCACACGGGCGCAGGGTCTTAGGGGGCGCCGAACGCCGCTCGTGATACTTGCAAAGTAGTAGTAGTAGTAATAGACGTTTAATTCCATAAGAAATTACACGAATTATAAAAATAATTCTGCCAAACTGCATTACAGTTTGTGGGCAGAAAAAACCCTCTGTTAAACTTAATTAAACTTATGAAATCTATGTACTATAATTTTACACATTTAATATGATTTTAAACATATACATAATCTTACACTGTAACAGTTCTGCTTAGATTTAGATACATCTTTGTAATAAAAGTGACTTCAACTTTGTTTTAAAAATTGATCGAGTTAGATTGCATTCTGAGAGATCAACAGGTAAGGCGTTAAATATTTTAGGTATTAAGTATTTGTCAGTTCTTTGACCATAATAATTATTGAATTTGCTAGTTTGTAAGGTTTTTCTGGCTAATTTTCTGGTGGGATATTTGTACTTTATAGTGTTTTTGTACTTATTTTGTGAACCATAAGTTTTATTTGCCAATAAAAATGTTACTTTTTCATGTACTGGAAGTATTTTACATATATGAAATAGTTTACTATAATTATGTTTACATTTAATTTTAGTGTTCTTATCTACCAACAACTTGAGAAATCTAATTTGTAAATATTTAATTTCATCTAGGTATAACTTAAAGGTACGACCATAGCTAGATAAGCCGTACGATATCAGTGATTCCACCAGACTATGGTAAATAGCAAACAATAACGGTCTATTGGCAATCTTATGCAAATAATAAAATTTACCTAAAATACATCTTAATTTTTTACAAACATCTTTTATGTGGGATTTCCAGTTCATGCTCTTATCAATTGTTATACCTAGGTATTTGTACTTATCCACAAACTCCAAACCATCACATTGACAATCACGGTTCATATTGTGTAAACAATCATATGTATGTCCTATTATTTTTACGTGATTGTCTAGTTTTACATTGTACGGTGAATGTATATGCATGCACTTTGTTTTTTTAATGTTAAGGATAATACCATTGTCATGAGCCCATTTAGTAATGTTATCGAAATCATCTTGTAATTTTGTTTGAATCGTTTTTAGATCTGTTCCCGGACAAAGTATACACATATCATCCGCGTACATGTATACATTACAATTTGCAATGACATTTGACACACTGTTTACATGCATAATGTATCCGACCGGGCCGTAGACTGAACCGGTTGGAACACCGTATTTGATGTTGGCTTCTTCGCCATATGTATTTGAGACAACTGTTTGCATTCTCCGTTTAGATAGGTAATTTTTAAACCAGTTATTCACAGGTCCCCTGATGCCACACTCGTCCATGGCCCGCAACAGCAAACCATGATCTAAAGTATCAAATGCTTTTTTATAATCTATGAAGATAAGTAGAACTTGGTTTTTTTTGTCAAGATAATCATTTATTTCATTAGTGAAATCGGACAAAGCCGTTGCGGTTCCATGACCCTTTCGAAAGCCATGTTGACTACTCGATAAAATTTTATGGGTTTCTAAGAACTTTGTTATCTGTGAAACTATTACCTTTTCTGTTATTTTGTTGATTATTGATAGGATGGCAATCGGTCGGTAGTTCGAGTAATATAATGTAAGAAAGAACATGGTCACTCGCGGCAACCCAGTGCTCTCAAAGACCCTGCGCCCGGGCCCGTGTTATGGCCGAAGCCGGCGTTATAGTCGAACCATAGCCAGGGCCCAGTCTCTATTATCCTAGCATTACGGCTACTGTCTAGCTAGATGCTGTCTGCATTTTCGCGGACATCGAAGCGTTAGATCACTGTATGATTTTTACACTGTGACACTACACAATAACTTTTGTTTCAACGTGGAAACAAAAAAAGTTGTGCCTTAATATTCTTGTAACCCCTTCCTTCCTAAAAATGCTTTTTAGTTTTGCACTTAAAATTGCAACATTTGCACTTGAATTTCCGTTCATTGGTGAAAATGTAACTGTAAGAGGTAACTAGAGGGCGCCAGGGTTATGATTGCACACAGGCGCTACATGGGCTAAAGACGGCTCTGGGTAGATAACCCGAGAAGTGATCTATGGAAAATCGTCAAGTCTCTAAGCCGCAAGCCGGATATAATCCCCCCTCTAATTAAAAATGATGGGTCCTCAACTGATGGATGTTTGGACCAGTGCAACACTTTAGCTGCAGCTTTTAATTCTAACATGCGCCTGACCCATAACTGGCCTGACTCTGAAAGTGAATATGAAGTCACCACGTCGCTTGAAATTTTAAACAACCATTCCATAACTAATTTACTCCACCCTTGCACACCACATGAAATACGGAAAAATATTCAACGGTTAAAACAACGCAAGGCTCCAGGTATGGACGATATTGGCAATATACTTCTGAAGAACCTTCCTCAGAAGTGCGTAGTACTCCTTGCGAAGGTTTTTAATGCTTGTCTCCGGCTTGGCTACTTCCCTGACCGCTGGAAAGAAGCCAAGATAATTTGCATTAAAAAAAGTGGTAAAGATGGTTCTATCCCAACTAGTTATCGCCCAATTAGTCTTTTGCCATCTATTGCTAAACTTTTGGAGCGCATCATTTGTGATCGACTTATGAAATACTTAAGTCCTCATCTAATTGATGAGCAGTTTGGGTTTCGCCAGTGTCACTCTACTACTCAGCAACTTGCTCGCGTTAGTGAGCATATTGCACACAATCTCAATATTAACCATTCAACAGGCATGTTCCTGCTTGATATTGAAAAAGCATTTGACACGGTGTGGCATAATGGGCTCCTTCATAAATTGGTGATTCTTAATGTTCCCCTTGATATCATAAAAATCATTCAGTCTTACCTCCATGGACGTTATTTCAGAGTTCACATTGGCAATATCAAGTCAGAACTGTTTCCTATTCCTGCCGGTGTTCCTCAGGGCTCTATACTGGGTCCTGTGATGTTTTTGGCGTACTTAAATGATATCCCGAAACAGCCCCGTACTCACCTTGCATGTTTTGCTGATGACACAGCTTCATTCAGTTCATCTAATGATGTTGATTTGGTTATAAGCAGGTTACAACTCTCAATAGAACGCCTAAGCTCCTTCTTTGCCCAATGGAAACTAAAAATCAATGAATCAAAAACGGAGGCCATCTTGTTTACACGCCAGCGATCTTTCCCCACTCGTAAACTAATTATCAATGGTTTTGAAATACCCTGGCAAAAAACAGTTAAATACTTGGGAGCATTATTGGATTCTAAGGTTAATTGGTCAGCAAATATAAATGCGATCCGTACAAAGGGAGCTAGAGCCCTTAATTCGCTTAGCCCCATCCTAAATCGCCGTAGTAATCTCAGCTCATCTACTAAACTTAAAATATACTCCACTTTAGTGCGGCCATGCATCACATATGCTGCTCCTGTTTGGAGCAGCACATGTCGGAACAATTTCGACAAACTACAAGTTATTCAGAATAAAGCCTTGAAAATTGCATATAATACGCCTTTTAAAACTAACTTACATTTACTGCATGCACGTATCCTTCTTCCTAAATTACGAGATCACATCATGAAATTATCAAGGAACTTTTATCTTTATAAAAATCCCCTCCATAATAATACTCTCGTATCCCGAATTGGTCAGTCTCGCTATCGCGAACTCCCATATGTCGATACTTATAATCGTTACAGACTACCCCATCACTATTGGTTGGGAGGTGATGCATTACTCATACGGCCCGACTAAATTGTCCCTGGATCTCGTGCTAACATTTAAACACATTTAAATGTATACCCATAAGCTTTATTTTTATTAAACCTACTATCATAAAGTTATATTTTGTAAGCCTTCGTTCTTGTTTAGATGTAGGTAACTTTAAAATGTAAGGTACTTTTTACTTTGTATGTATCCTATGTGTGCAAATTAAACCTTATTTAACAGGAAGCTAATGTTATAAGTATAAGTAATCACGATATATAATTTTTAGTTTCTGTTGTGCAATACAATCTTCAACATTAAGCTAACGTCCCTTGTCAGTTTGGCGCTCATCCTCCAATCGAGACGAAGCACATTTATTGACTTTGATTGTCACTATCTTACTAGATCTTAAACAGTTTCATTTTGTGTAGTTTATTGTCACTATAACGAACATATTTTATTATTTGGAGGTAGGTTGAAAAATCAGTGTTCGCCTGCTTCGCGTTTTTATGTATCATACCTACATCATACTTTTGTTATGTACTGTATTTACTTGTCAACCTTCAGTGTATTGTTCAGTCGATGTAGATAGCTATGCTATGTCCCTTAGTTGTACTAATTAATTATATAAGCCTAAAATGTGTCTTCACTCAAAAGTACATGTTAGTTAATTCTCATTTATAATTTTAAGAATCACAAACTTATGTTGAAATCACATTACCTTACATGTTAAAAATTTCAAGAGGTACTTCTAGCCTGCGAAATGTATGTACTTTTGTGTTTATGCGTTCTTGACTGTGTCTTGAAACTGTATTATGTATATATTTTCCGTTGAATAAAGACTTTTGAAAATGAAATGAAATGAAATGAATGATAAGAAGAAGAAGTATTGTACTGAAGACATAACTACCATTTTTATAATTTTTGTCTGTCTGTATGTATTATTCGTTTCAACTCGAAAACCACTCAACGGATTTGGAGCGAAGCGAGCGTTCTAATGAATCCTTTCTGAGAAAATACTGAAGTTCAAACTCACTCGCACTGTTGTGTCTCATGGGCACAGCCTTAAATATAACACAAAATACTGTTTCATTATTGAAGAGTTTTGGCCAGCGGGGGTGGTTGAGGGAAAAGTTTTTGTCAGTTCTGAAGAAAGGTCACGTAGAGTTGTGGACGTGGGGCCAAGTTGGCGGAATGTTTGATGACATTACGAGGGGATGTTGAAAAATATTAATTAGTTTATTGTTTTAAACCTTCTTTTTGTCACCCTTAAGTTTGAAAATGTTGAAATATGGAACTTTATTTTCGGAGGTAAGAGAATTTAGTGAAAAATTGTTTATCTGTAATGATTTACGTGAAAAAATAAATAAATTCTGTAAAAACAAATAATTATAAGACATATACTTGCGCACAAAGGGCTTAGTACCAACACACAATACCGACACGGAACCCTAAAATCGTAGAAATAACTTGAAGACTACCTACAAAAAACAAGTCGCTAAATTGGTAGCGCCTGACAAACAAATAGCTTCCGCTGAGTACGGAATTTTAATTTTTAGGGTTCCGTAGTACCTGAAAGGTAAAAGGAACCTTTATGGTGAGACTCCTTTGTCCGTCCGTCCGTATGTCACAGCCTCATAACTTAAAGGCTTGTTTAGGGTCTTTCAACGGTTTTTGTTTTATATGCTGAGTCAACTACTTATCTGATCAATGTAAAACTTGAACACGTGTTTTTTTAGACCTTTGTCTTTCCGTTGTCAGGTCGGTTACCTAATTGGACACATTTCGCTCGATAGATTTTATTTTTGAAAATTATGCCTTTTTCAGTTATTATTCCGTTTTATGTCTTAACGGCTTGAGTTTTATGTCTGTCTGAAATTACTGCTATAACAAGAAAACATGGTTTGTTTTCCGATGTCAGGTGGAAAAACTCCTACATCAAATACTTTTTCTTAAAATCCAGAAAAACCTCTAAAATTCACTGATTTTGCGTGCCGCCAGCGCGCGAAGCGAGCGTTCTAATGTAGACTTTCTGACAACATACTGAAGTTCAAAATCGCTCAGTAAGGTTATCGTGCACCAGGGGTAAGGCCTAAGCACCGTTAATGATAAAGACTTGAAGTTTACTACAAAAATAGCATTCACATGCAGACACAACAAAGTGTAAAAAAAAATGAAAATTTGACATCGGTCAAAATATTTCTAATACAAAAGTGACAAAAATATAAAAATATATCTTAAAAATACAATATGGGTATCAAATATATGAAGGAGCTGATTTTATAAACATATACTTTAACTATATTAACTGGCACCGATTTTGAGAAATCATTGAAAAACCACAAAAGATGCATGGCAGGTCCCCCCCTCATTTCCGAAACTGGTGAAACGAAAAAAATTAAAAAAATTACGATTAAAGGCCATAATTTGCCAATTACAGGATAAGTATAGCGATTAAATTAAAGTTTAACACAATAGAGAAATATAAAAAAAATGTTAAATAAGTAAAAAAATATATTTTATAAAAATACAATATTGGTATCAAATTGTAAATATTAAAGATCTAATATTAAAAATATATACTTTTTCTATATTTACTGGCACCGATTTCAAAAAATCTTTGCAAAACCACAAAACAAATTCATGTCCCCCCCCCCCTTATTTCCGAAAATAATGAACTGAAAAATATGAAAAAATCATAGTAATTTGGGATTATGGATGAATTTGAGATGACAGGAAAAATATAGCGGATCAGATATTCAAGGTAACGAAAAGACAAAATAAAATTTTTCATCCACGAGTTTTATTTCGAGTACGGTATAAAAATATTAAAGTCTGTCTTTTATGGTACAATCAATTCTTTTTTTAGTTATCTGAAACAGTTATGGGCAAGATTTTAAATACCTTCTTCCTGACTGTTCCCAAAACTGTCGAATTACGGAACCCTAGGTATCGGAGTCTGACTCGCACTTGACCGGTTTTTTGTTTTTGTTGTTTAATTTTAGAATATGGCCAATAATCTTATTAAATTTGAAACTTGTATGTAATTTAAACTTGTCCTTAAGAAAGACCTGAAAGAAATAACGTTGAAAGGGCTACTATTTCAGGGTTTTTAGTATGAGAAGGGAACCCAACTTGGATTTTTTTTCCTATTATTATTTGCCGTGATAGAGGCTGCAATAACAGATGTAGAACGTATGTAGAAATAGATGTAGAATAATGTATGTAGAACTCTCGCACCGTTATTTGTGTTCGTGCGTCACCACTATTAGGCTCTGGGAGAATAACAGGGCTGCAGTTTGTACTGAGTACATTGCAGCACATGCTGGGTTTAGAGCCCTTTTTTTGCCACGACACATGATAAATTAATTACATGGCTGTGTGTGTGTCATTAATTAAGTTTAATGTACTGCGTCTCATTGTTAAAAATTGTTAGAGTTAAGTCCTTTTATTTTGTCATGTCATGTATTTTGTGTTGTGGTGATTAATAAATGATTATCTTATCTTATCTTATATACTGTGAACATTTTAACTATCTACCTATTACGGCTGATGCTGTAGCCCCTGTGACAGATATACAGACAGTCTAGTTTGATACCCTTCGGGTTCGGAACCCTTATATCTCGTTCGTGTAAAACGTAAAAGTTTTGAAAAGCATTAATTACATTTAATTATATATACCTACTTATCACTTTTACTTGAGAAGTTTTTTATTTTATTTCGGACTAGCTTTTGCCCGCGGCTCCGCCCGCGTGTTATTCGGTTTAACGACATGCTTTTTTCCGGGATAAAAAGTATCCTATGTGTTAGCTATATCCATTCTAAATTTCATCCAAATCCGTCCAGCCGTTTCAGCATGAAAGAGTAACAAACATACACACACACACAAACTTTCGCATTTATAATATTAGTGGGATAATAATTCCATGAAATCTGAAATATTACATTTCTAAGGCTGTCATTCTGTTACAATAAATATTATGTTTTATGAAATAATTAGCACCTATTTAATTTATCACTTACACTATTTTTTGATATCAAGATATCTCCAACTAAGGTACATATGTCGCAATAGCTTTACATGTTACGCCTTTTGGGGTTCAGTCAATGTGGATAAGGTTGAGAGGGGTGATAACTTAACAATGAAAAATGACCTCTCTGTCAAGGTGCTAGATATCAACGGTAAAAAAATACAAAGTAAATACATACACAAGGCCAGCTCCATACAAGCAGCGATTTCGTTCGCACGCACACATAGACGCGTACGTAGGACCATAGTTTAAATAAGTAATAGTATTCTATATCCATACAAACGGGCCGGAACGAACCCCTACCCCACCAAAACTCGGTTTAACTCGGTTTACGACAGTCGCGGTTGCACCACAGTTATTGTACGCACGTTTTCACTGTGACGCTCTCGCGCATTTTCGTAAATTATGGCACGAAATTATACAAGGAACTTTCAAATTATGAAATTCCATTCATTTTGATATTTTCATACTAGCTGGATAGTCAAAAATGTGTTTTAAAAATAACAATATTACATTTTAATGACAAAGGTCATTTAAAAAATTATGAGAACAAAGTTCCTTGATTTAAATTAATTTACTTGTATTTGAATACTATATTATTATCCGAACACTCAGTGGTCGTGACAGATATCTCGCAGGTGGCGTATTTAGACTACCTTGTTTAAAAGTAAAGTGTAATTAAACTTTAGTGGGTTATTGATTTATAGGTGGTAGAGCTGATGCCGGGCTCGACTGTGGAGGTACCACCATCTTCCTCGCAAATCCTCCCGAAGTTATTCGGGGAGAGTAAGAGAACAGCTCTTAGGCAAAACCAGGCGGCCCACCATTGCCTGGGACCGATGGATGGCGGTATATCCATCCCCAATTGCCAAGCCTTATAAAAACAGACTAGTGACGGGCAGCGGCGTCACTGGTGCAAGGGTTTCGGCACCGCGCTCACCAAACCGCCTGCCCAGCGTGTGTGAGTATGGGCATTTCTTCCAGGAGAACCGACAAGAGTGGCGAAATCCTGGAAAGGCCTATGTCCAGCAGTGGACGAAAAAGGCTGATGGATGGATGGGTTATTGATTTCAATAGTTTTGTTATAAAAAGAAAATGTATGGGACTAATATGTGCCACGAGATGAGGCAGGTTAGGAATATTCCCACTACTGAGAATTAAAAACATAAGAATAGAAGAATGCCTGTAAGTGGATGAGTTTTAAGATTATACTGATCACATTTTGGCTGGCACGTCCAACTTTAGTAAAGTCTGTTTGTTTTCTTTAGTAATTTTGGTTACTTATTTTTGTAAATACTTGCAATTAAACCAAATAAACTTGAAATAAATTTATTCCTTCTCCGAAAACATTGTGAAAATTTATTGATCGTATGAAAAAAAAAGCTCGGTAATTGTACTGTTCTTTTGCACATTATACAACGTGTAACATAAAGAGTATTATTTAAGAGCTCGTTCAGGTGATTTAATCAACAGATTTTACCATAAAGAAACTAATAAAACGCAAATAAAAGAGTTATTTCATTTCAAATTGCAGTAGTACTCGGTTAAAGTAAAGAAAGGCAATTTTTTGTGCAATTTCAGGGTTTTTGACTTCGCATTAAATATTGTTCTATTACACTGACTGAGCTTGCTCTTCAAATAATACGTAATATTATTTTCTTTTTGTAACAACTGATAATGAGAGAATAGAGTAATAAAAACGGTAACACAGTCATGATTTTTTAACACAATCAATTCAAACCATGAACACAATAAACAACTTTTACTGAAGAACTAATTAAATCAACTAATGCAACAAAGTTGTGTTCATCTTTTTCAGCAAATTTGCATAGATTAGTACCAATATTACATAATATGACATAATAATTATTAGTAATTATAAAAAAAATTGTTTTTTACAGATTTGTGAAGAACTCACAATATTATGGACTACTCTGCGGACACGGTTGTCATCTACCAACTCATTTACATAATTCTGAGTGCAGTCGAGTCTATTTTGCGCAGCGCCAAATCTACTGACCTGCCTCGAGATTTCCCATCTTTAGTTTCCTAACGGATCACGTACTTTTATGTTTGATTATTTTCATTCATATTCATCGGTTTATAGTTACTGAAAAGCTAAAAAATGAAAATAGTACTCGTCTTTAAAAATATATTTACATTTGTTTTTCTTGAATGGTTAACTTCACGGTGAAAGTAGTTTATACAGATGAGTATATCTCTATTTTTTGGTTTTTGGTAAAGGTTTCAAAAATTTATTTATTTTCTTTTGACATTAATCATATTAAGAGCGGGTGATGAGAAGGTGGATTCTATTTTAAGTTCTGTCAAGTATTGCCTGTTTAATCTGGAACCCCTTCAGTAGCTCATAACATGGTGGAGGATGAAACACTTCACCTGTCTGCTTGAAGATAAAAATATAACAATAGAAATATACCATTATGTTGCATGAATTTGTTCCCCCGCAAGCAAGCAGGTTAGGGACGCGAACGATGAAGTAGTTTTTAAGTAATTAATTATGATAATGAGCATGTGGGGGTTAATGTATTACTGATGCTATTAGCACTTTTCTATTTTCCAGAAGCCCTAAAAGTTTTAGGTAACCTGTCAGTCTTATAGGTTATCTAAAGCTTATAGGGCTCCTGCAAAAGGCACGCACTCAAACAAAACAAACAAAATAGATTACGATTTGGTATTCCTGTCGGATTCATAATACATTTAACTCGCCTTCTAAGTATCAGCTAGGAACTTTCCACTATCAACTCCGTAAATCGCAAGGAACACGGACTTAACAAGATTTCTGGAGAACAACAGGCCACTATCGGACTTGCAATCTTTTCTAATGAGATTGGGGGGAGTCCGCTTTCGAACGACTATCCTCTTTAACTTGACTCGTATTGAGTACACTTATAGACAACAACAAGTTGTTGTCAGAAGTTGATATTTCTTGTAGTTGAATCTGGGTGATCCAGTGGTTTGAATACGGGATTACTAACCTGGAGGTCGCGTTTTCTGATCCTGTAGGGACACATTTTTGTGTTAGGTCTGCGTGCTTCGGCGATCAAAAATGAGATTTTAAAACAGTAGAACTGAGTTATTTTATTTAAATATATAAATATGTATATATACCGGGTGTAAAAGCAAAGGCAAGAATCCTTTATGGGTGTGTTAGTATGATCGGTATCGATATTTTTTTAAATACTGGGATCTCTAAATAAAGTACCAGTACCTCATAATAAGACGATTTTCTTTACTCAAAATACATTAATCGCGTGGACACCCTCACGGCCGCTGGCCACTCGGAGGAGGGGTGCGGGTTGCGGGGTGCAATTAGGTGTGTGGGGAGGCCGGTGAGCTGCGTAGCCATAGCTCAGAAAAATGATGGAATTTTTGGTGAAAGTTCAAAGGTATATTTTTTTTCTCGTAATGTAATCAGATTTGTGTATACTTTTATACCCTAAATGGATTCTTGACTTTGCATTTACACCCTGTATAATTATCAATTAATTTATATTTGATAGTTGTAATAATATGTAATTATGTATCATTTAATATCTATATTTATATACATGTTAGTAAAGTTAAGTTAGTCTTATTATTTAATGTAAAATGTAATATAAAAATATTTTAGTATGTACACATATCATGATTACTATTTTTCCATTTTTATGTATTCCTTATGTTTTTTCGGTTTGCTGGAAGAAATCTATCATTGAGATAAGCTTGCCGCTGAACACTAATTTTAATTTTAACTGGTGTAATTGCGTATTTTTGTGTACAATAGACAATGGGAATATTACAGATAGGTTTCTGAAAAAATAAACTATAAAATAGACTTTTAAACCCGAAATTCCACGAACTTGGGTATCAAGTATGAACATGCTATTGACTCGACATCACTTTGATAAGCAACAATTTAGCTCATAATCCATAGTAATACGTGGGACGCACTATAAGTTTCCGGAATGAATATGAAAAAATACTATTAAAGGTACAAAATTAATTTATTGTTTTTCAAAATAATCTCCCTTGGCGTCTATGCACTTTTTCATTCGATCAAACCAGTTTTGAAAACTTTTGTGCCACTCCCCTGTGGTGACCTCTGAAACGTGTTTTTCATACTCCTCGACAGCCTCTTCTGGTGATGAAAATCGTTGACCGCGTAATTGGTTCTTAATTTTCGGGAACAGAAAAAAGTCACAAGGTGCCAGGTCGGGACTGTATGCAGGATGACTCATGAGTTCTACATTTTTCGTCTTCAA
Source organism: Ypsolopha scabrella (assembly GCA_910592155.1). Taxonomy (NCBI): domain Eukaryota; kingdom Metazoa; phylum Arthropoda; class Insecta; order Lepidoptera; family Ypsolophidae; genus Ypsolopha; species Ypsolopha scabrella. The sequence continues at coordinate 23,810,530 of OU342978.1, read as the reverse complement.
AAAGTCGTTTATCTGTCTGGCCGTGTGAGAACTAGCATTGTCGTGGTGCAGGATGATACGGCGTTTACGGCTATTTTTACGGAGTTCGTCAATAACTTCCGGCAAACAAATGGTCGTGTACCAGTCACTATTCACGGTACGACGATTCTCTAAAGCAACAGTAGCCACGTGTCCAGTTTTATTAAAAAAAGAAGCAATCATCCGCTTAGATGCACTTTTCACGCGCGCCACTTTGGTTGGTTTCGGCTCATCTTGAAAGACCCATACGCTCGATTGCTGCTTTGTTTTGGGATCGTAGCAATAAATCCATGTTTCGTCACCTGTTACTATGTCCCACACCAAATTTGACGCACCTTCGTTGAATCTGGTAAGCATGGCACTGCACCAAGTGACGCGGTCTGTTTTTTGAGCCTCGGTCAAGTTGTGTGGGATCCACCGCGAGCACAGCTTTCTCACACCCAAATGTTTGTGTAGGATTGATTGTATTTGACTCATGCCTATTTCTAAGGATGCGCGAATTTCATGGTATGTCACATGCCTGTCTGTTTCAATCATACGGCGCACAGCATCGATGTTTTTGTTGGTCACAGCGGTGGACGGCCGACCATCGCGAGATTCGTCACTGAGATTGATACGACCACGCTTGAATTCTGCAAACCAGCTATAAACAGTCGTCTTGCATGGTGCTTCATTGCCAAAAGCTGTTTCAAGCCGAGCGATGCTCTGTTGAGCTGTCAAATTACACTTAAAATCGTAGAAAATCATACTACGAAAATTTTCCCGAGTTAAATCCATGTTGATGCAGACACACAATTTTTTAAATGGCGCCACAAGGTAAAAACAAAAGACAGTCAGATGAAACAAACTGCATTCTACAGCCAAAGAGTTCTATTTTCAAATGTTACAATAAATTTTTAAATATTGTTTATGTAAGTGGCCAGTTCCGGAAACTTTTAGTGTTACCTATGTAAGAGTTGTCGTTTAGAATTTATCGTGTTTACTGTCAAATTTATCGAATCGATGTTTACGCACTTGCTATGCTGGTTTAGTTTATACAGGAAATAAGTCATCATTAGGTTTAATGTCAGATTCTTGCCATACATTAGGATGCGTTCAAAAAATGTTTTTTTTTTTTTTTCGTATGGAAATGAGTGTTGATGACGTTACTGAAGTTCAATGAAAGACATCGCTTTTTTTATTTAATAAGGGATACTCTCGATTATTTTAAAATCTGTATATTAAAAAGAGTTAATCCTCGAAACGATTTTCGAATCGTAAATATTGATGAAAAAAAGAACAACCAAATTCTCATTCTGGCAACCCTGTATGATACTACTCGTAAACATCATTACGGAATATATTCCCGACGGGATGTTGGAGTATTTAGCGAGCGTCAACTGTGAGTTGATTTAATCAATCATAACACAACTACCTATATTTTACTGTTGATATTTATGGTTCGGTACCCGAAGGGTGCCAAATAATTACTTTACCCAAGTCTAGGACTAAATTTGCAAGAAGACAATTCAACAAAATTAACAGAATTTAAAAAATCTAAACCATGTCACACCACGAATCTAAAAATTAATTAAGAGTTTGGTTAAAATAACAAAATTACGAACAGACGGAAGCAATTTTATGTTCCTTAGTTTAGGATTAATTTGACACTTATTTCTCACACTCACACACCCCATCGTATACACACTCCCACACTCGCAAATAACCCTTTCACGCCCACACACACTACATAATATCATCAAATGACATCAAATGGATATATAGGTTTATTATACACTTACTACATGCCATGCCGTGTTTAGAGGGGGCCAAAAGCTCGTAAACCTGTAAAGCCTACTTAGCTGTGATAGTTTTCCTTTTTTTCATTATATATACTACTTTTGTGAATTTTTTCACATTTCTATAAGCAACCGTTTAGCCAGCAGGGGGGGGGGCACTTGACTCTAACAAAAATTAGCACTTTAATGCTTAATATTTCGCCAACGGAACCATAAACAGAAAAATGGTTTTTACAAACCCACAATTTTTTTAAACGACCTATCCAATTTTTCTTTTTTTGTTATCTTAGTTTTAGTTTCTGTGTGTGTACAATAAAGGATATAATTAATAAATCCAACGATACCCCACACTTTGGGATAAACGAGAAAAATAAATTCATCGCCAATTTACGCGTATACCCATAAAAAAATTTTTTTCGAGAATTTATTTTGCCATTTAGTCGGTGTAATAAACATGTATACCCATGCTAAATAACGGGTTTCCAGTACTCATTGTCTCTCAGTTAAGGCGCGGACAGACGGACATGGCGAAACTATAAAGGTTCCGTGTCGGACTACGGAACACTAAAAACTCATAATCAAGGGCAGTCACCCAAAAAACCGTACAAAATGCAATGTTATTTGTTTCAGGTATTTATTAAAGACGGTAATGGTAATGCAGGCAAGTTCAAAATTTGATCAGATTGTTGTAAATATTCTAAATAACAACAAAAAACTATAAAAATTTGTATTTCGTACTCAAATGTTGAACATAATTGTTGGATCTATATTTTGAGCAGTTTGTTTTTTGTCGCATTGGTGTTGCTATGACATCTATATTGTTTACTATTAATGTTTTTGGGTTCCGTGCCCGTATTGTGTAGTGGTACGGATAACGTGAGATAAACCTAGCGTTCCTTACGGAGTATGTGTGGTTTGACATTGAATGAAAGAGTGAAAAATATCGACCTATCGTTGTGGCCTGAAAGAAGATCTAGTGACTAGAATAGAAAAAGGAATGCTTCGGTGGTTTGGGCATATACAGAGGATGAACGGAAGTAGAGTGACGAAAAAAATGTATGCTGCACAAGTGGAAGGTAAAGCTCGACCGGGCCGCCCTAGAAGGACGTATTCTCTGACCCGAAAGCGAGATACTGAAGAAGGGCAAAGTAAAAAGTACCCGGAATAGAAGAGCTTGTACGACTAGATTTATGGATGTAGAAGAAGCAAAAGAGGTGTGTCAGGATCGTAGCAGATGGAAATCTGTAGTCTCTGCCCACCCATTTGGGAGACAGGCGTGAGTATATGTATGTATGTAAACCTAGCTGGGTGTAATGTATTCACGCTTTAGGCTGTAGGTATGGGTATTTTGCCTTATCACAGTTTTTTTTCTTTACCGTTGGGCATAAATGTTGCGTAATAATGGCAAGCTTAGCCGGCAGGATTCAAACCTGAATTCTAAGGTTGAGAGACGGAGGACCGTCGTGTTCATGAGTAATTGCGCTTCGATAAAATAACTTTTTACTCCTCTTTCTTTGCTCACACTTTTTGTACACCTCCTCTGAGAAATCGTGGGAAAAAATGTGAAAAGCACACTTTTCCCTGTTCCACTCAAAAACCAATTTTTCTTCCTAATCTTTGACATGAACATTAAAGGCTCCCTTAGCTGAAAAGGATCTTCTATAATGTGGACATGTTAGGTTTATTCATGAGTCAAGATGAACATTCCTTTAAGAGTTTAGTCCAAAAAATACACAAGAAAACGTTCCAATAATTTATTACCAGTGGTCGGTGTGAGGGTGTGTTATTTTGGTAATTGCAATTAATAAAAATATGGACAGTCCCTTGCAACATTATTCTAGTGTTGGTACAAAGTATTTTCATTTCAAAAGTAAATTGTGTTTTTCATTATTCCTTTTTGTTCTAGAGCAATGTATGGTTCTGACATGTTTGTTGGTTCTCATTTATGATTACTATTTTTACATTTGCTTTGTATGTTGTATTGATCTAATACGAGAAATAAATAACTAAGTACAAATGGGATCCCCACCTAAGGAGGAAACGGTGACGAAGTGGATACAAGATTATCCTGAACTTATTTATTAGCACGAGTCAATTTTATTGTTCCAAATGCAAGACTCATATGAAGTAGGTAGGTACAATGTAAATAATCAATCAATCTGATTAAAAATCTTGGGGTACATCCTTATTTACCGTAAAAAGTTGTGAGATCCATGTAAATCCAAGTCGGTTAATTTATTCAGTCCCTACTTACGGGACCTTTTGTCTTAAGTTATTACATAATTAGCTAACCTAATAACATCTTAGAGTGACCGTGACAGAAGGTCCCAGGACAAATAAATTAACCGACTCGGATTTACATGGATCTCACAACTTTTTACGGTAAATAAGGATGTACCCCAAGATTTTTAATCAGATTGATTGATTATTTACATTGTACCTACCTACTTCATATGAGTCTTGCATTGTCTTTGCGAGACTTGTTTTTTTTACAAGTTTTGTTTTTGATGGCATCTCATCTCTTTTTGTAGATAGTCCTACTTTTTTCCTTTCCGGTACCATCTTCATACAACTAAAAATGTAACATTGTAATCTTTAATATTTATATAGGATTACAAAGTTATTTATTCAGTTGGTGTATCTAGAACACTAGACCGAAATTGCAAAATATTTTAGATTTTCCTTGATTTATACACTAAACACTAATTGTGTTCTAAATTTGAAGCTTCTATGTCTGCTAGAAGTGCCTTAGAGTTTTGATGATCGATCAGTCAGTCAGTCAGTGAGTGAGTGACAAAATTGATAAACATTGACTAGTTATAATTCTTAAACTACTTGTTCAAATTGAATGAAATTTGAAATGTACCGTGTTTGTACAATGCCTGCTTAGTTATTGAACATTCAGGCTTCTAGTTTTATCCACAACGAAGTTATAGGGGAATCGAAAATAGTCTGAACTGTTTCGAGAAAAGGGTGGTACGGCCGTGCCGCTTTTTAGCTCGTCTTGACGGGGGCACTGCCGTGCCACCAGATTGATATCAATATTTTGTTCAAATTTCAAAAATAACACTTGTTAACTCCGATCCCTCTTAATTACATACAGGTACCCGTATCGATTTTACACTAAACGAATTATCAAACACAAATATATCACCACGACATCAATCCTCAAGGGAGTGTCAGAGGTTTTCACACGTGCCAACTGTTAAATGCAAGTGGCACCTTGGTACACTCTCTTTTCACCGACGAATATTACGTCACAAACGTGACGGGTGATGAGCCCTATCGCCGTACTTCGGGCACAAATGGATCGGCCTTCCGAATCATGCAGATCAAACACAAATTAATGTGCACTGCGGGTATTGAACCTCTGATCTCTGGGTTTGTCGCTCGGCCACAGCGGTGGTTAAGTTATCAAGATACAAATGTATCGACTTACTATGAAGTAGAAACTCAGCCAAGTAGTTTTTGAGTTGCTAAAAATCAGGACGGCTGAGCATTATTTTTTACTCACAATATCAGTTATTAGATATTCGAATAAGGTTTAAGAAATGCCATGCGATGGAAATTTTAGAGAGACTAAACCACATCAAATAAAAACTGAAGGATTTACGGAAAGCTCACTATAAGTTTTAAATAACAAAAAAAATACATATCAGTACAAAATCCCTTTTTAAATCACCCGCAATCTGCCTTAGTTATTTTTGTGCACGTGCCAGAATTGAGGGACAGAGGTGAAAAAAGACTATTTAGTAACGGAATTATTCAGATTGTTCTTTCACACAACTGCAACAATAAATAATTTGGCCAAGTACGAGTCCGACCCGCGCACAAAGATTTCCATACCACCACAAAATACGGGTACGGAACCCAAAAACATTATGGTAAGGTGCCATAGCAACATCAAGGCGACAAAAAACAAGGCGCTAAAATGGTAGCACTTGACAAATAGTTCGGCATCCTTTATGTAAGGAGCCCTGATTTTTATATTTTTGTTTTATGTTGGAATATGTACAATCATCTGGCCAAATTTGAAACATAAATGTGTAACCGTTTTTAAGATAGAACTGTAACAAATAACGTTGAAAAATGCATTTATTTGAAAGGTTTTTTCCACAGACGTATACTTAGTTTTAATTTTAATAATAACATTATATATAGCTGCAATACGGTGACTGACTCACTCACTCATTGACATGGTTGTTTGGTTTGAAGGGGGGGTTTTACGTTAATATGATGTAGGGGGGGGTGTTAGAGCATGTCATTCAGAGTGGAGCAAAAATGAGAAATTTTGGTTTTTTTTAATTTTAGGGGGGGGTTCGGTCGTTTTCCCAAACCCTGTTTTGTATAGGATTCTTGTATGGGATTTGGATTTTTCGAGCTGGCGCAGCCAGCGAGTACAAAATTACTACCGGGGGGGATGGCGGGCTGGCGCAGCCAGCTCGCCTACCCCCCCGGTAGGAATTTTGCCTATTGCTAGAAGGAATTCATACTGGCTACTCGGACGTTTTTTTAAAACCCCCCCCAAATGTTTGGTACTATGTATGGGAGTCGACGTATTTGTATGGGACAAAATTCATACTGAATATTCGGTCATTTTGGAAAATTCATACTGGATATTCGGTCATTTTTATCGAACCCCCCCCGCATTTTTAGTAGTATCAATATGAGTTGACGTATTTGTATGGGACAAAATTCATACTGTATAATTATTCGGTCGAAATTTTCGTAACCCCCCCCGCATTTTTAGTACTATCCATGAAAGTTGACGTATTCCTATGGGACAAAATTCATACTGTATATTCGGTCGAAATTTTCGTAACCCCCCCCGCATTTTTAGTACTATCCATGAAAGTTGACGTATTCCTATGGGACAAAATTCATACTGTATATTCGGTCGAAATTTTTGTAACCCCCCCCGAATTTTTAGTACTATCCATGAAAGTTGACGTATTCCTATGGGACAAAATTCATACTGTATATTCGGTCGAAATTTTCGTAACCCCCCCCGCATTTTTAGTACTATCCATGAAAGTTGACGTATTCCTATGGGACAAAATTCATACTGTATATTCGGTCGAAATTTTCGTAACCCCCCCCGCATTTTTAGTACTATCCATGAAAGTTGCCGTATTTGTATGGGAAAAAATTCATACTGAATATTCGGTCAAGTATGACATTTTCGGACCCCAAAATTTTCAGAACGCACCACGGGGTCCGAAAAAAAAAAAAAATTTAAAATGTTTAAAATTTTTTTTTTCTTTTAGCCATATCTCCGCGACGGTTCGTCTCGGAACCCCCAAATTTGGACCCCGGGGGTCCGAAAAAAGATTTCTTTCATTTAAAAAAAAATTTATCCGAGGCGCGAAAAAATTTTTGTTTTGGCCATATCTCCATGACGGTTGGGCTTGGAACCCTCAAACTCGGACTCCTGGGGTCCAAAAAAAAATCTCCTTCTTTTCAAGGGGTCCATTCTTTTTCGGCCCATATCTCCCAAACCAATGAAGATAGACCCCTGTTCAGGGGGTCCGTTTGAAAGGGCTCGACAACATCTACCTTTTCAAAGTGTCCGTTCTTTTTCGGCCCATATCTCCCAAACCAATGAAGATAGACCCCTGTTCAGGGGGTCCGTTTGAAAGGACTCGCCGAGATCTACCCGAATATCGAAAAAAAAAATTCGGCCAAAATCGGCCGAGGCGGCCGAATCCGCACAATTGGATTATCTCGAGAACGGTTGGAGCTACAGCTACGAGGTTTTCACCATAGTGAATGGCATCAAAACGGCCACTACTTGGCAAAAAAAAATTTTTACATTTGACATTTTTGACATTTTTTGACATTTTTTTTTTAAATTGCTATAATTTTGGAACGGATGGTGATAGCGCTTCCGGGTTTGAACTCGAATGATAAGTATTACGGACTCTTCCCGACCGATGACATTTTTTGACATTTTTGTAATTTTTTTTTTAATTGATATAACTTCGGAACGGATGGTGGTAGCTCTTCCGGGTTTGGACTCGAATGATGAGTATCACAGACTCTTCCCGACCGATGACAAATTTTGACATTTGAGAACTGTCAAATCAATGTCAATCGCGTTTATTCAACCGATCGTCCTGAAACTCTGTTTCCACACGTTTTCAAGGTTGATCTTTGTATTACAATAAGTTGACATACTTACTCGGCCGCAAGACGAGCCCGGAGGAAGCGGGCGCGAAGCTGCAGACTGGGCGCACGCTTCCGGAGGTCAGACATTCAAGAACTATGACGAGGTTGCGCACCGCAGGTGCGCGGCCGAGTCATCAAGTCAAGCAGGACGTGCCTACGGTTCACCGAGGGACGAGGTCGCGCACCGCAGGTGCGCGGGCGAGTCCATAAACCTTTACAATTACTCTTTTTCACACATCTTCCAACCGATGACAGGTTTTGACACTCGACACACATCCCATCCTCTGTAAACCTACCCCCCCGGTAGGAATTTTGCCTATCGCTGGAAGGAATTCATACTGGCTACTCGGAAGTTTTTTTACAACCCCCCCCAAATGTTTGGTACCATGTATGAGAGTTAAAGTACATATATGGGAACTAAATTCATACTGAATATTCGGTGGTTTTGGAAAATTCATACTGGATATTCGGTCGTTTTTATCGAACCCCCCCGCATTTTTAGTAGTATCAATATGAGTTGACGTATTTGTATGGGACAAAATTAATACTGTATATTCGGTCGAAATTTTCGTAACCCCCCCCGCATTTTTAGTACTATCCATGAAAGTTGACGTATTCCTATGGGACAAAATTCATACTGTATATTCAGTCGAAATTTTCGTAACCCCCCCCGCATTTTTAGTACTATCCATGAAAGTTGACGTATTCCTATTTGACAAAATTCATACTGTATATTCGGTCGAAATTTTCGTAACCCCCCCCCCCGCATTTTTAGTACTATCCATGAAAGTTGACGTATTCCTATGGGACAAAATTCATACTGTATATTCGGTCGAAATTTTCGTAACCCCCCCCGCATTTTTAGTAGTATCAATATGAGTTGACGTATTTGTATGGGACAAAATTCATACTGGATATTCTGTCATTTTTATCGAACCCCCCCCCACATTATTCGTAGTATCAATATGAGTTGACGTATTTGTATGGGACATAATTCATACTGTATATTCGGTCGAAATTTTCGTAACCCCCCCCGCATTTTTAGTACTATCCATGAAAGTTGACGTATTCCTATGGGACAAAATTCATACTGTATATTCAGTCGAAATTTTCGTAACCCCCCCCGCATTTTTAGTACTATCCATGAAAGTTGACGTATTCCTATGGGACAAAATTCATACTGTATATTCGGTCGAAATTTTCGTAACCACCCCTCCCCCGCATTTTTAGTACTATCCATGAAAGTTGACGTATTCCTATGGGACAAAATTCATACTGTATATTCGGTCGAAATTTTCGTAACCCCCCCCCGCATTTTTAGTACTATCCATGAAAGTTGCCGTATTTGTATGGGAAAAAATTCAAGTATGACATTTTCGGACCCCAAAATTTTCAGAACGCACCCCGGGGTCCAAAAAAAAAATATATTTTAAAATGTTTAAAATTTTTTTTTTCTTTTAGCCATATCTCCGCGACGGTTCGTCTCGGAACCCCCAATCTTGGACTCCGGGGGTCCGAAAAAAGATTTCTTTCATTTAAAAAAAAATTTATCCGAGGCGCGAAAATTTTTTTCTTTTGGCCATATCTCCATGACGGTTGGGCTTGGAACCCTCAAACTCGGACCCCTGGGGTCCAAAAAAAAATCTCTTTCTTTTCAAGGGGTCCATTCTTTTTCGGCCCATATCTCCCAAACCAATGAAGATAGACCCCTGTTCAGGGGGTCCGTTTGAAAGGGCTCGCCGAGATCTATCCGAATACCGAAAAAAAAAAATTTCGGCCACAGTTGGCCGAGTCGGCCACATCCGCGCAATTGGATTATCTCGAGAATGGTTGGAGCTACAGCTACGCGGTTTTCACCATAGTGAATGGCATCAAACCGGCCACAACTTGGCAAAAAAAAATTGACATTTTTGATATTTTATTTTTTTTTATTTTTTTTTTTCTCTAACTTCGGAATGGATGGTGGTAGCGCTTCCGGGTTTGCACTCGAATGATTAGTATCACGCGCTCTTCCCGACCGATGACAAATTTTGACATTTGACAAGTGTCAAAACAATGTCAATCGCGTTTATTCAACCGATCGCCCTGAAACCCAGTTTCCACACGTTTTCAAGGTTGCTCTTTGTGTTGTTACAATAAGTTGACATACTTACTTTCCAGAACTATGACGAGGGTGCGCACCACAGGTGCGCGGCCGAGTCATCAAGTCAAACAACATGTGCCTACCGTTCACCGAGGGACGAGGTCGCGCACCGCAGGTGCGCGGGCGAGTCCAACTAAATGCCCAATGACTCTTTTTCACACATCTTCCAACCGATGACAGGTTTTGACACTCGACACACATCCCATCCTCTGTCAATCACGGATTTTCTACAGATTGCCAATACTTCACTGTAGTACAAGTCCAATACGTCACTGATTCAAAGAAAAAAAACGCAAATATATTCGGTCGTTTTTTGTAACCCCCCCCCGCATTTTTAGTACTATCAATATAAGTTGACGTATTTGTATGGGACAAAATTCATACTGTATATTCGGTCGAAATTTTCGGAACCCGCCCCCCCCAATTCTGGTACTATCCATGAAAGTTGACGTATTTGTATGGGACAAAATTCATTCTGTATATTCGGTCGTTTTTCGTAACCCCCCCGCATTTTTAGTACTTTCAATATGAGTTGACGTATTTGTATGGGACAAAATTCATACTGTATATTCGGTCGAAATTTTCGGAACCCCCCCTCCCCAATTCTGGTACTATCCATGAAAGTTGACGTATTTGTATGGGACAAAATTCGTACTGTATATTCGGTCGTTTTTGTTACCCCCCCGCATTTTTGGTAGTTTCAATATGAGTTGACGTATTTGTATGGGAAAAAATTCATACTGAATATTTGGGCGAGTATAACATTTTCGGACCCCAAAATTTTCGGAACCCACCCCGGGGTCCGAAAAAAAAAATTTATATTTTTAAAAAGTTTGAAAAAAAAAATTTGTTTCGTCCATATCTCCGCGATGGTTCGTCTCGGAACCCCCAAACTTGGACCCCGGGGTTCCGAAAAAAGTTTTCTTTCATTTAAAAAAACTTTTATCCGAAGCGCGAAAAAATTTTTCTTTTGGCCATATTTCCGTGCCGGTTGGGCTTGGAACCCCCAAACTCGGACCCCTGGGGTCCAAAAAAAAATCTCTTTCTTTTCAAAGTGTCCATTCTTTTTGGCCCATATCTCCCAAACCAATGAAGATAGATCCCTGTTCAGGGGGTCCGATTAAAAGGGCTCGACGAGTTCTACCTTTTCAAAGTGTCCATTCTTTTTCGGCCCATATCTCCCAAACCAATGAAGATAGACCCCTGTTCAGGGGGTCCGTTTGAAAGGGCTCGCCGAGATCTACCCGAATATCGAAAAAAAAAATTCGGCCAAAATCGGCCGAATCCGCGCAATTGCATTATCTCGAGAACGGTTGGAGCTACAGCTACAAGGTTTTCACCATAGTGAATGGCATCAAAACGGCCACTACTTGGCAAAAAAAATTTTTACATTTGACATTTTTGACATTTTTTGTATTTTTTTTTTAAATTGCTTTAACTTCGGAACTGATGGTGGTAGCGCTTCCGGGTTTGAACTCGAATGATGAGTATCACGGGCTCTTCCCGACCGATGTCATTTTTTGACATTTTTGTCATTTTTTTTTTAATTACTATAACTTCGGTACGGATGGTGGTAGCGCTTCCGGGTTGAACTCGAATGACAAGTATTACGGACTCTTCCCGACCGATGACATTTTTTGACATTTTTGACAATTTTGTTTTAAATTGCTATAACTTCGGAACGGATGGTGGTAGCGCTTCCGGGTTTGAACTCGAATGATGAGTATCACGGGCTCTTCCCGACCGATGACATTTTTTGACATTTTTGTCATTTTTTTTAATTACTATAACTTCGGAACGGATGGTGGTAGCGCTTCCGGGTTTGAACTCGAATAATAAGTATTACGGACTATTCCCGACCGATGACATTTTTTGACATTTTTAACATTTTTTTTTAATTGATATAACTTCGGAACGGATGGTGGTAGCTCTTCCGGGTTTAGTCAGAACTATGACGAGGTTGCGCACCGCAGGTGCGCGGCCGAGTCATCAAGTCAAGCAGGACGTGCCTACGGTTCACCGAGGGACGAGGTCGCGCACCGCAGGTGCGCGGGCGAGTCCATAAACCTTTACAATTACTCTTTTTCACACATCTTCCAACCGCTGACAGGTTTTGACACTCGACACACATCCCATCCTCTGTAAATCACGGATTTTCTACCGATTGCCTTTAAATTCACTGTAGAACGAGTCCAATATGTCACAGACACAAAGAAAAAAACGCATATAAAAAAAAACATAGGCACAACATATCTCGCGGGCTGCTTGCAGCCCGCGCACCACGCAAATGCTAGTAATAATTATATGTCTGTGGGTTTTTTCCTAGTTTCCATGGACACCCCTTGGGTTTCAATTTTTTTATTATTTCATCCTCATCATCATAAATACTTAATTGCACAAAAAATAAGTACAAAAAGGCGAACTTAATGCAAAAAGCATTTTCTACCAGTCAACCCACAGATGGTTCAAGATAAATAGGTAGGTAATTCTCTTTTTGAAGAATAGTTTGAATCGTAATTTTATTAACATGAATCGGAGCACGACCTGTTGAGACTCCTTATATTTTAACAGGACAAAATAAGTTTTTTTATTTTAATAATAAATTTTATATATAAATTTAATATAAATATTTATTAAACTCTATAGGGTCTTCTCGTCTTTTATTTAAATGCAAGAAGAATAAAAACTAAAAATTACAAATGAAATATAGATACCATTCTAAATTAATAACTATAGGTAACATATACTTACCTAAAGAAAATATATGTTAATACTTAAACTGTACTTAAAAATACATGATATTTAAGATAAAATATAAATACAAATTTTAATAGGTATATTGCAAATAAATACATAAAGAAATACATACCATGACTGCAAAAAAGAATAAGAATGAAAGATAAAGTTTATATTTATGTGTTTTTGGAGAGGTAGTGTCTATGTACAGGATACATAAAGGAGTTACGGGAGGAGGCTTTTCTGACGTCGCGCGTCGTCGGGAAGTTCTTTCCAGAGACGAGCCGTGATAGAAGCCATAGTAACATTTATACTGTGCTGTCTATTGCGGCTGAAGCTGTAGACCCTTGTAACAGAAGACGGATGGACGCACAGACAGACAGACGGACTGCGGATGCTTAGTAATATGGTTTCTTTAGCCACCCTTTGGGTACGGAACCCTATTAATGTATAACTCCTGCGCAAAATAAAATCATTTTCTCCTAGCAGCTCTTACCAGTAGGTATATATCGACAACGAAATGAACTTCAAACTTTATTATTATGAACCCAAACAGACCCAAACACCTATAACGTTACCTTATCGACCCGAATTCAAATCGACATGGAATCGCAACAAAATGTGATGTTTATTCGACTGAGACGCAAAATTGACCGTTGACATGTACCGTTCTTTCGAAGCCCTAAGAACGTTGTAATAAGGGTGAAATTTCCCTAGCATTAGAGACAACTTACGCGACTTGTTGTCGGTTAGGTCACATTGAACGTAAAATAGCTGACTGGCCTTGGACAGGGTCGTCCTAAGGGAGGGTTTAAAAGCTGCTTTTGCACTTATTGACGCGTCCCAAACTGATTTCGGTGCAAGTAAGAAGAAGTTAATGTGGTACTAATTTACTTCAATAAAAATGATACAACGAGTTTTAAAATAAATGTTATTGTTGTTCTTGTACTTGTTATTATTTTTTTTTTTATTCAAACACAGATGATAACTTAGTGTTTTTAAGGTAGCTCGTCAAAATCATATATCCCCGAATGTCAAACTCACTAAGTACACTTTGCCGACTATTTTGTGACAAGTGCCAAAAATACAGCTTTATCTACTAACGCCCTCTACCGGAGTAAGTGAACTTTTCTTATTGCGCCAACAATGCGGTCCTCGGTATTAAGTATTACTTTTGATCGGCGATGATTGATATATCATAATTCATAACATAATTACACAGACTACATTTTTGGAACACAAAAAATATAATAAGTTCTGATGATGCTTATTCAGTAAAACCGGTTTCGAAGTGTAGTATTAAATATTATCTGTGGAAAAGTACAAGTGTTTTTTCATCACAACAATGTTTGATAAATTCCACCGAGTGCCGACAATCTCAACTATCAACTTCCTATAATAAGTTCGATTAATCACATTAAAATAGGAAGGTCAAGTGGTCAAGATGAAACGACGAGACGTGACAAAAAGTATCTGTTGATTTTTATTGTGAACGTGCCCTATACAAGTATGTCGTTTAACACAATTTGACAATTACTACTGCTAAATGTCACGCATGTTGGACAATGTTTATAAGCGCGCTTGTCTTGATAACAAAAGGTCGCAGGTTCGAATCCTGGCCCGAGGAATTTTTTCAAATTCTTGTCTTTACATTTGTTTCTAATTTATCGTTTCTAGTTTGCAATGCACTCTAATTAATATTTAGAGTATTCCAAAGCGATGGATTTCGCAATAAAAACATAACAGGTATTTATAATTGTCACTAAGCGCTATTTTCATTAATTTTTATATTCATCTCTTGTAGAATAAGTACGCTTTTGAAGCACACTTAAGACTCTTGCTACAATTAACCCGTTACACCATATTTTGTCTAATGTTACGAAGTTCAACATAATATTATTACAGCAAATTGACTCGGTTAGCAATCGCCTTCGCAAAATGCTGCATATATTCAAGAAACTTAGAAATTTTGCTGACGACAATACGATAAAAATGGTGTACTATGCACTCTGCCAGTCTGTCCTTAACTATTGCATCATAGCCTGGGGAAGTGCATGTAAAACTATCTTGATTAAGGCTGAAAGAGCCCAAAGAGCCGTTCTTAAAGTTGCATACAAGAGACCGTTTCGCTACCCTACGGATGTCTTATTTGAAGAGTGTAAGGTTCTTCGAGTCAGACAGCTCTTTGTTTTATCAAATATTCTAAGGTTCCACAAAACAGCTTACAATAATCAAAAAGAAACAACAAGATCTCAAAGACGATTCACCTGGCTTGTTCCACAACTGCGAACAAATTTTGCACAAAAAAGCTACTTCTATCTTGGTCCATATTTGTACAACAAAATTAACTTATGTCTTAACATTAGTCGAGCTACTAGATTCACTTGTAGAAAACAAGTAACTCTGTGGCTACTCCAGGTAAGCTACGATAAGAATGAGGACATTCTGTGTATTCACGAATAAAGACTACCTGCAATACTACTTCGATCATAATTACAAATCTTTTCTTTAAACATTTGTACCCACCCACACTCATAAATTTTTACCCACATTTCCCAATTTATACATCCTACAAAAATCACCTACATACACTCACACACCCCCTCCCACCTTTTCCTTTCCACCACTCGTAATACATACACACTAGCATAAGTTATTACACACATAAGTTATAATTGTAAATAAGTATCCCGTTTGTTTGTTTGTTATATTAACATTAATTTATATTCAATTTCAAATAGTTAACATTAAATTAGTTTTATCTAAAAATTCTAAATTGTATTAAATTTAAAATTTTATTAAATTATACATAAATATATAAATCATAGCAGAGCGTTAGAGACTAGTTACCTACAACCTAAAGGGAATCCTAGTGTAGGGACTAGAGAACACTATTAAAAATGTATGTACATGGTTTATTTCAATAAAGATAAAGATATATATATATTATAAGAAAACATCACAACCGCCAACCGCTCTCAACTTATACCTCATAATTCGCTCAACCCTGTTGAAGGAAATGACCTCTTTACAATGAAATAGCTGCGGGAAAAATTTAACGATTGGTACGAGTGTATAAAGGCTTTAAAGTAAAGGGTCCATTGTGATGTAAATTTGGGTTATGTTGAAAATTAATATGTTTTGGGACTGCTTTCAACTTTTTGTTCATTACAAAGTAACGAGATTTGATTTGTAGTTATTTTGTGTAAAAAGGTACTTACTCATAAACTCGAAAAAGCGCCACAATGTTTTATTTGCTTCAAAATTATTTTTGAATCTCCAAGAGATCCCGCGCCTGTCTATGGGACCTAGGAAAGAGCACGCTTGTCTAAAAGGTGGGAGAAAAATATAAAAGCAGGCAAAAATTTGTTCTTTTATTGGACGCAGCGGCAGAAAAATTTGACAAAATAAAAAATACTAATTATTTTACTCTTTGATCATAAATAGGATTTATAATTTTAAGATCAAATAATAACTTCGTTTGAATCCTTGTTATATGCAAATTAAACATATGACTTGAAAAAATACAACTTTTATCTGGAAAAATCAATTATCGATAAAGATTTATCGCCATTTTACTGGGACTTTCGTCAGATTTGGATGAAACAGTTGACAAGTAGTCAACAATAATATTACGTCAGTGTTAAAACCGGTATCACACTATTACATCACACTAATATTATAAATGTGAAAGTTTGTGTGTTAGTATGTTTGTAACTCCTTCATGGTGCAACAGCTAGATGGATTTGGATGAAATTGGAAATGGAGACAGCTCATACCCCCCATTAACACAAAGGATATGCAAGGCATACCGGATGTTTGTTTATGGGATGCTGCGTATGAGTATCAGCCTTATCGACCCAGTAGTTTATATGTTGTGGTTTGAGGAAACAAAAATGGTGGTAAGAGTTACCATCTTTTTATGTGTTTACGGTTTTTAAATAACAAAAAGTGTAAAGTAAATTTAACCCGTAAAATGGATACAATCTTGCCTCCTGTCCACTGTTTAATTATATTATTGTTTTAGCTATAATGAGAACTCAACAGATTATTATTACATGCTACGAGTAGTAGGTAAATTAATTCAACACCACACGAAGAATTACCCGAAAAAAGAGACCGTTTCCAATCACATAAACAACGCCAGCGAAAAGTGGATAGCACTGTTTAATTGTCTACGGGACCCAAACCCGCATTGGCCCTATCTCTATCATGCCGCATCAGCATCCCACGTTCATTCCATAACTTACTGCTGAACCCTAACCTTACTACTAGTAAGAATCGTACAACAATGTCCTCTAAGGATAAAACGACATTTGGTATTAAAAATACTTGGAAAAACAAAAGAACACAATAAAAAAAAATTGTATTCGGTTTTTGGGTTATCAGTTTTTGAGTTTCTCAGAATGTTATTAGAATGAAATTACCTAGATCTACATTTCTACACTATTATTAAAGAGGTAAAACTTGTATGTTTGTTTGTATGTAAGGGGTAGTCTCTGGAACTACACAACCAATTTTAAAAATTCTTTAATTTAAGCTACACTATTTCCTGAGTAATAAAGGCTATAATTAGTTTCTCGTGGACGGGCAGTACCCTAGGGACATAGCCCTTAATTACATTTGCGCTGGTAATCTCTATACATAGGTATATATTTATCGACCATAGGACATAGACATTAATTAAATTTAAGTGGATTGTAATAATATATTTAGAACTCTGAACCGATTTTGAAAATTCTTTCACTGTTGTAACGGTATTCTTCACTTGGACATAAGCCATAGTTTGTTCCCTGGTAAGGGACATGGACATAGGGTCAGATATATGAAATTATTTTCGGGATAACCAAAAGACAAAGCCAAATACGTACTGCTAAATTATTCGTGTGAAAAATAGTAACCGATTCTTTAGGACTACCTAAAAACTAATAAACATGGCCGAAGCCGCGGTCACAAGCTGGACATATGTGGGCGCCATCTTGTTAAATTAGCTTACTGATTGGATGCCTATAGGCTACTAACTAAATGGCGGCATTCAACTAAATTCCTAAAGGTTGCTCAGCCAAATAGTTCAACGCAACGTTTAACGAGAGGGCTGAACGACGTTTAGCGTTTTGGCTAGGGATAGGTCGCGACGACGAGCGAAGCAAAGAGGAGCGGTTAGGTTGACATGTAAGTACATAATTAGGACCCGACCCGAGCGAAGCGAGGCGACACCCGTATATGCAGAAAAATCAAACAAGGCGCTCTGACCAAAATCCCCATACACTTTATTAGCTGTTGACGCCATATTTGTTATGGGACTACTAGCGCTATAGTGGCAAAAACATGAACTAAATTTAAATAAAGCGGTGGCTTTTGATTCAGGCGTGTCCAAAAGGCTAACTTTCGACAAGTCATCTTGTTAAACGTTGAGGTATCTTAACTTAAATAACGAGAAACCTAAGCATTTAGTTGGACGCCGCCATTCAGTTAGTATCCTAGGCATCCAATCAGAAAGCTGATTTAACCAGATGGCGGCGAAATACCCTTATGGCTGTCAACCCCCCTCCCAAACCGCCCGATCCCGCAGTGTCACGTGCAAAATGGAGATCGCCAAAATTCGCAAATTGCCGCCGACTGGATTTATAAATCCACGTATTTCGTCATGTTAAGTTATATTTTAGGCATAGTGTGATATATCAGTAGAAACCTGAAAAAATTCCTAATTGCTATGTCTAACCTAATTCCTTAAATCTAACACTTACCTCTATTGTAAATTCTGTAGGGATTTTCCTCAATTGGAATCCGAATTGGCGAAACATTTCACTGTCACAACACTTTACACACACCTCTCACAGACACTCAAATACCACTAGAACCTTCTCTATAATATTACGCGTTTACTATATATAAATTATTTTATCTAACCTCATATCGTAAAATCCTCATTACGAACTCAAAACTACTGACATGATGAAACTAATTTTCATGAACATCTCTAAAAAAATTAAATTAAAGTATAGGTCTCCGAACAACATAATGCTATAAAAAAACTTTTGCTGAGATTACAGTACATGTGATACTAACTTGGAACTCTAGGAAGACAAAAGGGAAATTAGCCCATACAGCCATGTCTGAGGTTTAATACGAATGAGGTTTTTATATAATGTTCTCCAATACTTACAAAATATTGTTTATAGGCCAGGTATTGTTTAAGGCTTACGGCGCGTTGGACTCGGTCTGACAATGGATGAACTGTTTTTGGTGCGCCATAGTTTTCGAGGAAATTTATTTATTACTTACAGTATTTTTATGGGTCAAAATCTTAGACCATATAACATGGACTAGGCAAGCTCACTTATCCCCCCCTGCCAAAGTACATGAACAATTTGTTCATGTAAGTTTGCTTGTGTGCGTGTTTTATGTTTGTGTTGCAGCTTTTGATTTAGTGTGACATATAAATTTTTCTTAAGTGTGTGCTTGAATGAGTAAATGTGTGCTGTGTTTACCCCCCCTCCCGTGGAAAGCGGCAGAATAATTTCAGTACTAAGAGTCGCGCTTTGCCAGGTCCCGTGTTAAATGGTCTAAGGTCAAAATAATTATTTTGCCCTAAAACTACTAACAGCATGGTGACGAATGATATTTGATTCCACCTGACATTCTGGAAATAACGACAGAAATTACGTACACTTTCAGAACAAGCTCTTACAAGAATAATCAAAAATGACTGACGACAAATTTACAAAAAATATGAAAACAGGTTAGTAGGCATGAGTTAAGATAATGTAGTGTATGAAACTATACATAAATAGGTATTAAAACACTTGTGTTTTTAATAAGTTTTTATGTACCAGTTTTATAAACTACTGTTATAAATCTAGACCTAGAAAGCTAATTTTGCACCCTTTATAATGTAGACAAAGAATAACGTTGGATTCTTCAAAATTCCCACGGGATCGGTAGAAATGAATCCACGCGAGCAAAGCCGCGGGGCGTCTGCTAATCAGTTACTTAGTATAATTTATTTAAAAAAATCACTTTTCTTAGTAAATAATTCTAATTTATGTAATAGAACCCTGTACTTTATAGTTAATGAAATAGTTTGGCCAAGTGCGAGTCGGACTAGCGCACAATGGGTTCCGTACCACCATAAAAACATTATGGTAAATAACAACAATATACATGCCAAAGCAACATCAAGACTATAAAAAACAAGGCGCTTTAATAGTAGGGCCTGACAAAAATTTGGCTCCACCTGGGTACGGAACCCTACCTTTTATATTTTTTTATTTTACTTTAGGTAACGTTTACAATCTGACTAAATTTAAAACTTAAAGTTCGTTTTACGTTCTTTAAGTAAGAGCCAAAAAAACCAACGTTTAAATAATGTAACTTTTGTACTATTACTTTACTTATTAACTTTTGTCCCTATGGACCCCCTTAAATTATATATTTTTTTATTTTATTATTTGTCGTGGTAGAAGCCATAGTAACATATATTTTGTGAAAACTTTAAGTTTCTACCTATTACGATTAAGGCTGTAAACCCCTGTGACAGACGGACAGATAGACAGTGGAGGCTTAATAAGGTCTCGTTTGGCCCCCTTCGAGTACGGAACCCTAAAAAACCAGTATGTTTACCAAATCTGAGTAACATTAAGCTAAACCAAACAAAACATCCCCAAGCACGAATTTTTAATCTCCTAAATTGCATAGAACTCTCTCTTCCTAAACTTAATTCGTTTTAAAGATATTATAAATTAACAAACTAACATCCCTTGATCCGAGCTGCGTTCCAAAATTGACCTCTGGTCTCTATGTTCCAAAATTAAATTGGGCAGGGTAAGTACGAAAGGTTAAATAGGGATTTTAATCGATGTAGAGGTATTAACTCGCGTAAGTAATCTACAGGTCATTTAGTTGTTTTAGTGGAAGTACCAAAATTGATTGACATAAAAAGTTTTAAAATTATAATAAAATACAATATGTATATGCATTTTTAACACGTCGATTTTAATGTAAAATAAAATATAAAATCAAATCAAATATGACACGGGAAAATATAGTATAAAAAACCGGTCAAGTGCAAGTTGGACCCCCGGCCTGAGGGTTCCTTATTACCATTTAAATAAGTGAATAGATTTGAATGATTTGAATAACAATTACAAACTTATCAGTACTTAGAAACTGTATGAAAAAAGAAAAGAAAATTTAGTTGGTTGAGTATTCGGGTACGTAACCCTAAACCTTTATTAAAAATCGTCGTTTTCGGTATTTTTTGTTTAAGTTTTTGTTTAAGTTTAATTCCTAACTAGTTTAGTTTTTTAAATATACCCCGTAATAAATGATTTAAAATTGACAATTTTGATAGCCCCCATTGCCTTAATTTTGAGGATAAAAATAAAATAAAATAATTGTACTGTACTTAAAAAGCTCTAGACAATGACACATCACATGCCAGGGTGAGAATTTTTTTTCGGAATTAGGTAGTTGTGATTTATGTAATGTGGATATAATATGGGGGAAAGGTGCCTGTCAAATTTAAAATGAAAATTTGACAATTATTCACTCAGTCTGCCTGTGAAATTTTATGAAACGCGCGTTTGAGCGGAATATTTCTATTATTTGTTAATTTTAATTTCAGCTCGTAGCATAGGCCCGCCGTTTGTTTGTATGGTATTGAAGCTGGGCATTGTTGTGTGTGATCTTGTTTTACTCACACACTAAAATGAATTGGTGACTCTAAATCTGAGCTGTATCCATATTAATATCAACATTTAGTTCGAAATTCGAGAATCACATAACCTAATTCCGAACTCTTCTAATAAGACAACAGCCCACTATATTTGTTCACTTTAACCCTTTACCGCCAACGGTCTCTAGTCACCCCTTTAAGGGATTGTGAATACTTAAACAGGATTTACATTAGTGAGTCAGCGGAGTCCGCTTCGGTAATCCAACGTATTTAAGGTTAAATAAATGACGGTTGGTTCTACATCCTGCTCGCGTTACCGCCAAGGAATGTATTACATACGGTGTATCATAATGATCTTATTAACATTTTATTATGTACAAACTATAGGGAATAGTGAAAAATGTTCAAAGGAGTCTCGGGGCTGATTTTGATAAAACCCATAACTGCATCAGATTAGATTTTTGAAAAAATAATTTCCCCATCCGAGAATTGAATCCGATGATTTAAAAAAATGACTCTACCATCTTAAAGTGTCAGATATAAGGATTAATTTCTGCGAAGTAATAATATACGGTTTAGTAAAAAAAATGTAAGGCAATATTTTACGTCATCCTTTTTAGCAACTTCCACTATTCCCTATAGTTTCGGATTTAGCCATCCATGCTCAGTGGAAAAACTAACTCTGTATATTTATTAGTATGTTTATATTCTTATACTCAACTAGGTTTTAAATTTTTATTTCTTTTTCATACATTTTACGCAAGAATCATTGTACAGTTTTTACCACTGGTTAGACAATAGACAGCTACCGTTAAAATTCCAAATTCCAAACTTGTTTAGTTTTTGAGATAGACCCATAACATAAATGGTCTGAAACTTGCCACTTTGCCGGCTATTCTTCTTAATTTTTTAAGATAAACAAAGTCAAAAAATAATTTGTACCTTGCTCAATAAGTTCTAAAATACTCCAGAAAAAGAAACAAACATTTTTTTCGTCTTCTTTTTCATGTATGATACCCCCCTAAAATAATTTAATTTAAATTTAAATTCAATATTGGGTTTTGGGTCAACATTCTACATAACATAATCCCAATTTCAGGCCTATATCTGCAAGCTAGGGACCGATGACCACGGATTAAACACAGTTACATACTCGGACGAACAGACGGACAGACATCAGAGTGACATAAATAGGGCTCCATGTGGTCTTCGGATACAGAACCCTAAAAACGAGAACCACCCTATACTTAGCTAGTACCTGCATATCTAATTATAATTAACCTCGACGTCAAAACTCGCGATAAAAGCCTGACCCGCACTCGGAAGTGTTGAAAAATAACCCGATGTAAAAAGCAAGGCATTACTTGCGGTTTTCGTAAGTGAGATGTTTTTAACACGGTCGGGCCTTTGGGACCCTACCCGATGTGGAGGGTTGGTTAAAAATAATGTATTGCCATTCTCTTTTATTACTTTGAATATTTTGGTATTGCATAACCGTGTTGTTTTGCAGTCAGTTTATGTAATGATCCTATGATGCATTCAAACGAATATACTGGTGGGTGCTCAAATGACGTGGCGGCTATTATGACACCTGCGGAAATATTGCCCAGGCTGATTTCGGTTGATTTTAGAAGGCATTTTATACGAATATGCATTGATTTTTTTATTGAAAGCCTATATAAGGAATCGTTTCTCATAACCCAATTTTATTTATTTTTTTAAGGTACTTGTATTAATAACAATAAAATGTTAATTTTCGAAATATATTTCGGCCCACTTTGGGGCCGGCATCAGTTGAATAAATGACAGAATGTAAAAATGACATAAAAATATATACAACCTTAGGACTCATTAACCTACTTTTAATAGTAGGTTAGTAGATTCGTAGGTTAATAAGTCCTAAGGTTGTATATATTTTTATGTCATTTTTACATTCTGTCATTTATTCGACCAATGCCGGCCCCAAATATACAAATATATTCCGAAAACTAACATATTTTTATTGTTATTATTACAAGTACCTTAAAATATCAAAACAAACTAAAAGCTTTTTAAAGCCGAATATTTATATTTATTTCAATTTTATTTTATTAGATTTGGTCACTCCACTTCACGCAGCATGGCATTTATCATACTTAAAGCAAAAGTCGAACGACTGATATTGCGAGTGAAAAGTAATGCTAGAATAGCCATCCTAATCATATAAATGAACTTTTTGAATTAAGACTTCACGGGTAAGAATTTGGTCAGTTGATTCAATTTCAGCCTATATGTTTATATTTTAAAGGTATTCATTTAATTTAAGTACATATGTTCATGAATTATAAGTATATGCCCTGAATAAGTTATTTTTGGTTTGTATTTTCTTTTGATCTCTTTTTAGGGCTCCGTACCTCAATAGAAAAAAACAGAGTCCTTATAGGATTACTTTGTTGTCCCTCTGTCCGTCCGTCTGTCTGTCAAGACCCTTTATCTCGGGAACACGTAGAGGTATCGAGTTGAAATTAAAACCATATACTCAAATCTACAGTCCCTTGAAGCTGTGAAAATATCAAACTTCTAAATTAACTGAAAAAAAGATACGGCCGTTTATGCCGCAAAAAACGTACATTTCGACACTCACAGGGGAATCAAAATTCATAGGGTATTTCCCGTTGACCTAGAACTATGAAATTTGTCAAGTGATACCGTCTTAAATTTTAATTATAGGTAAAAATCTGAAAATTATACATTTATAATCAAATCATAAAAATATAGTCTTTAACGGAGCCCTCGGTGGGCGAGTCTGACTCGCACTTGTCTGATTTTGTATGATTACCATTAACACCTTCCATGTTATTTGTTCAATCTATCTCTCTGTATGCTTCCAAAGGTTGCCTGGAAGATATTGCTATTAGTATTAAGTGCCGCCTTTGTACACCATGTTTGTTTGTTTCTTCTGTCTCTCATATAATTTTTGTAAATATGCAAAAACTGTTATAAATAAATAGACTTACGAGTATGCAAATACATAAAACCTCGTCGTTCCGACGGCCATTCTAAAAAATTGCGACATAAAATTCATTTGAAAGCTTCGTACTCCTAAAGTTTAAAAGTTACAAAAATGATAGTTACATATATCGTTGTAAAGGTATTGACTGAAAAATATTTTTTCACACACCTGCTCAAAATATGATAGATTACGTGTCTGTTTAGCGTGCGTAAAATGACATATTTCGCACTTGTGCTTTTTGTTTTTACTTCTGATGCCATCTAGGGGAAACCGGCCACATCATAAATCACACCACAAATAAATAAATAAATCATTTAATAAGCATGTAAACCTTTGTTTTACCTGATATACTAAAAACTGCTAAGGATGAGTATTTTCAAACTTTTATATTTTATTATTAAATATATTAAATACTCAGGTCAAATTGTAAAAGATGTTTTAAAAATTCAAAACAATTTTAGACGTCATAATTTACATTCTCTTAGAAGTTATTATTAAACAGATTTTAGAAATAGTCGTTGGTCTTTGAAGTACAGATTGGCGCCAACCAGACTGCGTGTTCTTCTGTCGACTTGTATCTGTTTTGATTTGCAACAACATTGATTTTATTTCATTATTTCATATAATTTTTCGTAGGTGTATAAAAAAACGTCGTTTGATACACGTGCAAAAGTGTTGATATTTCTCGTCCCGACTGTTTTTTGCATCGACTTTATAAAATGTACTAGGCAACTACGGAACTTTACACTGCGCGAGGCCCGACACGCACTTGGCTCGTTTTTTATGTATGAAACCCCTCAAAAAGATATTAAATTTCACTTTTAATTCTATATTCTGTATTCAATTTTGGGTCAACATTCTATATAACATATCCAAATTTCAGTAAGTAATTTATTCCGCCTGCAAGCTAGAGATCGGTGATATATTTAGACGGACAGACGGACAAACAGCAGAGTGACATTAATAGGGCTCTGTATTGCACTTCGGGTACAAAATCCTAAAAAGAGTCTACATTTTTTTCGTACCTATTTTGGACATCATATTTCAATAAATATAGGCACAAACCTAAAAAATCTAGTGTAATTATTATTAATTATATAATTTCATCTCACAATAAGCCTCACAAATTACCTTCTGAAATACCACTTTGAACGTAGGTTTCAGAACGCATTACTGCTCTTTAATGCCGCAAGATTAGTGGTTTCAGAACGCCACCCGAGAAGCCTTCGTCATGTTGGGGTTTGAATTTCGAACGGAGCATTACAATAATGGCTCCTTCATCTGTTGTAATGTTTAAATAAGTTAATTATTATTAACAGATTGACTATTAATTGTAAATTAAAGCCTTTACATTTTGAGGAACATTCTGATAGACTATTATAGGATATGTAGACAAAGATATCTCTTTTATACAAGTGACATAAATTTATGCAGGCAAATAGATACTGAATGCTTAGTAAGTGCTCAGTATCAAGGTTCGATGACCCTATTCATGAAAACGGTAATTTTTTTTTCGTGTTCCCTACAAACGCAAGATACAATAGCCGGAAGGCCAATATTTTATTTTGCAAAATGAGCAAAAAGTGTTATCGATCAATGTTACTGATTACTTACCAAGCCTCCAGTATGAATTGTAGTGCATAAATTAATATCATTTTATATTAATATAAAGGTGGTAGAGCTAATGCCGGGCTCGACTGTGGAGGTACCACCATCTTACTCGCAAATCCTCCCGAAGTTATTCGGGGGAGAGTAAGAGAGAACAGCTCTCACTCAGGCAAAACCAGGCGGCCCATTATCGTCTGGGACCGATGGATGGCGGTATATCCATCCCCAATTGAAGAGCCTTATAAAACAGACTAGTGACGGGCAGCAGGGTCACTGGTGCTAGGGTTTCGGCACCGCGCTCACCAACCCGCCTGCCCAGCGTGTGTGAGTATGGGCATTTCTTCCAGGAGGACCGCCAAGACTGGCGAAATCCTGGAAAGGCCCATGTCCAGCAGTGGACGAAACAGGCTGATGGATGAAATGAAATGAAATGAAAATGAAATGAAAATAATGAATAGTGCCCAGTGGCAGTGCCCAGTACCACTTCAACTTACAGATTTGGCAGGTTATGTCGGTCACCTTCGATCTCCGACTGATCTCCTCGTTTCGGATTCTATCCATCAGAGGTACCCCGAGCATATCCATACCATATCCCGATCATACCATATCCCGTCGAGCGACCTTAAATCGGTGGATTCGGAATTTTACGCACTCTGATTATATTCATATTTTCCCGAGCGATGGGGTTCTCTATAAATCATATGAACATTATTACAAGGGAAACTGGATCTTAGTGTTTCTCTAGTAATAAGTAATCGAAAGACGTTGCATTTTGTATGCAAAAGCACAACGTTTTAATATTCTCCTCAGTCCTGCCATCTTAAAGGTCTTAAATCCCTTCATTATGATGTCTACAAACTGTACAAGTGTATAAAGTGCCTAATAAATTAAAAAGTTAAAGAACTTAAATCGTAATTTACAAGCTAAGTGCTATTCAAAATCCCTTTTTATTAGGAGAAGGGGCAAGAAACTCATTCTGAGTAATATTACTCGTTTTTGTAATTCAAATAAATATGGAACACCTAAATTGAGTGAGACATAAATTTAAAAAAAAAACTTCTAATATCGCATCCGTGTTGTAAAAACCAAAAGTTTTTTTAAAAGTTTTTTGGTCATTGTCAATTGGTTAAGCGATTAATTGAATAACTTAAAAATGAGAGAGTTTTAATAGTCAATTATTTGCATGTATGATTTGAAACGTTTAAATTTTAGCTGTGAAAACTTGCCAAATTCTACATATTCGGTAACAAGTACCCTAACAAACAGAACCTTACTTATTGCAGTTACGACTGAAGAAGCCTCTAAGCCTCGGCTCCCAATTTGATCTCAATTCTTCTTTTGCCGAAGCTGACAATCCTGCACCGCCCTCGTACTGAATTTGTCCCCTTTTTAGGGTTCCGGAGTCCGACAAGGAACCCTTATAGTTTCGCCATGTCCGTCTGTCCGTCCAGATAATATTAGTACTAGAAAGCTGTAATTTGGCATGGATATAAATATTACTCACGCCAACAAAACGGTAAAATAAAATATTGAAAAAAAAAAATGTTTAAGGTTGCCTCTCATACACGTAAACTGGGGATGATTTTTTTTTCTCGTCTATCCCATAGTGTGGGGTATCGTTGCATAGGCCGTTCAAAAATATTGTGGGTGTGGGAGAACCATTTTTCGATTTATGGATCCGTTGGTGAAATATTAAGCCTTAAAGTGAAAATTTTAGTTAATGTGGAGCGTACCCCCCTGCTGGCTAAACGGTTGTTTATAGAAATGTAATAAAAATTCAAAGAAGTAGTATATATAATGAATTTAAAATGAAAACTATCACAGCTCAGTAGGCTTTACAGGTTTACGAGTACAGGACGCACCAAACTTTTGGTCCCCTATAATGTATGGGACCAGAAGTTTGGCGCGGTCTGTATTAGTAGACCAACTTATATGTACCGGGCAACATTGAAACCCTACATTGCACGTGGCCCGACACGCACTTTGCCGGTTTTTTCACATTTAGATTTTTGGCGGGATTGAAATAACGCGGGCCGAGCCGCGGGCAAAGGCTAGTCAACAATAATTTCTAATCCGTATACGGCTAACCTTTAATGTAAGTACGGTGAGGTATTATATACTCGTACGTAAAAGTAATATAAATCACGTAGAAAGTTCGGATTGCTCCAAATCCCAGATTTTAGGTGAATAATTTTAAGTCTATGCTAATTTAGTACGAGTTGTGGAATGTTATGGGAGTTTCCTCTTAAGAGGGTTTTCGATTTGTTTATGGTTGGACTTGAGATTAGTCTGGACACAAAACTTACTTAGCTACTTACTTCTACTCAGTAATTTATTCGATCAAAGTAAATTGTGACGCGATAAAGTTGATTATACTATATGATGTACAGTAAAATTCATCGCTTGGAAACCTCTTAAGAGTGCTATGCCTGCTGCTGACTTTGACCGCTACAATTAGTGGCTTGTTTTATTCTGACATTATTAAACCTAAAAATTAAAAAAAAAATACAATATCAACTACAAAATATCTGGAATGATTTATTTTGATTAGAAATTAGAAATTTTATCAAGAAAATTAACTAAAATATTAAAAATACTAAAAATAGGTACAAATTAAGACTAATATCCGATTTAAGTTATTAAATATGCAAAGAAATAACTTCAAACTTAGTCAAATTAAAGACATTATCACAACAAATGAGTCCCCTTGATTACTTTTGAAGAATTTCACTTAGGATAATAATTATTTAGGTAAATACTTGCGATTGCCGGCGCATGGTGATACATCATCATGGTTGAAGAAAACACTTATACTAGTAAACTTTAAACTTTCGCGATTTTCACACATTATTAACGTCAAGCACATATCTAAGGTATGTTATTAGTTATCGCGAGTAAGACCCCAATACAACGTTAATAACACTTGTACTGTTTCACAAAATTACTATATTTATATTTCCGACTAGCTTCGCCTTAACGGCATTTTCCAGGATTTAATAAATGTACATTAAACCACAAAAGCTGTTCAAGTATGTGAAAACAGGATGACAATAATCTCCAAAACCAAACATGAGGGTAATTTATTACTAATTAATACCAAATGTCAATAATTTTTTTTTTTTAATTTTTTTTATTGACATTTGTTATTAATTAGTAATCAATTACCCTCATGTTTGGTTTTGGAGATTATTGTCATCCCGTTTTCACATACATGAACAGCTTTTGTGATATACAAATACATTTATTAAATCCTGGAAAATGCTGTTAAGGCGAAACTAGTCGGAAATATAAATATAGTAATTTTGTGAAACAGTACAAGTGTTTTCTTCAACCAACCAATTATTTAAGTGTTCTTAGCGCGTTCGCCACTTGATTTCCCATCGAGCGACGGAGATATCAATGCGAGACGAGTCGTACGAGTGAGTGAGACGCACGCACCTGGGGTCACCAGCAGTAATTGTCGCCTCAATAAGGTACTCGACATTAATAAAGCCTGTCTCAAATAAAGCCCAAGTTCATAGAACGGTGAATGGCAGGTCTACTACTAAACTTGACCCGGTGTTATTTCCATCATTCCGTGATGTTCAATTAAATAACAAGTTTAATGTAAGGATTTTGCCAAAATAATAGCTGTATCAAAACCATGAATGTCTATGGAGAAACGAGATATTCGTTTTTTTGTGAGATGTTTGTTTAAAAGGACCCCTCAGTATCGTTTTCGTGAAGCTGAAATATAAAATGCTATTATTTTCTCATGTTACTCAGGTCAGACCGTTGTCATGTGATCAAAGCATTTTTGAATAACAATTTATGAACTTACTTTTATAGGTTATACCTATAGTTTTATGACTGCATGAGTTTTATTATTCAGGCTAGATCAAAGATATCTTTTGTTTATAGACCGCAATTAATCCAACGCATTTTATTTAAAAATGGGTAGAAATACGCATGAAAGGTAACCACATTCTACTTTTTAATTATCAAGCTAATACTTTTTAATAATAAAACATAAACATATCGTCACGACATGAATCCCCGAGGGGGTGTCAGAAGTGTTTCCGAGTGTGAACTGTGTAAATGCAAGTCACAGTCCACACTCGGTTCACCCGCGTTTCACCGACGATAATTACGTCTAAACGTGATAGGTGGTGAGCTCTATCGCCGTACTTCGAGCACAATTACACTCTTTTTAGGGCATGCAGGTTTCCTCACGATGTTTTCCTTCACCGTTCAGCAAGTGGTACGTATTAGGTAAGAACAGAAATACTATGCTCATAAATTCTTGAAATTCATTGGTGCATGCCCGACCGGGGATCAAACCTGGGTCTCAAGATTGAGAGGCCAGCGTTTACAGCCTGGGCTACCGGCTACCGCCGCTTGTAATAATACTAAATAAATAATACCTTTTTACTGAATCATGTTCGATAAACATACTGACATTTGTGGATAAAAAACACGTGGTAATATGGCAGTCATTCGTACGTTCAAAATCTTTTATAAGTATTATTATTAGAGTGCATTACAAACCAGAAAAGATAAATTAGAAACAAATGTTCAACGGTCTAGGTACCTCGGTGGCGCAATTGGTAGCGTGCTTGTCTTGATAACAAGAGTTCGCAGGTTCGAATCCTGGCCCGAGGAATTTTTTCAAATTCTTGTCTTTACATTTGTTTCTAATTTATCTTTTCTGGTTTGTAATGCACTCTAATAATAATATTTAGAGTATTCCAAAGCGATGGATTTCGCAATAAAAACATAACCTTTTATACGATTATTTTTTCCAGAAAACTAACTTTTTCCCTGGATTTATAATAATTCCATGATTTGTTACATGATACAACTTTTTTCGCTTTTTATAATACACATACTTTGATTACTTGAACATGCAGTTTAAAGGAGGAAATTGCGGATACTCTTAATGTAAATAATATACATAATTTGCGATTATAGTTTAATGTCAATTAGGATTTTCTACAAAAAATGTGTAATTTTAACACTACATTGTAATTAGTAGGTGGTAGAGCTGATGCCGGGCTCGACTGTGGAGGTACCACCATCTTTCTCGCAAAGCCTCCCGAAGTTATTTGGGGGAGAGTAAGAGAACAGCTCTCAGGCAAAACCAGGCGGCCCACCATTGCCTGGGACCGAAGTATGGCGGTATATCCATGCCTAATTGCCGGGCCTTATAAAAGAACAGACTAGTGACGGGCAGCGGCGTCACTGGTGCAAGGGTTTTGGTTTTCAACTATCTAACTATCACGGTTCTTGAGATACAGCCTGGTGACAGACGGACGGACGGACGGACGGACGGACAGCGGAGTCTTAGTAAGAGGGTCTCGTTGGTTACTTTGAGCACGGAACCCTAAAAAGATGAAGGGCCAAAGAACATTGCTTTGAAGTTGATTTGGTTCGGTAGCAGTGCAAAATTCACACTTAATGATTGTTTCTCTTATCTAAAATTATGGAATAAAATAGTTTTACGTTATTTTTCGGCTGTTGTTTAATAAAAGGGTTTTTTATCAGAATCGCTTCATTTTCTGGATTGTAGTTGGGGTGAATATACATACCAATGAGCGTGTTTAAAGTCGTTGTGGACATTAAATTACAATTCATTCCATCCATCAGCCTGTTTCGTCCACTGCTGGACATGGACCTTTCCCGGATTTCGCCACTCTTGGCGGTTCTCCTGGAAGAAATGCCCAATACTCACACACGCTGGGCAGGCGGGTTGGTGAGCGCGGTGCCAAAACCCTCGCACCAGTGACGCCGCTGCCCGTCACCAGTTTTATATAAGGCCCGGCAATTAGGGATGGATATACCGCCATCCATCGGTCCCAGGCAATGGTGGGCTGCCTGTTTTTGCCTGAGAGCTGTTCTCTTACTCTCCCCCGAATAACTTCGGGAGGATTTGCGAGTAAGATGGTGGTACCTCCACAGTCGAGCCCGGCATCAGCTCTACCACCTAGGTTACCTAGCATCTATTATCCTTGATCGCCGGGACCAAGAGACATACTTTCCGATGCACAGAAGAAACCAGAAGACTAAAACAGTCACCAATCTATTAACTGACAATACCAAGCGTTGCTTAACCGCGGATCGTCGTAACTTATTTAACATGCGCGCTGCACGACTTTTAAATAAGTTTTTTATTGTCGATGCAATAGATTAGAGCCCAAGAAGGCTCAAAATATATCTTGCTTATGTGTACATTTTAATTAATACTGTTATATCAATCAATTTTTTTAAAGTAGTTTATGAAACTAGTACATAAAAAGGTTTTAATACCTAGTTGTGTATAGTTTCATACACTTCTTTATCTAAACTCATGCCTACTAACCAGTTTTCATAATTTTTGTAAATTTGTCGTTAGCTATTTTTGATTATTCTTGTAAAAGTGTTCGTAATTTCCGTCGTTATTTTCAAAACGTCAGGCGGAGTCAAATATCATCAGCATCACCATCCCTGCTGTCAGTAATTTTAGGGCAAAATAATTCTTTTGTCTCATAAAACCACTGTAAGTAATAAATTTTCCTCGAAAACCATGGCGCAACAAACAATTCTTCCATTGGCAGACCGAGTCCAACGCGAATTTACGATAAGAGGTTAGATATAATAAGTTGTATGGTATGCAGAATAAAAAACTTCTACAGTGACGATCAATAAGTTTATTTGTTTCTTAAGTAACATCTTACAGGATACTTATTTACACAACCGTAATAATTTTTCAATTTATTTTATAACTACATTTAAAACAAATTTTCTTATAATTCAAATATCTCATAAATATATCAAACATGTAACGTAAACTTTAATCTACTTTCAGTAATAATAGCTATAAGGTATAAATATTAGTATATATTTTTAACGTTTACCTGTTAATTATGTCAAAGCTTAGCACAATATTGTTTTTGTTTTTTCTCTTTATCAAATATTTTCGTTTGGGCGTTAGGAGAAGAAAATAACCCGTGAGAATAGAAGGTGAGATTATAACCTAACAAAAAAAACTAAATACGCACTCCGATAAATTACTCTCAAAAAGAGTCCTCTTAGGTGAATATTTGATAAAAATGGTCAAACAGCTTCACACTGTAAAAAAATATTGTATCACCAAAGTTTGCAAACGCGATTATTATTTAACTTTCTATAAAACAAATACCTATGTACCTATTGAATGCATAAAAATATTTAATATCAAAGTTAAATTCAAGTAACTTTACACTATCAATAACTATGTATTTAATAGCTATGTAGTTATTATTTTTTTGAAATTATTTACAATGTTACTTTACTGTCTTAACTATATTATTATAATACATCGTCTTTTACTAAATGAATTAATTTAATTATTAGGTTACAAGAAATATTGAAATATGTACCCTAACAATATGAACTGTTCCTTTATTACAGAAAATTATTTATGATAAAAACTATGGCAGACTGCTGCTTGTTTTTACATTGTTAATATTTTTACAGCTCTAAGAATTACACTTAATTGTATGCTGTTCTTGGACATACATATGAAATACAATTTTAATATTGTAAGTACGAGTATAGGTTTTCTCTAATAATCATTAAAACAAAATAGAAACTTAAAGTAATATTTTGTTGAAAAATAAGAATGTTAAATAAGAATAATTTTACAGGAGATTCAAGTAAAAGCGATTAACGAATAAACATTATTTTCATGTTTTGTAATTATTTCCATGTACATTTAGACGAATGATTCATAAAACAATAAAAAAACACACTAAAACCACAGTATTCCTAAACCATAGTCAAAGTTTTGATATGGTTAGGCCCATTTGCACCAAGCAATTTAAGGTTAGGACTACATACATCCGTTTCGACTCCAATACGAGAAGACAGGATCAACTGAAGTTAGAACACAGTCTGTTACACTTCCTCGCATAGGTTTATCCCTTTCATCCGGGGCTGAGCGGGATGCATGTAGTTCAAGCCTAACCCAAGTAGACAAACAAGCTACGTCCCCTGAAAAGGATTTATAGATGTTGTCAGCAGATCGTCGAATTCAGCAGATCGTACAGTATGAAACCGGAAATCTTTCACCAAAAGTAAAAAATAGAAGAGACGACGAGCGGAGCGAGGAGAAGCATGTTAAGTTGCTTGTGATCATAAATTTGGGGAACCGAGCGAAACAGAGCGGGACGAGGCGACCCCCCCAGTTTAAACAGAAATACGATATGCCTGAGCAGATCATGATATTCCCAATTCTACGATCTGCCGACGATACTCGTATAGATAAAAAGTTAGTAAGCCTGGGCTAAGCTCTTTACTGCAAGTACGCGTTACCAAAATTAAATGATATTCTTTATGATAGATAGTCCTTTCAAACCGGATCGTCTCTTTCCTCATTGACTACACCGAATGACCGTGGACCACAGAGAATACCAATATGCAGAACGGTTTGAGATGGATTTGGAACGGTCATAACATTGTTTTAGTAAGTATAGGGCTTAGAACGTTTCGAAAACATCATTATAAAGATCAATAAATAAATAGTTTTGGGCCCGTGGTGTCTGGAGGTATGTAAACCACTATATGGAACTTTCATCGCGCCTCGTCGACGTCTCGGTTGATCAGAGGGTTGGCGCTTACCTTGGTTAGATAAATTAGTTTGGCTATCAGGAGGGGTAATGTAACCAGCGTTTTGGTACCCTATCGAGGACGGGCGATCTAGACCCATATTCCTATTTATAGTTTTTAATTTTATTTATCATATTTTATTACTGATAATAAAAAGTAAGAAAATTGGAAAAAATAAGAATTAATTGATGATTAAAGAATAGAATCTCGAAATTTTACCGAATATGATTTTGTCGCCTTTTTTCTTTTCATCTTCATTGCAACTTAACTTCAGCCAGTATTCTCTAAAAACCCTTGGAATATGTGTTCAATACATTATAGGTCCACAAGAACATTCCAAATAATAAAAAAGAACCTAAACATTAGGCAAAATCAAAATTACATTTTATTCACAAAGTCTTCACTCCAGTCTCTTTCTGGTACTAGCAGCCCATGAAGGTGACGATAACGCTCAGTAAGGCTGCTGAGAGGGGGTATTGGAGACGCAGCTGCCCACCATGCTGCATGGCTGCTGGGTGCTCTCCTGAGGGAAGAAAAGGTTTACGTGAGCTCTTGAGTGTCAAAACTCCTTGGAACAGCTGCTAGGGTAAGGGATAACCAGCGCATCCCTCTGCGTGGCTAAGATGGTACTACATAAGTATTTTTTATTATTAATATTCTATTTATAATAAATAGGAATAAATTGTCCCCTCAATCATATTTATTTCCATCCATCTATCAGCCTGTCATCGTTCACTGTTCAACATAAGCTTTCCAAGATTTCGCCACTATTGGCGGTCTTCCGTCCTCCAGCCGTCACCACTAACGTCCTTCTGGTAGTTGGTCCAGCGCGTACGAGACCGGCTTACGCTCTTTTTTATTCAAAATTAAGAATAACAATCATGTTCTGCGTTTGGGAACGAATCCCGGGGCAACCACCTAAAGAGGATCGAAAGAAGAGAAGACTTACCACTTAAAACATGAACGAGTACAGATCTGGGGTTGGCGTTAGCTGGCGCGCAGGTATACCGCCCAGAGTCTGGTTGCTTGGCTCTCTGCACCAGCAGATGTGACGTAGTAGTCTCCCCTTTCTCCGTAATAACTGATACTCCCCCGCGAGGGGAGTCATAGTTTATTTCCTGGGAACAAGGGGGAAAGGTTAGAAAATTTCGTCAAGTGTACGATGTCAGAGGTGTTTCAGAGTGTGGACCGTCAAAAAAACAGTCAATATTCGTACACCCTTCTTTGACCGATGATTTTTACGTCCGAACGTCCCCATTGCCGTGCATTGCAACAAATACAATTTTTTTTGGGGATACAGGTTCACTTCGTAGTTGTCATAGTCATTTTGGGGCGCATGAAAGGAGCGTCCCCAAGTGGCTAAAGTCCTTAAGACCTACAACAGCTGATCACTCCAAATACACCCGGCGCACCCTTGACAGACAGAGATCCAACTGACCCACAGAACTGACCAGACTTTCACCACAATGACACTAAATGCAACCTCATAGTGTTTTCCATTATTGATAAGTATACAAAACTAAACACATACATTCTGCCACAAATTGAGATTACGTTTTTAAGAAATCAATCGCTATTTCGTAGCACGCTTGTCATGATAACTATAGGTCGCAGATTCGAATCCTGGCTCGAGGAGATTTTTCAAATTCTTGTCTACAAATTTGTTTCTAATTTCTTACCTATTGGTAGTTTTTATTGCAGTGTCATCATAACCGTTAAAATCGCTTACAAATAGATAGCTTTAACGGCGAGCGACTGTACGTAGCGATAAATCTATACTAAGTGTATAAAGTAGTAAAGAAGTCGTGTATGTTTTTGAGAAATTTTAATGAAATGGTTATTAGTATTGATTGTACTGGGGCTAAAACTATTTTTTTTTGTATTTTATCTCCCTGTCTGTACTTTCCGTTTAATTGAATTAGAGTTGGGATGCGGTTTTCTTTATTATCATCGTAGGGACCTGGTCAACATGAAAGGAACATTTAACAATAATTTAGGAAAACCCTGAAACCGCAAAAAAATCAGCTGTTCCATGGAAAAGGAAATGCCTACTGAAGCAAAATGTTTGAACAGCAGATTGTTTTGCGATTTAAGGTTTGTATCCACAGTAAAAGTTGTATGTAGTAATTAATAATTAATTAATAGCAACACCGGTTTTTAAAAAAATATCATCTTTATATCTTGTATAGTAAATAAAACAGTTTAATAGGTACTACCTACAATGGATGGACACCGTTAAAACAATATTTTAGCACTTTTGAAACATAAAAGGAAAACGTTTTAAATTCCAAAATCGATAGCGCAACGGCGACTTTAAACTGGGGCATAAAATGCAATTTATTACAATAGCCCTGCATCCTAAATATGGCGCCATTCCGAAAATCACTTTTGAAAATCCTTGTCTCAATGCTGTAAGTGCTAAAATTGCCTTATTCATGGTACAAATGACGCACCACAGCATCCTAGACAATTCGTGCTGTTTGCGACGACCAGGGATCGTTGGTCACAAGTCACAGCTCATTTTGGCAACGGATCAAATCGACTGCTCTACTGTCTTTACTCTGAATAAAAGTGACAGCGTAATTGAATTTTCAGGAGTTCTCTCTTTGACTATTACATTTGTGTTGTTGTAGAATAGGTGTGTCTGTCTCAAAGTACATCATCTTTACGGGAATCAGAAATATTCTGTTGGATCAAAACGCACTACTCAACGGAAGAGATAAACATATCTGAAAAAGTGCGTTTTCAAGTAGAGTGGTGAATCAAATCAAACACAGTTTCTTAATGAATAAAATTTATATTAATAAACACAAGAAAGTTAAAAAAAAAAACTAAAATAATGCTCTGCTATGTTTTAGGTACCTAATGGGTTTTATGTTTAAAACCGTCATCATTATTATTGTTATTTTAACTCTAGGAGTTTGGTCGATGTACCGTTTTGAACTGAATTTTGCGTTTATTTTCAATGCAGCGAATTTTCTTCTATTACATTTAATACCTTATTATTAGTATATATAGTATACTAACCAAAATAAATCAAGGTTGGATCTTGCATTTTGTTACCGAAAACTAACCGTAAAAATATTTTGTAAGCCAAATATTTTGTTAAATTACAATAAATAAATTAAAAAAATTGATATACAATATTATTAAAATTACTGAATTGATTTAGATCAAAAATTATCTGGACACCATACGTTTTTGGTTATTCTGCAATTAATGTAGATAGATTTCTGTCGTACAACAGTTAATAATGTACAATTAATGCTGTTAGGAGCACGAAGAACCAATAAAAAAAACAATTTAAGTAAAAAAAATGACCCAATTAGCACAGGTAAGACAAAAAAACATAACAAAGTTTTAATTTTAATTGAATTCTGTGTATATTGGACACTCTTTCCCCTCATAAGACTGTGCCCTTCACACAAACAGACACTTCGTGTGACTGCAATTGAAAACCATAAACTGCATCAGGCAAATAACAGTGCACCAAAAATACTGTAACTAGACTGTAAAAAAAGATAGTTTTGTACAATGTTGTGATATTACAATCCGCATAACGATACAATTTATGTCCCAAAAAGTCTACCAATACTGTAAGGTTAAATTTAAAAACCGATAGAACACATAATTATAATTATTTGTTTCTGATTGATTAATATCTTGTAATTCACTCCTATGCATGATACCTTTTTGTAAATTATGGGGTTAATATTATTTTATATTTGCGCGGTTTTATTTCCTTAGGAAAGTCATGCACAATTACTAAAGTTGATTTTATTAGAAGAAATTTACACCTCGTGTACGAAAATATTTAAAAAATGGAAATTACATTATGTTGCATTTTTAATCTAATTAGTACTAACTAACCTGTTATCGCAATGACTATGTTAAGCAAATACATAAATAACAGGCAAGATCATGGCTCGAATTCATATTATGGATTAAAAGACGTCATGTTTATTTTTTATTAACAGATAAATTTAAAATTACTTAAAATTAAACCAGTTAACTTGTTTAATTTTAAGTCTGACTTGCATTTCATAGTTCACACTCGGGAACACCTCTGTCACTCCCTCGTGACGATATGTTTTTATTAACTTTATAATTTACGAGCAATCCGCCCTGGCTTTGAATTGGCAGCACTAATGTTCTACGGCCGAATGACATGGGCGGTGTAGCGGTAAGTTTTTTTTAGCAGCCTGAAGTTTTAGTACGTGTATTTTAACGCTTCCTTTTTTGTTATTGTGACTTAATGTAAATAGATAATAAAACATACAGACAAACGCAGCGGGTGATTTAAATGTTTAATTTCAATTGATAAAGTTAAAATACGACATAGGTACTTAAATTCGGTCGAATGAGTGGTCAAAGATGTAGTTTCAATTTTAATAAACTTCTTGTTTCTATGGTTTGTGATAAATATAATGCATTTTTCGACAATTCCTGTAAATTGGTTTTAATTTTTTCTTTACGACAGATCTTTTTGGGACACCTCGTATGCGTGCTCCAGAAATCGGAGCCAAGTCGGTTTTTCATTGGAATTTTTCATTGTGTCGTTATTGAAACTCGGCTTGAAAACTGGTACACTATTTTGTACTATTCGTTACTTCGAAGTGGTGTAGCCGCCAGCCATTTGTTGAATAACTTTTCGTCGAACAGCAGTTGTTTTGCTAATTTCGGTTCAGCAAAGTGTTCATTTGTTTTAGCTTCCATTTTTCTTTGGCTTTTATTTACGAGTTAATTTTGGCGAAAAGTAAATGGACTCACTCAAATAAATTTGCAAGTTTGAGGTCCATTCACCTAAAATCTAACTAACCCTAACGCCCTTGTCGTATTTCTTCTTATTTACTATGTCGTAGGCATATCGTTAAATTCGGCATATCATAATCTACCCAGATTGTATTTCTGTTAAAATTCATTTACTTGTCATCCAACACGCTTCTCCTCGCTTCACATCGCTCCTCTCATCGTTGTACATATTTTTATCATTTTTTGAAAGATTTACGATTTCATACTTTATGATCTGCCAAGACAAATCATGATTATGACGAGTTCAACGATTTTTTGACGTTACATATGAACTGCAACGTCTTGTCTGTATGCATGTTTGTTCATAACTAAGAAACCACTTATCGAGTTGGAGTGCAGTTTTCCTTGTTGGGTAAAAAATCTCTTGAGGAAAGTAATAACCACAAAAACACAAGCATTAAGGTCGATTCTGAAGGCATTAATTTTAGTTTTAGTGCTGTCAAAAGACATTTTTTCATTCCAAAATTGTTTTCATTAATATTCCTAAATTTAAATTCAGGCAGCACTAAAACTAAAATTCAAACCTTCAGAATCGACTTTATTGTCTTCGCTATTTTGCATGTTTAATGAAATGAAAATGAAAATATATCTATTGATTTAAAATTACATATTACACTATTAATTGGAATTCTGGCCATTAAGGTAGGCAGGAACCTGCCTGAGATTTAACGACCAGCGCTCTTCACATAAATTGACACATTTTCTGAATTTGTTGTTGTGTACCCGCTAACGTTAAAAATTACAAAATATATATACTATGACGTAGAAGACATGAAATTGACTTTATATTAACTAAAGTAACATACGTGATGGATTTAATTAATCTCAATTATTTTATAAAATAACAAACATAGTAGGTATTTACAATTTGATGGCGAGTAATGAAATGACGTAAAGCAATCAGGGATATTAATTAATATACTTTTTAATCAAATTTGAAGTACTTACTCTATAGTAACTGATTTAGTGGGTTAAGTATATCTTTATTAGGTACACTATTTTATATCATATTATTATTTTATTTTATTTACATTTTCATAATTCTATAGATATTATCATGCAAAGAAGAGGATGAGAAGAAGTAGAATGTATAATGTTATGAACGTGTGTGTATGTATGTAGGACGTAATGTAAGATGTTGAGGTTAGGGTGTGTGTGAGGGTGTGTGTGAGGGTGTATGTGTGAGTGTGTGTGTGTGTGTTGAGGGTTTTGAAAGGGTCTGTGACATTGTGATATGTTTCACTCTCCTACTCGGAGAAGATTCTCTGTCTCTTCATATTTCATTTTCATCAACATATTTGAAAAAACGGTTTTACATTTGAATTTAGTTAGGTGATAAATGGGGAATCACTTTAATAATCACTTAATGATTTCCTTAAAATATATAAAATTTACGAACCTCATCATTATGAGTCCAGCGGATGGCTGGTGGAGGCTCCGGCGAGTGCTGCACCACACAGGTAAGGTTGATGGTGCTGCCCATGTTGATGAACAACTCCGGGCCGCCCAGGATTGTGGTCAGGGGTTCTGAGGACAATAGATGTATTGAGGGTTTGATGATGACCCTTACCACGTGCTAATTGTATCAAGGTGATGATTCGAAAAAAACATACAACTTTGTAAAGAATCTTTTTGAATGCTCGCAATTAAAATCTTGACATTGTTCAACGTCTGCAGTTACCTCTATCAATGGCTGCCGACTGCAAAGTGATGCTTGACTTAAAGCTTTATAAGTGGTTTAGTAATGTGTCTAATAAATATAAAATATGTTATTACAACTGGCTTAATTTTGTTTAATTTAAATAATTTTGGTACTTTTGTTTTTTAAATTTTGTGTTTTTTAATTTGTTTATTTATTATCTTTCTTTTTTGTGTGTTTCTTGTTCATTAAAGGCTAAGACTGAACATCTGCGGCTTTTTGTTTAAATAACAGACTATCATAAGCCGAGTTGTCTCTTTTTATGTATAAAATTATTGTGTATCAATTGTATTGGGTTTTTTGAGACAAATAAAAAGCTTTTATTATTATTATAATTAGATAAACACTAATCTAATATTAATGCAGTTCCAACTATTATTTTAAAATTATGGTGCTTTAAATATTCTAATAATTAAACTTTTTACTCACCCACAACTGAGAGGTACATACGGTGGCCGATAGGTGGCGTTGTGCCAACTTGACATTCGTATGTGCCGGAGTCCCGTCGCTGAGGAAACCGTATCTGTACAAAGAAACATATTTTTCCTTAAACATGGTTAGAACATGGACATACAAAAAGAGGAGGATAGATTCACCGAAGCAACAACTAAAGCATTCAATGGCAGCGGTTTAAGGCTGCATATAAGATTAGATTGAGCACCTCATTTTTCATCAATCAGAACTGAACTCTACGACGTTTCCTTTTAGTACAAAATAGCGCGCTCTCAGCCGTGGCTGTTACGACCACAAATAAACACGCGCCCACAAAAATCTGCGTTTTTATTTAATTTTTAATATTTTCTAAGACGAGCTGACAATGTCATTTGTTAGCTTATTTTTAATATAAATTTCAAGGATGTATGATGTAGGCCCTTTAACACTCGATAAACATTAAATTTAGAGGTAGCTTCGTAATTTTTTTCTATCGAGCGAACTTAAATAATTTGCGTTTTTTTTAAGATCAGCCTATCAGCCATTTTAGTCTACTGTCTATATTATTTTTACTATACCGATTAACCAAGTTACACAATGTGATATGCTCATTTGAATTTGGGCGTCTAGCCTTATACGGACTTATACTTAAGGGGCTATGTGAATTTTATTTTTTTCACACTCACTCCAAGCAAAAAATTGCGCATTACGAGATGGGTGGATACAGCGCAAAAAAGAAAAAAAGTATGTTTTTAATTTTATAAATAAACTAAAATAGCTAGCAAAGTTTCAAAAATCAAATATCAATTGTTAAAACTCGTCTAGTAAAATATGTTTGATTTTTGTACATGATCCCTATTCGTCAAATGGGGAGATAAAGTGCGTTTGAAGGCCTCAATTCAATAATTATTTCTGTCGAGGAAAATTTATCCAAACGTGTTTTCCAAAAACAAAACCCTAGCCTAGATTATATAGTCAAACTGCATACACCAAAAATTTTTAACAAATTTCCGTGTACTTCATGAAATACACAGAAAATAAGCATCCATATATTTTTTACATAACCTTTTAAAAATGTGTAAGTGGACTATGATGTGAATGTGTGCGTGTTGGACGTAGACTTACTTTAGGTGCTTCAGTTGTTAGTTAGCGAAACTCTGTTAGACCACTAATCCATAGGTCACGGGTTCAAATCCTGTACAAATTTCTGTTCGGTCTATTGCTTTGTATGGCACGTTAAGCTGTGGTTCTTTAATTGTGTATTATTCGTCAGTGAAACGTGGGTGTACCAGTGTGGACTGTGACTTGCATTTAACTGTCCAAACTAGGAAACATCTCTATTCTTTTTGAGGATTAAAATCAGGAACACATTTTATTTTTTTATTTTTGAAATTCATTTCTTCGTAACCACATAGTTGCACTTTCGTAATAACACATACACTTTTTTTAAAACAGCTCAAATTTTTAAATACTTTTCAATTATATATTCAGCCATGTCAAGAACTGCGTTCTATAATAATCACAGAATGAGAGAGTTCAAAGGAAGAGTTACATCAGATTATATGATTTATAGCAAAATCCATCGTTTTGGATGCTCTAAACATTATTTAGAGTACTTTAGAGTAAAACCATTTTTAGGGTACCGTAGTCCGACAAGGAACCCTTATAGTTTCGCCATGTCCGTTTGTCCGCGGCTAAGCGCAGAGACTATTAGTACTAGAAAGCTGTAATTTGGCATGGATATAAATATTAATCACGCCGACAAAATGGCGATAATCAAAAAATTTATGTTAGAGTGGAGCGTACCCCCCCCCCCCCCCCCCCCCTGCTGCCTAAACGGTTGGTTATAGAAATGTGAAAAAATTCACAGAAGTAGTACATATAATGAATTTAAAAGGAAAACTATCACAGCTAAGTAGGCTTTACAGGTTTACGAGTACAGGTCGCGCCAAACTTTTGGCCCCCTATAATGTATGGGACCAGAAGTTTGGCGCGGTCTGTATTAGTAGACCAACTTATATGTACCGGGCAACTACGGAACCCTACATTGCGCGTGGCCCGATACGCACTTGGCCGGTTTTTTACTATCGATCGATCGTATCATATGCCTTGATTAGTCATGGATGTATTTTTAGAACGTATCTAGATGCGATCAATGCCATACAGACAAGACTAATGAAATTATTAATTGATAAAAAAAAGAAATGTCGCCATGATTATGACGGACTGCTTACTATTTGTAAAATCTTACCTGTCCATGAAAAGGTTAAATTACTTATACTGTTAGAAGAGTTTAATAATAATGAGTATAAAACCCCTATCTCGCACCAAATAACTACAAGAAATGTTATTAACAAAAAG
Source organism: Ypsolopha scabrella (assembly GCA_910592155.1). Classification (NCBI taxonomy): domain Eukaryota; kingdom Metazoa; phylum Arthropoda; class Insecta; order Lepidoptera; family Ypsolophidae; genus Ypsolopha; species Ypsolopha scabrella. The sequence goes on along the minus strand of OU342978.1, from coordinate 23,766,502 downwards.
TTACCTGTTCCTAAAATATGTAATGGCTCAAGAACCAGAAAATGTTTAGTTCCAAAAATTCTCAATGATCTTCCAAACGATATTAGAAATAATAATTTTACCAAACTTGTGTTTAAGAAAAAGGTGACAAATTACTTATTAGAGCGTTGTGTTTATTAAAATAAAATTAATTGTTCCCCTAATTGCTAAATCATATTATAGTATATAAGTACTTCTGATTGAAAAGTTTAATCATAGCATCAATTGCCAATAAACTGCCCTGCAGTTTGGCGGTGCTATGAAATGAATTTCCTTTTTGTATTTATGAAAATAAGCGTTCTTTGAACTTGTGGATTGGAAATCCAATTACAATTTTATTTTTAAATAACATATATTTTTATTGACTTATTTAGACTTTCAATTTTAAAATTATATATTTGCAAAAAAACAAGTTATATGACCAGATATAGCGAAATAAAATTAATTATAATATTACTTATGTGATAAAATGTTCAAATGATGTAGATGAAGACAGACAGAGAAAAAAAAAGAAGAAGTAATGAGGTCTTTTTGCTGTGGAGATGGAAATTAAATTAATCTTTGTCCATTTAGATCTGGACCGTAATGGGCACCAAGCGACCAAATATAGGATCCTTCCCATGTTCCGTGTAGAATTTCTGTGAGTGGTGGTGAGAAAGATTTTATTTCATGATGCGTGCGTAAATAGACAAGACAAATTTAATTTCCATCTCCACAGCAAAAATACCATACATCTGATTCATCAATCAATGACATCATTTGAACATTTTATCTCTTAAATTTTATTTTTACTACAATATAATCATATGATTGTAAAATTGAAGAAATACAAAATTTGATGAGAGAATACTATGACATACTTTTATGGTAGATTGCGATAAATCCCTAAGAAACTACAGAAAACATTTATGTGAGCCTTTTCCTGAAATTAACAGACCCAAAATTATAGTTAATAAAGTATATAAATAAATTTCTGCAACTTATAAAACATCAAAAAGTGTTCACATATTCTTTTAAAACTCATAATATAGATGGCCCTAGCTGTATGCATAATGCGCCGATAAAATAATAACAAAAGTTACACTTGGTAACCTTTGTTATTGAAATACACTTTTTCCATACCGAATACCCGTCAAAATAGAACTTTATTTAAACATCCCCCCATTATGATTTAAGTTAGTATGTATATGTATTTATATAATTATATTTATATTATTTTTAGTTTACGTACGTTTATGTATATTTCTTTTAGTATATGTGTATAATATTACGTTAATTTTATGTATCGTGTAAATAGCACTCTGCAATTTTTGTTAGCATTTACATTTCTCCTCTTTATGATTATCTTTATTTTTATTTCTACCCAAAGGTTGCCTGGGAGATAATGCTATAAGCAATAAGTGCCGCCTTTGCACAAAATATCTGTCCTTTATTTTAAAACGTGTTGTTAAATATATGGCCGGGTACGTGCATTTCGACTCGTCCCGATTGATATCTCCGTCGCTCGACATGGAATCAAGTTGCAAACGCGCTAAAATATTCCTAAATAACGAATTACAATTATCATAACCATACTGGTAAACAGTAGTTTTGTTTTATGAAGTTTCATACCTGATATTGTATGATTCTGCCACGCTGATTCCAAATCTGTTGTTAGTTTTTCTCTTGCAGCTCTCTAGTTTTTTAAATATTAACCTATGACACATTCAGCGAAAAATACTCGAATTATTAAATGAAAAAAAATCTTTCTCCAATCTTACATAAAAAAAACTTTATTTGATAAGATTTTCTTTCATGAATTCTTCACCCTTGTTTTGAATGCTCCAGCAGTAATCAACCATCATATTTGCATTCCAAGGACCCTCGTATCGCTCTTCCATCGTGCGAATGTCCCGATGAAAGCGTTTTCCTTGATCGCCAAAATTTTCTGGGAAGCGGTCTAAATGGCTGAAGAGGAAGTGCATCTTGATAGTCTTTGAAAGTGCAACATGTGCTGCTTAATGTGTTGAATATAGTCTGGACACTTTATATTTCTTAAGAAATTTTGCACAACCCAAACAAATCAATCCATACAGATTTCTGTTTATCTGTCAACCAGTAATTAACATTTTGATCCATTATTAGTTCCCTGATTTGAGGACTGTCCAAAATACCAGCTTTCGGGAATATTTTAATGATATTATTTAAAATATTCCCCATCCTTATTGAGAGCTTTTACACAAGTAAAACAGCACAGCCACAGGTTTTTCGCTGGTACTTAGAATTGGTCCAATAGCTGATTTTAAATTCGGGTAAGTCCATTTGGTACGATTTTTGCGGTTTATTCCGGTAATGTTCACAACACAAAATCACATCAACATCATCGTGATGATTGATCAGTTCACGCCAAATCATAAGACTTTTGAACTTCAAAGTAGGTCTTTTTATACTAGCCCATAAACGCAATGATGTTACGCAACTACCACATACAAAATTTGGGATCCATGGCTTACTAAACACTAGTAATGGCATCCAAGTGGGCCTTTTTATAAAGTCAGACGCACTTAAACATATATTCACCACAAACATCAACTATGTTGATCGCTTAAGCAAGTTCTTCGACATATCTATTTATTTGTGGAATTTAATAATCTTTTGCACGACAAAAAAATATTAGTAAGCCACGTAACGAAATTTTAAGAAGTAGCCGTATCACAAAAACTAGAGCTGCTAGAAAAAAAACTGAGGGTAGATATGAGATCAGCGAACTCAAATTACTAAGAAACATTTTAGAAACATCATAAAATAAAAAAAAGTCACATTTTGTCTACCAGTCTAGGGAGCTTTGTAGTTATTACTTTGCATACTTAAGGAATTAAATCGGATCATAGTCCTAATTTGGACCTTATTGTGGTATTTATTTAGTTAAAGTTCCTAATAAAAATTTAAAAATTCTGATTAAAGAGCATCATTTTAGGTATTCTGTAAATTATAATGTGTTTAAAAAAAAATTATTCAAATAAAATATGAATTAAACCGACCCTTAATTGTGACTTTGAAGGTCATCAGCAAATATGGCCCTCTTACAGGTCCGTAATGATAGATGTAAGAGATATAAATAAACAAATAAATAAATATTTCAAAGGAACTCTGAACAGGGAAGACCGGTTTTACTTTTGCAAAGAAACAAAGCATATACCCTGAGTATATTGCGGTCACAGTTATTCAACTACTTTAGTGAACAGTTTTAAAAGTTGCGCTTGAAAATTTTTCAGAACGGTTTTGCATTCCAAGAAGTTGAAGCAAGAGTTCTTTGAAGTTACGTTCCGAACTATGCGTTTTCTATACAAAGTATTTATTAAACTGAAGAATAAATTGGTTTTGAATAGTAGAATGGTCAGAAGGCACTCGGTATTTTCTTAGGTTTCCTTTAAACAAACTCAAACGATGGTGCACAGAACAACACTTCAAGGTATTTATGGAATGTCCTCATCTTGCCTAAGTTAAGGTAATTTATTAATAAAACAAAAAGGTACCTTTTCATTATGGCTATTCTTCAATTTTGTAACAAAATCTTCAGAATACCTACAAATTACCCACAAAATAAAACTTAACAAAAATACAATATTATGTTGATATTACGCGATTGGGTGTGATGTAAGCCATGCTTTGGGATACGCTTTTAACGGCATGCAGATTCACAATACAATTTTTTCGGGTTCGGTTTTACAAGCGGACTTTATTGGACTTTTTGGAATACTCTAAATATTATTATTAGAGTGCATTACAAACCAGAAAAGATAAATTAGAAACAAATGTAAAGACAAGAATTTGAAAAAATTCCTCGAGCCAGGATTCGTTTGTAATGCACTCTAATAATAATATTTAGATTATTCCAAAACGATGGATTTCGCAATTAAAACATAATCTCAGTTAATGAGAATTTTGAATTTCTTAACTGTCTGAAGCATATTGTAGCGACGACAGCGCTATCTGTTTCTTTAGAACAAGGCGTGAAATCACAAAACGCCCTTGTGAGCGTCAGTATGTGCATTACAAGCTAGTTAGATCAAATAGTTACAAAAATATTCGGTGGACAAGTATGGTGGAAAAATTCAACGGTCTAGGTAAGTACCTTGGTGGCGCAATTGGTAGCGCGCTTGTCTGGGAAACAAGAGGTCGCAGGTTCGAATCCTGGCCCGAGGTATTTTTTCAAATTCTGGTCTTTACATTTGTTTCTAATTTATCTTTTCTGGTTTGTAATGCACTCTAATAATAATATTTAGAGGACTATTGCTGGTGACCTTCAACCAAAGCCACATTTAAGGGCCAGTTTAATTCAGATGTTATTTGAATTTAAAAAATAAAAAAGAAATGCATTATTAACTCCAGAATATCTAAAATTATGTAACTTGATTAGAATTTTGATTTTTTATTGAAACCCCTAACTAAATAAATATTAAAATAAGGTCCGAATTAAGACGAAGATACGATTCAATTAATATTAATAATCAATATTATTACAACGTATGAGATCCCTTGAATATTTTTTAAGAATTTTAGTTACCTATGATAATTTTAAATAATTATTTTGGTATATTTTGGCGCTTTCGAAACTTGATTTCCCGTCGACGATGGAGATATAAATGCGAGACGGGTCGTGCAAGTGAGTGAGACGCACATACCCGGGGTCACTAGCAGTAATTGTCGCCTTAAAACATATGTACGATTTCGATTGTCAATGGCTATTCAGCTAAGCAAATTGGCCCGTTGGACAATTGAAATCGTACGTTTTGGCCGTCAAATGAATACGATTCAAATGAACACCATTGCTCCCCAGAATTTAAAGGGTAAAACAGCAGTCAACTTCAGCTCAATTCATGAACAGCGGTCTACATGATTAGGGAAGCAATCACCACACGTGCTCACCTTTATGTAGATTACCAGATTAGACAAACACAAGGGAGGTTTTGCTAATCAAGGCTAATGAATTAAAGGCTAAATCTAAACCAGCTCATCTTGATACGAGCACTGTTTTGAGTGTGGAAGTAAATGAGCTTTCCAGCTAAATGCAGCACAAAATACGGGCTCATAAAGTGGTTATCTTTTAGATCTGTTCAGGGAAAATTAAGCTCAGTTTTGCGCTTAATTTGGTAACCTCTGAGCTTTGTTGGCGTAAGTTTTCATTGGAAGCTGTACTCATTTTACTTCAAAGACAAAAAACTTTTTATTTACTTTTTGTGAAACACTGAAAATTTCAAAAGAAAGATTTTATGAGACGCTGCAGAAGCTGGGTAGTGACTAATTTGGTCCTGTAAATTGAAGTTTCAGTGAAACTGGATTTTAATCTCATATAATTAATATTGAAGGATATAAATTATAAATAAAACTTACCTAAATTAAAAGGGTAAAAACTAACCTTAAATCTCAAACGATGATTCGCATGATGATGATGCATGATCCGCATGATTCGCATACGAATACAATACTAATTTTAAGTTTTCGTATGCGAATCATGCGGATTCATATGCGAATTGAAATTCGAATGATTCAAAAATACACTCCCTGGGCCGCACTGTTGCGCCAGCGCTCTGCGGGGACGCGTGCTCGTATCGAAACATTGGGTAACCCGATAATGTGCGCTGTTCGCCAATGGCCAGAAAGCCCACTCCACAATATTTAGAGAAAATACCACTGTATATAATCGTTAATTTTATTTGCTTTACCTATCTGTTTCATTTTAATGTATGTTGTAATTGTAATGTTACTTTATTCGACGTAAGTATGGCAATAAATAATTTATTATTATTATTATTAAAATCGGTGATACCAAACTTTTCGTACTTAACCAGTTCCACGTAGAAGCAACGAAAAGCTTTGTGTATGTAAATATTTTAAAATAAGGATAAATCATAGTTTCATTGTATAATCTGTTAGAACGTAAATTTTGGAACATCCTGAAATTGTGACATTTGACAGTTCGAAAGCCATACAAAGATGGCGGTCTATATCCCTATAGCTACTATAGTTACAGAGCAACAAGGCTCTTTTGGCGCTTGAAATCGCAAAAAATGGTCGTGGCCAAAACCGGAACAAACGCCGCTATGCCCCCTGTCAGGGACATTCTCGCCCCAAAATAGTCCAGTCGTACTGCACGTCAAGATTACTTACTTTCAGTATCCAATCTTCCGTGTGAGGGTTATGGACGCTGACGAACCTCTGATCTGACGTGTACGTCATTCGGCCTGACGTGAGGAGGTGAATGTCACGATGTCTTATCCATGATACCTGGACAATACATAGTTAAAAATTAATTTAACTCAAGGGACATAGGTACATAGTTAAAACGAGATATTAAAACAGTAGTACTCCTATACTACGAAAAATAGCGCTCTAAAATAAACATGTTATAAAGAAGACTTTTTCAAATACGATAGAATATCCCAAAACGTGGTAGATAAAAATTCGCTGCATTGTAAAACAAATTCAAAGTGAAGGCTGTTTTTTCAGTTGAAAACAAGTACGTCCAAACTCTTAAAGTAAAAATAGCAATGATGATTGTTGTAAACATTTAAACTTATTATCCGAAACAAAGAATTTCGTTTTAAAAAATGTATATAAAATGCTATTCATTAAAAAACAGCATCATCCTACAGAATAAAATGATTACTAGTTGTACGTCCGTGCATCATCCAAACTTTTTTTATTCACTCGGTAAGCACTTTTATCGTTTTCAGATATGTTTATTATTTCTTTCTTTGTGCAATGGATCTATTAATGGACTAAACAAATATCGGCTCTGTGGTCTAGAAATAGTTACCTCATTTCGATAATTATTTCTACGGAGCGAAATTTCTTCAAACGCGTTCTTGCACTACAAAAAACTAGAAAACGGCTCCTAAATGCTTATTAATTAGATTTATATAAGGTGACTTTTATTTATGAAGCCAAACTCATACTGGAAGCTTGGTAAGTGATCAGTTACACGGATCGATAACACTTTTTGCTAATTTCGCAAAATAAAATCTTGATGTCCCATGTAGCGTCCCATAGTAATTGACTCGGGGCTGGGAGTGTATTTTTGAATCATTCGAATTTCAATTCGCATACGAATCATATCGAAATATGCGAATTGAAATTCAAATGATTCAAAAATACACTCCCAGGGCTTGCGTTTGTAAAGAACACGAAAAGAATAATTTATAAATTTCACAAAAAGGGTCATCGAACCTTGTTATTGAGCACTTACTGAGTCTTGAGTAAGAATTTGACTTTATAAATAATTGTCACTGTACAATTAAAGATAATATGTATATAAATAATTATTCACAAGATATATTTCGGGTCCGATCTGGATTAAAAACGATTACATCCCATATTAAAGACACCAATCACTTCCTTAATGTCATACACTCCTTACAATTTTCACCACATACAAATCTACTTCTGGTTACAATAGACGTTGTATCACTCTACACAAATATACTTCATGACACTGGCCTTACTGCACTGCATTCTTACTTAAACGACCGTCCATTACCTCACCAACCGTCTACTGATTTTCTTGTCAAACTAGCAGAAATCACATTAAAAAACATTTTTTTCTCTTTCCAAGACCAGTATTACCATCAATTAAAAGGGACTGCAATGGGGACTCGGATGGCTCCCAGTTATGCCAATATTTTCATGGCCTCCATTGAAACGAAATTCACCCACGCCATCTCTGACTGAAATATCACTTTTCTAGACGTCGATATAAGCATCGACAACTGCAATCAAATTCACACCTCAGTACACTTCAAAGAAACCAACAAACTACAATACCTAACTTGATTTCCATAGCTGCCATCCTCCACACATCAAAAAATCATTACCATATTCCCTGTCACTACGCGGTCGGCGGATTTGCAACACAGAAAATGCACTTGCTACATATCATGACAAAATTCACAGTGGCCTCCTCAAAAGAAACTATCCTGAAAACTTTTTACAGAAACATATGTACAGACAACCACAATTCTCTAGAATCAATCATAATACGATAAATTCATCTCAGTCCCACCAAACCCGTCTCATCACAACCTATTTCCATGGCAGTCATAAATTAGAATCACTCATTAAAGATCACCTACCAATACTACGTCAAAATGACGAGACAAAAAATCTTCTTCCCACAAACCCAAAGATCTGCTATCGTCAAAATTTAAATTTAAAATCAACTCTCAACAAAACGAAACCAAGACCCATAATCACAACCAACACGTCTATCGGAACATCCCATTGCCTCCGACCGCGATGTAAAACCTGCCCCATTATAAACACCAACACTCACATCAACACACATCACACATCAGAGACATACACATCCCAACCGAACAGCAACTGCAAAACGGAAAACTGCATATATACAAAAAAAAAAAAAATACAAAAACATTTATTTTTCTCAAAGTACATTGATACACAAATAATACTAACATGTAGGTAAGTATACAAAAATATTCGCATATAAAGCACAAGACAAAGTACTATGACAAACTAGAAAATATTTAGAAGAATATAATACATTTGAGCATTTGGTACAATTAAATATTAGCAACAGACTACGCACTAAGTCAGACTTGTTACGCGCGAGTCTAATCTTTGATTGCCAGTAAAAGTTCACATGTGGGCCAATTTCTCATAGAGTATTTATTTATTATTTACTGTTAGTCTTTAAATAATTCAAGTCTAATGACATAAACCAAAACTTAAGTAACTAAAACAAAGTGAAATTAATATTATTTATTTTAGAAGACTCCTGCATGTGTGTAAATATAAGATATAATAAACATAAATATAAAATTATGTAATATATAATTTATTTATTTAAATTTTAACTGCACATACATAGTTTTTATATATAAGAAATAAATAAGGGAGTAGGTATATACTCGTAGGTATTAAAAGGTGGAAAAAGGACCTTAATTATTTTTGAATTTTTAGAATGGCTTCGGTGGCGTCATAATTTAAAGTCAGCAACCATTTTGTAATTTTAGTTTTTGCCTCCCATGTACTGCAGTTTTTGAGGTCACACGACTTGCATATTTGTTTATAGATGTAGGGAAAGGAGAAAGCGCTGAACCTTTGAGCAAAAACCGTTTTAACCAACGGAGTATCAATATTGAGACGACGCCGGCGTCCTATACGAGCTTGGTGAAAACAGGAATTTAGCTCTGCTCTGTGGTGGGCAAGCCCTATTCTTAGGAAGTATAGCTGTCTAACCGTTAGTATCTTCGCTTCTTCGTACAGCACATTGGTAGGATGTCTATAAGGTTTTCTTAGCATTACCTTTAGAACGGATCTCTGCGCTCTTTCTAATAAAAGCATAGTTGTTTTTGCACAGTTACCCCATGCAGTAATGCAATAAGAAAGAATCGACTCGCAGAGCGATAGGTAAATAAGTCTTAGTATAGCTCTATCAGCACTATTACGCAACAGTTTCATTATACCTATAAGTCTTCTTACGCGAGTGGCTACAGTTTTGACGTGCTGTTTAAAATTTAATTTTTCATCTAATACAACCCCAAGGTACTTTGTTGACTCAACTTTGCTAATGCTTGTGCAAGCACAGATTGGATGCGAGGTATCAGTGGATGGGCTATACCAGTCATTACATGTGTGTACGCTAATGCTGTGCTTGGGCGGAGGGCCAGAGGCAGCAGTTTTGTGAAAACATACATATTTTGTTTTATCGACATTGAGGGTCAAAAGATTTGTTTGGAGCCACTTGGCTATAGTTGCCATCCCCATTTCAACTTGATTGAAAACATTTGTCCAAGAAGTGTCATTAAATACTATTGCAGTGTCATCAGCGTAGCATACAATTTCAACTTTGGGATTGTTTTCAAACAATTTTGCAATGCTATTTATGTACAATATAAACAAAGTTGGTCCCAGGATACTGCCTTGTGGCACTCCATAGGTCAATGTTTCGAGATCACTGACGTAGCTATCGACCTTGACACACTGCTTACGATTCGTTAAATAACTGCGAAACCAATCAAAGGCAGTCCCTCGAATACCTGATAGCTCCAGTTTTCTAAGGAGTATCTCTATGGAAACGGTGTCGAATGCCTTCGCGAGATCCAAAAAAACGCCGACACAAGCCTGACCAGCATCTAATGCTGAGGAAACCGTCGATAAGAGCTGTAAAACTGCGTTTTCAGTGGATTTGCCGCGTCGAAAACCAAACTGTCTAGAAGATAAAAGTTTCTGGGATTCTAAAAAGTCAATCAAACGTTTATTGACAATCTTTTCCAATATTTTGGAAAATACACCTAGCAACGAAATAGGACGATAATTCGACGGGATATTTTTAGGACCGTTTTTGTGTATTGGGATTACTACAGCAGTCTTCCAATCACTAGGAAAGTTGCCAGTGGATAAACTAAGATTATATATGTGAGTTAAAGGGTCTAGAAGCTGATTACATATACTTTTTACTAACGAATTTTGAATGCCGTCAACCCCAGGAGCACAGTCATTTTTAAGTGTTTTAATAATTGATTCAATTTCGTATTTATCTGTTGGATGCATAAAGAAAGACTTGGGGTTAGAGTTCGCCGTTTGATTTAATTGAGTGACTAAATCCATATCAGTTGTTCCTAATTTATGAAGTGTCTCCATTGCTAATGTTTGACCTACAGTAGCGAAGAAATTATTACAGGATGTAAGAGATTCTTTAGGGTTATCTAGTATATGGAGTAGCTCAGAAGGAGCTTTGGATTTACCTCCTAGTTCACAAATTGATTTAATAACCTTCCAGAGGCTTTTTGTATTATTTCTGTTTTCCTCTAATTCCTTAGTTTCATGTGTATGTTTCAATCGTCTTAGTAAATTATTGCAATGATTCCGGTATCTTTTATACGTTATCTGTAAAGTTATATTACTTGGCTGTTTGCGAACTTGACTATGTAGTTTATCTCTGTGTTGCATACAACGCATGAGACCAGGAGTAATCCAATCTTTTAAGTTATATTTAGAACGACTAACAGTAACCTCTGAAGTGTGCGTTTGCACAATTCTATCTAGTTCACCCATAAGAGAGCGGGCTGCTTCCGAAACGTTTGTTTGAGTCATCAAGTCAGTCCAATTGCGATTTGAAAGATCGTTGGAAACTGCGGCAAAGTCAGTTATAAATCGTTTCCTTTTTCGTCCCGGTTTAACAACTTCCAAGTTGAATGCTGCCATTGCTATATCATGATCAGTTGTTGAGGTCTTGCAAACTAGACCGATTGCAGTTTGTTTTGTATCTATGAGGATATGGTCAAGACAGGTTTTATACCGAGTAGCTTCGGTAATGACATGTTTTAACCCAATTTCCGCTGTCATGCATAGATATTCACTAGCTTGCTCTAGACGTCGGGAATCGACTTCATCTGGTAAAATATTGATATTTATATCACCAGCAATAATCACTTTCTTATGTTGTTGAATAGGCTTTAAATGTGATTCTAATGATGACAAAAAGTTTTTTGTGCAACGGAAGGATGGGGATCGATATATTCCAAAAATCGTGAATTTACCTGGAAAATCCACAGCTAGACATTCTGCATCTTTTATATCTGGCTCACAGATATTGGGATCCCAGATTTTATTTACATATACCACCACACCACCTGCCGAATTATTAACGATTTTACTGTAGTGGTGAGTATATTCCGGAATACTTGGAACTGCAACAGTCTCCGTTAAATGACATTCAGTGAGAATAATAATATCGAAAGGTAGGTTCACCCTTTTTAAAGTAACCAGGAATGAGTCAAAGTTCTTTGTAATACTTCTTATGTTGTAGGTAAGTATTTTGAAGTTGTTAGTGCCATATAAGTTTTTCTCGCAGTGTTCTGGTAAATCAACGACATGACAAGAAATAGAAAGAGTTTTATCTATATCCTGTTCTAGCTGTAACTGAATGGTAATAATTTAAATTTGCACTTAAAAAGATTTGATTTGTGAGTTGGTGATTTACTTGTCATGTGAGGTCGACTTAATATGGGTGACTGCGGCAGATGTTGATGTTTAGAGGTGTATTTATGGTACATATTTACATGGGTGTGGGTTTGTTTGTGATAAATATATATAATATAGTATATAAAGTACAACTTAGGGGGAGTCTTCACATTCATTAATATTTGAGCAATAATTTTAAAACATGGCATGCATAAAAAAGTATTCACTACAAATAAGCTACTTAAATATGCAGCTAAAAAGGAGGATAGTGCATTCGAATTACTGGGTGGTGACATTATTTCCAACAGGGAACTCAGCGAGAAAAATAGGACCCAACTTGCTATCGAGATCATTTTCGGAGCGAATTTGGATCGCTGGACTGCCGTCTGTCTTGCGTACTTGTATGAATCCTCTGCTGGTCCAGCAATGTTTAAAGCCTGCCTTGTTTGCACGGTTCCGCGCATTGCGAAATAACAACCGATTCTCGCGAGTAAGACGATCGTTAAAGTATATACTTTGAGACTGCTCGTTGATTTCTAGGTCCTTAGTAGTCAGGTTTTTCCTTGCCTTGCCTGCTTTCATGAGTTCGTCTCTTTTTGTGCGTCTTACCAGTCTAATTACAACTGGTCGAGGAAGTCTTGTTCCAGTAAAAGCGGTAGAAGCTGTTTTCTTTGGACCAACTCGGGTGACAAAATCTATGTCATTGTCAACGAGAGGGGTGCCTACTTTATGGGCCGTAAGGAGAACCAGGTGATGTAGATTCTCATTGGGTGTCTCTGGAATGCCGGCTAATTCAATTTCGTTGCAAAGTGTAGATTGCACGTGTTGATTGATGTGGTCTTTTAGTTGCCCAATTTCCTCCCTAAGTAAAGAAACCTCGTTGTTCATGTGATTAACAGATTTCATGTAGTTATTCATTTTCTCCTCAATACATTTCAGCTGAGTAGAGATCTGTTCCTTTAAAGTTTCTTTTAGAATAGATCTTAATTCTTCCCTGATTATTACCCGAAGGTTTTCCTGAGGTACATCAAAACCAAAAACACTGGAACCCGAGTCCATCACTCTCTGGTGGGTTTTGTTACGAATGGTTATATTGTTGACATCGTCTTGAACGCTTTGCGTTGTGGGATTTTTACAAAAACATGCAGCACAAATCCAATTTGCTTTTGATAAAACTTCCATAGCATTAAAAACTTCCCAAGAAACATTGGCACAAGATAGATCATAACTGTTTTTACAGTGTGCACAAGCCAAAATCTCTTTTCCAGCTAGCAGTTCACCGCAGCCCACACAGGCAACACAGGCAGCTACATCCTTGTTATTGATGTTACTTTTTTCTGTCATGTTGAGTAGCGAAGATACAAGAAGGTGGACTACTGTTCCAAGTATTTGCTAAAGATAAGCGTGCTGGCAGGGAACGGTGACGCACCGTAGGTAGTTTGTGACTTACTCGTGCTGGAGCCGGTTTGGTGACGTATGACGCGCTGTGTTGATACTCGATGAGTTGCTTTAAAATTCGAACGTTACACAATGATTTCAATGTTTATGCACAGGCCAGATGTTTAACCGGGAATGTTACCAATGAAAAAGCACGGAGAATTATTCAGGATTCTGTTTTATAAGGTTATATGTGAATCCTTGCGAAAGAACTGTGATTTTAGGAATTTTGATCGCGGAGCTAAGACATATACGTGTGTACGCTGAGAGACGCCCGATAAAAGATCTGCTAGAATGCCGGCAAAAATCCACTACACATAAGCATGAACCACCACCGACACACATCATCCATACAAAATAACATCCTACCTATTCCTACACACACACGTCTACACACCTTGTCATTTAATCAGTGCTTCACCGTAAGAGTTATAAAGTCATTACATCCCCCATTTACCCAAATACAACTTAGAACATGGGAGTCCTCTTTTATATGGTCTCTTGGTGCGCATTACGGCGATGGCCTCAACAAACAACATTAATTTTCAGACCCAGACTTGCTGGCCTATCATTATCATTATCACCACCACTACCACTACCATCATAATAAAAATCATCATCATCTTCATTATCATCATCATCGTAATCATAATCATCATCATCATAATCGTCATCATCATCATCAACATCACCATCATCATCATCACCATCATCATCACCATCACCATCATCATCATCACCATCATCATCATCACCATCATCATCATCATCGTCGTCATCATCATCATCATAATCATCATCGTCATCGTCGTCATCATCATCATCATCATCATCATCATCATTATATTGTAAATAGTTTAAGTTTTTTTTTTTAATAGGTCACGAATGTCTATTATATCATGTCATGTAAACATGACAAATGTCTATTTGTATTTACACTCAACTGATGCTGGGTCCTGATCGGACCCGAAATATATCGACGGTGGAAAGGCAGATTAAATTAAGCGACACTGAGGTCGAATATGAGTTATATACATTGCCGAAATCAGCGATTTTTTCCGCGTCGATTGGTTTTAGTTGCGTAACGATCCAGGCACTTTGGTGTCGCTTAAGTTAATGCCGTTTTGATGGCCGTTTTTTTAAACCCTTAAATGAAGTCACAGAAAAAATAGTCATTCTTTGCTGATGAAGTACTTAAAGTGGTCATGCGATTATATGTTAAGTCCTTAAGCTGTTTGTCTTTTTCCGTTTCGGCTTACTATTAGTTGCTTTAATTGTTTTTCCTCGTCAACATTAGCACAGATTAGATCATTTACCGTGTTTTTCTATTCTATCTTTCGTTGATAGCTCGCCGTATAGATAGTTTTTCCTCGTATACTTTTTACCAGGTCCATTAAATTAATGTGTTTTTCCTTTACATTCATATGATCTGGACCGAATTTCAATCGTTTATCCGTTCGTAAAATTAGACACCAGTGTCGGTTAAGTTAACCATAAACAGAATTGTTTCAAAAATAATTAAATTAACCGACATCGAACGGTTTCCGTAAAATGTCGCTTAAGTTATTTTTCTCTATGTCATATTAGAAGGTTTTTGTCGGTTAAGTTAAACCATTTAAAATTCAAATGGATTGAAGTTATTTTCAAAAATAACAGACTGTCGCTTGAAGCAATGATTTTAGATCGAATTTCGTGGTAGTGGCGTATCTATAAATAGGACTGGCAAGTGACGTGGCGCTTCATTTCCCGAACGACCACCGTCGGGGAATGTCACGTGTCATCACATCACGACCGAGTGGAGTTTTTTGTGTGAGTATGGATGAATTTACTATTCAAAAATTAATACTTTCTGATTGTATGCCTGGAAAATTTAATGTTACGGCTGATGTTATAAGTCATTTGATATTTTGCTATATCTACTTCATTAAACACTTACTATTGCCATTTAATATCGAAGCACATGAAAATTAAAATTATTTTGCAGGCAATCTGTTTCACAGCAGCTTGATTTGCAAAGTATATTTGAGGCTGCGCTTTCTTGTTACATTAATATATTTTACTTATTTGTTTACAAGTATTGGTACTTAAATTATATAAAATAAAATAGGTATGATAATTAAACTTTATAATAAGATACAGAGAAACTTACAAGCTAGGATTATGTACAAGTTTTTATCTAGGTTTTGAATACCTATTGGTGTCAAAATTAAGTAAGTTTAATCTAAAATTTACATTTCAGATTCACAATGGACCGAAGGAAGTTTTTTAAGGAAAAGATTACTGCCGAAAGGATAGTTCAAAACTCTATTTGCCTGTTGAATTTAAAAACCAGAAGAATTTATATCGTATTTATAAGGAAGAAAAACTTCTGCGGGCATAGACGTAGTCAGCGAAAAAAATTTTTTGGACATTTTCAAGACAGAATTCAATATTGGTTTCCATGTGCCGAAGAAAGACAAGTGCACCAAATGTATGAAGTTAGATGCCTTAAATACGGAACAAAGTAGAGAGGAAAAAGAAAAGCATCTCAAGGAAAAAGTCGCCAGTAAAGAAAGATACGAAAAACATCGAGAACTTAGTAAGGACCGCAACGATTTGCTTTGTACATCATTTGATCTTCAAAAAGTTCTAAACACACCTCACGGCGAGAGCATGCTCCTTTATTATTCAAGAAAATATGCAGTGTACAATCTTTGTTTTTATGAGAACGGCACCAGAGAAGGATTCTGCTACATCTGGGGTGAATCGGAGGGTAAGCGAGGAGGCAATGAAATTGCCTCTATTATTCAGAAATACTTAAAAATGGTGGATGAACGTGGTACCGTAAAACATTTACTCATGTATTCGGATTCGTGTCCAGGTCAAAATAAAAACAGAATCGTACTTTCTGCAGTGCATCATGCCCTTTTAAATTGCGAAAATCTTTTAAGCATTCAAATGAACTACTTGCTTACAGGTCATACGGAAATGTCAGTAGATTCAATGCACTCAGTAATAGAAGGCTCGGTAAAAAAACGATTGTTTGGGCGCCTTCCCAATGGGCTACTGTTTGCCAATTAGCGAGAAAAGATCCAAGACCATACCAAGTCTTTTATTTGGATCATACAGACTTTCAAGGTTATGATACGTTTTTTGAGAAATATTTCCGTGGAAATTTAACAGGGAAGGTGAGTAAGCTGAGAATAGCTACGTTTAAAAAGTCAAGACCAACCCAGATGTTAGTAAAATACACAATTACACTAGATGCAGAAGAAGAAATTATTCCTATACTGGGAGCACCAAATACCCAAATCGTTGCGAATCGGTACACCCAGTCCTTACCAATAACAAAAAAAAAGTATAACGATTTAAAAAACTTTGCGATAGTTTATAATCCCAAAATTGTTCCACAAAGAATATTTAACTCTACCTAATGAAGACGGGGTCGAAACCCTAATGGAATCAGACGTTGAAGACGGACTGTAATGTTTAATTTTAATATAAAGATTTTATTGGTGTAGTGTTTTCTATATACTTACACAATGTTTAATAAGAATTGATTCAGACTGAAATTATGCCTAAAAATAATATTTTCATAAATGTTTACACTATTTCATAGGGAGTTTCATAAAAAATATTAATTAAGATAGCTTCAGAAAATGTTATTTGTGATTACGTGGATAATTACATAATAAGATTATCTCCTCTTCGATCTCACTAGTAGAATTAATGAGTAATTGTTATCATTATAAGCGTTATTTTGTTATTTTATTTTTGTAACTAAAGACTGGAAATGTTCCAAAGAATATATTTTGATAGTTACATTCTCAGTTCAACTGAGAAGAATTAAGACTGTGTTGCTCGTCTTTTACATGTTTTGATAAGTGTCTCTTTCACAAAGTCTTGTTAAGATGTGTTGATGGTCTCTGTCACTTATTTTAAAAATGTCAGTAAACCTTTAACGCCAAGAAAGGTACATTTTCTATCAGACATTACCTCTAATGAGACTGCGTAACACGCCCGTAATCATTTTATTTTTTGACAATTATTTACGTGATTAAGTTTGACTTTTTAGATTTTTAGGCTGCCTTCTCTGGACATGAGTGCCCTCACAAAGGAAGTAAGATAGCCGTGTCGTGAAAAAGACTCTGTAGGCAGGTCAGTAGTACGGAGATACATTTTATGTTACCAAGGAAGAAAATTGGTACGTTTTGTTATGCATGTTGTTTATTTTTCAATTACAACAATAAAAAAGAAAACTATTGTTTCGTCGTTTTAATTGTGATTTCTAGTCTAAGACACTGGGAGCTTAAGGTAAAATGACCAATTTCTGAAACATTTCGAGAGCATTCAAAGTAATTTTCCTGTTCACTTGGTAAATGATTTTCATTCCTTAACTTGTTTTTCCATGAAAACATGTAGAATTCTCAATGCTGTCCATTTGTTTTTCTTATTAGTCAATCCGAATAGACATGACGGTTAATGTATTTGTCCTTACTTAGTATAAATTAACATTGGTTACTATTGGTTTTGTGAGGTAGTTTAACTTTTATATTTTCATGTAGGTAGGTGCACATTATTGTCCCTGCTCCCCTTCCATTTTGAACAGCCAGTTTGTGCGCATCGCTCCGTCGGAAATTCATCATTTTGATGTAAAAACCGTGTGTGCAACATTTATTTACGAGTGTGGATCGATCCAAGGACTATTGTTTTTAGAAAGAAACAAAACTATAAGCGAACCAGCGAATTTATAGTGCGCGGGTGCAAGGCGTGGGACGCGTCAGACTTCTAGAAGAATTCCACGTAAGTACTGGCTTCCCTACCTAGCCTGCCCTTTTCCATATGGTCCTTCTTCCCGATTGTTTGTAATAGTTTTGTATAATTTCAAAAAATAAATATTTCTAAAATTGGAAAATCATCATTTTGTTACGTCATCATCAATATTTAGAGGTTATAAATAGGCATAGGCATTTATTTTAATATCTTCAGATTGGTACTACTGTTGAATAATTTTGTACTCTGGCAACATTTCGAGTGTAATAGCAGTTTGACATTTGACGTTTGCAAAGTTTTGACGTTTGTTTGTTTACTTTATCAAAATTGTTTGTAATTTTGTTGTTTACGAGTTTCTAAATAGTTTTATATACCTTTAATACGGTAAATAAGTCAAAATGAGTGCGGCAATAGAAAACCAGTTATGTAAACTTAGATTAGAGTCTATTCAGACTGCAGCCATGAGAGCTGCAGAGCCTGATAGCGTTAGTTCAGTGAAAGAAATGTTCCGTATGAAATACAAAGATTTGGAGGCAATCAAGGAAGCTTATCTTAGAACATTTATCGACATTGAGGTTAAACCTTCCAAAACATTTGATACGGAGCAACGTCATGAAGACATGGTGGAATTTATGGATAAATATTATTCAATAAAGGTAATCTATGAAAGTTGTTTTGGTACGGAGCAAGTGGTGGATAGAACAGAAGCTAGGTCTGATAATTGTAAAGGAAATAAAGATCAAAAATGTAATGTGGATTTGCCTAAAATTAGACTTCCAAACTTCTCAGGTACGGTCATTCAGTGGTCCAGTTACAAGGCTATGTTTGACAGTATAATTGAAAATAATAATAGCCTATCTTCTGTTCAAAAAATGCATTACCTGATCAGTTCATTGTCAGGTGAGGCTGCTGGTGTTATCAAGCATTTACCTATATCTGAGCTGAACTATGCTGTTGCATACAAACTGTTAGTGGATAGGTATGATAATAAGCGCATGATGGCAGATGCTCATTTAGATGAAATCATTAATTTGCCACACTTGCCATCCAAACCCAACACCCATTTGCGTACATTTTTGGACACATTAAAGGAAAATCTACTTGCATTGGAAGCACTAAATATGCCTGTAACGCACTGGAGTTTCATTCTATTGCATATTGTTTTAAATAAATTGGATACTCAGCTAAGAAATGATTTTGAATTACATGTAAAAATGTTAGATATGCCGAAGATGTCTGACATGCTTGAATTTATGGAATCACGTTGTAAAGCTATGGCGTGTGCATCATCTAAGCCCTCTGTACAAGGCATGCAAAGTGTACTTAAGGTCAATGCTTCCAATAATAGGCCAAATGCAAAGGTAGGTAGTTACTCATCAAGTTATACAAAAAATTGTGTTTGTTGTAATGGAGAGGCACATGAGTTGTATTGTTGCCAAACATTTTTGGATATGTTGCCACGGGATCGGAAGGGGTTCGTTACAGCTAACCGTTTATGCTATAATTGCTTACGTCCACATTCGAGCAAAAAATGTTTATCGAAACAAGTCTGTAAACATTGCAGGGGATTTCATCATTCGCTTTTACATTTTCCAAGGACATTCAGCAACCAACAAAATGGTTCATTATCACAAAATCATCTACAAGGAAACTCATTACAAAACACTTCACAGGGAAACTCATCTTGAAACATTCTACAAGGAAACTCATCATCAAACACTCATGGTAACTCATCACAAATGGTCCAAGTTCATGGTCAAGGTTCTTCTGAGGTTTCAGATAATAGCTCAACCTTCCAGGATAAAATTTATCAATATCATACTGTTCTACTTGCAACAGCTATAATTCATATTAGGAATGGCAACGGGGAATGGTGTGAAGTTCGTTCTTTAATTGATCCTGGTTCAATGTGCAGTTTTGCAAGCGCCTCATGTGCAAAAAGGTTAAGGTTACCAGTTCAAAGAGATTCATTTTCAGTTTCAGCACTCGGTGGAGAGGAAGTTCAATGCACTGATGGATGGATATCATGTGATATTAAACCAAGGTTTTCTGAAGAG
This sequence comes from Ypsolopha scabrella, assembly GCA_910592155.1. NCBI lineage: Eukaryota > Metazoa > Arthropoda > Insecta > Lepidoptera > Ypsolophidae > Ypsolopha > Ypsolopha scabrella. The sequence goes on along the minus strand of OU342978.1, from coordinate 23,746,271 downwards.
CCAATATTCAAGGCTTCAGCTTGCATCATGCAAAGGCTCACTAAGGATCTTCCATCTTCTTATATACCGGAAGGGATTTCTCATCATTTTGATGGTTTGATATTGGCAGATCCAACATTTCATAGAAAGGGAAAAATTAATTTTCTTCTTGGGGCTGATCTTTATGACCGCATTCTCATGGGCGGTTCACCAATCAAATTGCAGCCCGATCTACCAGCTGCAATCCAAACAAAATTAGGTTTTATTCTGATGGGTAAAACAAGTATTGATAGGGGTATTTCATCATCAAAGGATATTTCAGCATTTCGTAGTACTTGTGAAAATACACTTGAACAATCAATTGTCAAGTTTTGGGACATGGAAACGGTACCATCAGCCAAACAAATTTTGAGTTTTGAAGATGCTTTCTGTGAAGAACATTTTCTGTCAACACATAAAAGGGATAATAGTGGTCGGTTCTCTGTGCAGTTGCCTTTCAAAGCGGATGCACCATCTTTAGGGGAAAGTAAGGAGATTGCTATGCGTAGGTTATCCAGTTTAGAGCGAAGGTTGAATAGAGAACCACTTCTCAAAGAAATGTATGGTGCGTTTTTAAGGGAGTATGAAGAGTTGGGACATATGACTCTTATACCTAATCCAGAATTGAATCCAGGTTTGTATTACATTCCTCATCATGGAGTACTGCGACTATCTAGTAGTAGTACTAAGCTTCGTGTAGTGTACGACGCGAGTAGCGCCACTTCGAATAAGATTTCATTAAATCAGGTTTTATTGTCAGGACCAAAGCTACAACAAAATATAGTTGACATCATTACACGATTCAGGGTTCATACCCTAGTTTTAACTGCTGATATTAAGCAAATGTATAGGCAAATCAACATACAAGAAATCCATCGTCCTTATCAAAGGATTTTATGGCGCTCAAGTGACAATGAAGCTGTGAAGGAGTACGAACTCAACACTGTAACGTATGGTGTCACAACTGCTCCTTTTTTGGCAATGCGGAGTCTCAGGAAATTAGCTGAAGAAGGACAGGAAGTATATGCAGATGCTAGTAGGGTAATTCTACAGGACATTTTTGTCGATGATGTTGTTTCAGGTGGCTCATCTTTACCGGAGGTTCTTAAACTGAAGGATGATCTCATAGCTCTTTTAAAGTCTGGTGGATTTGAACTTAGAAAATGGTGTAGCAATTCTAAAGAATTTGTAGCAAGTATTCCAAAGGAACATTGTGAGGTGCCACTGGAATTTAACATTGATGGAGACTCTGTCATCAAAATTTTAGGACTTAAATGGAACTCAGCGGATGATAGTTTCTTGTACACAGCAAATATGGACACAGACGTCTATACAAAACGAGCGCTTCTTTCAAACATTGCTCGGTTATATGATCCATGTGGCTGGTTAGCGCCTGTGGTTTTCAAGGCTAAAACCATGATGCAAACATTGTGGCTTTTACAGATTGGATGGGATGAAACCCCTCCTCAGGAATTCATTAAGGAATGGAAATTGTTTTCAGGGACTTTTTCAGCTTTACGTGGTATATCAATACCTCGTCATATTCTACATGGTTTGGGTAATGATTATCAGTTACATGCATTTAGTGATGCTAGTGAAAAGGGGTTCAGTGGAGTTTGTTATTTACGCGTTACAGATGAAGCAGGCTCTACTAAGGTTTTTTTGCTTGTAGCAAAATCAAAGGTCGCTCCAATCAAGCAGCGATTAACAATTCCCAAATTGGAATTGAATGGCGCGCTACTAGCAGCAACACTAACAAATTATATTAAGGATATTCTCTCAATGGTAAAATTTTCATCTGTTCATATATGGTGTGACTCCACTATTGTGTTGTCATGGCTATGTACATCTCCACATTCGCTTAGGATGTATGAAGGAAATAGGGTGTCCCAAATACATAACCTCGTCGATCCATCGGTTTGGCGATACGTCCCTACGAAAATGAACCCGGCAGATGCAGCGTCGCGTGGTCTTTATCCAGATCAATTGGTGCATCATCCATTATGGTGGGACGTACCTTGGCTTGCTGGCGCTCCTGATGATTGGCCGCGTCATAAGGTTGAACAGTCGACGACTATGGTGGAGTTGCCAGTTAATGTAGAGCCAGGTGCGGATGTAGAGTCGGTGGTAGAGACTACACAAAGGGAATGTTTCATCGGAGTAAGCGAGTGCGATAGCTCTTCTCATGCGTTAGAGTTCTCTTTCAAGACTGCTACGCATCACATCTATATGTTTGAGATTTATTCACAACTGTCGATCTAAATTAGTCGATAGGAAATATGGTTATTTAACTTCAAAGGAAATTGATTCTTCATTAATATTATGGGTAAAGGACGTTCAGCAAAAATCATTTGAAAAGGAGATTTCTCTTATCTCAAATAATAAACAATGTAAAGGTTTAGATCGGTTGTCTCCGTTCATGGATGACAAGGGTATACTTCGTGTAGGAGGAAGGTTAAAGAATTCGTTGTTGCAGTTCGATGCAAAACATCCCATTTTGCTACCTCGTTCTCATCATCTCGCCGATCTCATTGTGGATAGTTATCATTTGAAGTATCTTCACGTTGGACCGAGCACTTTATTATCGCTTATTCGTCAAAGGTTTTGGATCATGTCTGGAAGACAAGTGGTACGGCGTAGAGTGTTCAAATGCTTAAGGTGTTTTAGAGCCCGACCTAAGTTTTCTGAGCCAGTCATGGCGGACCTACCCTCAGGTAGAGTTCAGCCATCAAAGGTTTTCTCATCAGTGGCTGCGGACTTTGCAGATCCTTTTTACGTCAAGGAAAGCAATCTACGTAAGGCAAGGGTCTACAAAGCATATTTGTGTATCTTTGTGTGTTTCTCTACCAAGGCTTCGCACCTAGAGTTAGTCTCAGATCTATCGACTGAGGCCTTTTTGGCAACCTTTCAAAGGTTTATATCACGTAGAGGTCTTTGTAGAGCTATTCATACTGATAATGGCACGAATTTTCAAGGTGCTAATAATAATTTAAAGGACATTTATAAATATATGTCTAAATCGGAAAATTTAGATAAACTAAATTCTCAGTTATCGGATTATCAAGTTCAATGGCATTTTGGGCCTGCGTCAGCGCCGCACTTCAATGGGTTGGCAGAATCTGCTGTGAAGTCAGCAAAGCATCATGTCCTGCGAGTCGTTGGGGAGCAACGATTAACTTTCGAGGAGCTTTCGACACTGTTTTGTAGAGTAGAAGCCATACTTAACTCGAGGCGCTTATCTCAAATGTCATCAGATCCCCACGATTGTCAGCCGTTAACACCTGGACATTTCCTTGTAGGATGCCCTCTTAACACTTATCCCGAGCATGACATAACGGATTTAAAGTTACATATGTTGTCAAGATGGCAATTAATTCAAAAAATGTCTCAGGGATTTTGGAAGCAATGGTCTCAAGAGTATTTGCATACGCTGCAACAGCGTAACAAGTGGACTGCACCACAAAATAATTTAAAATTAAACGATTTAGTTTTAATAAAGGATGATTCACCTCCATTGCATTGGAAATTAGGTAGAGTCGTGAGTCTACACCCTGGAAAAGATGCTGTAGTCAGAGCAGTTACAGTAAAAACACAGAATGGGACTCTAGTGCGTCCAGTAGTTAAGCTTTGTTTGTTGCCAGAGTAATAACCATGTATTTATTAAGATATAGAGTTAGGTAATTTTTAGTTTTAGTGGTTAAATTAACATATTTTGGGAAGTCAGCTTAAAGCTGCCTTCGGGGGGCTGTTATGGTTACTATTGGTTTTGTGAGGTAGTTTAACTTTTATATTTTCATGTAGGTAGGTGCACATTATTGTCCCTGCTCCCCTTCCATTTTGAACAGCCAGTGTGTGCGCATCGCTCCGTCGGAAATTCATCATTTTAATGTAAAAACCGTGTGTGCAACATTTATTTACGAGTGTGGATCGATCCAAGGACTATTGTTTTTAGAAAGAAACAAAACTATAAGCGAACCAGCGAATTTATAGTGCGCGGGTGCAAGGCGTGGGACGCGTCAGACTTCTAGAAGAATTCCACGTAAGTACTGGCTTCCCTACCTAGCCTGCCCTTTTCCAAACATGTAGGCATTAACGCGTTTTTCCTTAAGCTGAAATCTGCGTAAAATAATTAAGCGATGCTTTATTCCTGTAAATCTATCAAGTTTGATTCCAAACTTAGCTGCATGATGGAGAATCAAAAATAGAGAAACTGATTTTTTTACCACTGCGATAGCTCTGAAAAAGAAATTTTCGCGATTTTTTTTCGTAAAAATAAAAAGTTTATCGACTCCCCTGTAAAGTTCCAAAATTGGCGGTTAAGTTAATCTGCCTTTCCACCGTCGATATTTATATACATGGTACAGTGACAATTATGTATACTAAATAATAAAAGAAAGAATCTGTCAGCAGTTATTATAATATTTTATATCACTTTATAAATAAAAGTCACCTTATATACTTCTGACAGTAAAGCACGTAAACCACACTTCAAAAATTGTATATTTTGGAGAATTAGCCCCTTGATTTTGCCGTTCTTTTCATATATTTTGTGGGTTATAAGTAAATTAAATCAATAAAATTTATTTAAGATCATAAACTGTTATGGATAAGCGTGTAATCTTTGTAATATGACGGTACGGACACCTCAAGGCACGATTTCTGCTTGCATTTGCTATGTTTCTTTGCTCGAAAACTTTTAACTGCTAGGTAGCTCACATCACAACAAACTTTTAGTTTTTTTTTACTCGTATTTTCTCACATCTTATTCGCTTAGCAGCCTTTAGAGTTCTAATACTCGTACGCCACAAGTGAGGAAGCCATTGGTTTTGTTAAAAGAATTCTATACAAAGAATGCACGGCAGACAATGCTAGTACTTGAGTCACTACAGCTTTCCTGACTCCTAGAGTACCTTTAGAGGATTTTGTTACTACCTTTTATCATCCGCTTAGACTCTAGAATTCTTTTGAATGTCAGTTCAGGCATCTTATACCAACACGGTAGGAGTTTTAAAAGTTGCTTCTTTATAATGCATTTTCCTTTTTAGTTCTCGAAGCTGCTTGTCTTGATGTATATAGCTGTCATTGCTGTTTATACGGGAACTAGCGGACTTCCCGCAGCATCGCTTATCAGATCGCATCTTGATTCTCTCGAACCCGTGTGAATATCAGAAAGTACTTTCTTAGCAGATATCTACGTCATATTTCATGTTCCTAGATCTAGCCGCTTGGAGCAGGCGTGGGGAAATCAGTCAGTCAATCAGTGTTTTATTTATATTGGGTAAAACAAGTCTGTATCTGTCATTGGAATTTCTGTATTTTTTTATCATTTTTCAATTTACTGTATATGTACAAACTCTCTTTTTACCAAATATTTACAACTATCTGCCCTAAAAGAAGAAAAGTGCAAGCAGGATTTGTGCCTTTAAAGTTCTGGGGCGTTTCTAGCATTTCCATTTATTTTTTACGAATTTCAGTACAGTTACATTTATTGTCAAGTTTTCGTTTGGAATTTATCGATTTTACCTATCTTATTTATCGAAATGATGCTGTATTTTTTGCATTTATAATGCAATGTTTTTTTTTTCTTAATGTTATTTAACCTTTTTTTCTTTTTTTCTGCGATTGTTTCTTTGGGAACGTTGTTGAATTTGATCAGTAGATTCAACTATACCAATTAAAGATACCTGTATTTTTTCGGTGCTAAATCTGTTCAGCCCTACACGCATAAAGGTACTTCGAGGGTTTTAGGGGGACTTACTGTCCTGTTTCCAAGCTCATGCACCCTGCAGTTCAGCTGCGCTGTCTTTCCGACCAGGGCCGTCACGTTCTTCGAGTAGGCCACGTCGAAGTATGGTCCCCTCTGGTGCAACCCTAAGTCCACGTCTGTGTAGTCGATCTCTGGAACGCCGTCGGTGCCGAGGCCGTTGCTGTTGTCTGTACAACCTGAGGAGAAATAACGACTTTGAGTTGTATTTCGTACATACGCCAGCATGAGAGGCTAATTATTGACAATTATTATTGTTTTTGCGGCGTCTATTATAAGTACATAATAAAATAAAATATGTATGAATGATGCGGAAAAATTCGAACAATCTCAAGACATATTACATGTCCGATCTGTGTACTCAAGATGCCGGGTCCAGATCGGACCCGCAATGTATCTTGAGATTATTCTAATTTGTCCGTATCAATTATACATATTTTCTTTCCGACTACCTATACATACATTTCTAAAACTGTATTATATCGTAGAATTGATCATTTCATAATCTGAGGTGAAAAGATTGTAAGACAATCGTATTCAAATTTATTGTCATATGGCTATTCGGCTAAGCAGATTAGCCCGCTTGACAAATTGAAATCGTACATTTTTGGCTATCAAATGAATAAGATGGTTCCAGTTTTATTGTTTCCAACTAAAACCGTACGATTTTAATTGAGAAACGGGTTCATTTGCTAAGCCAAAGAGCCATATGATAATCGAATTTGAATACGATTTTCTTACAAAATTTTACACCTCTGATCGGCCATTTTTACAGATTCAATTTATTTATTTAAGCAGATCATGAAATTATCAATTCTACGATATAGCCTCAACATATACGTTATGTTGCGAGTAAACAAACATACAAAACAGAAACGTGCCATCCGGAAATGTTTTCAGATTTACCTATTAGTTATTCCCGTTTCAGTGGATAGATATTTAAAAGCCACTGTACTTATGTGTTTTTGACGAAGTGTTTAGTCAATGGAACCTAATGAACACGGGACTCAAGGGAACGGCTGATAGAGCTTAATTATAAATAAAATAAAGAAATAAAAAATATTAACAAATGAATTATACCCTAACCTAAATTAGCCACTCGTTGTGTGACATAAATATCGATGGAAACGACATTAAAATTACGTTCATAGCAGCGCGTATTGCAATGTGGCTGTAACGACGATCGCTGCGTCTCCGGATAACGTGAAATATTATAGAAGAACGTTACGAAGAGAAGACGTTAGAAGACGTTACGGGAAAAAAATTATAGATCTATAAATTTACTTTATTGTGCTGAAAGAATAATTAAAATCGCTTCAGGCATTCGGAAGGAGTAGGAGAATTCCTGAGTAAATCAAAAGAAACTCTCGATAACTTTCGATTTGTTTTTGTCACAAGTAAAGATGGAAAAAATATATTGTCACTCTTCTGACTGTATGTCACGCTCTGTTGACTGTATGTCACGGGTCTCTAGCTTCTAGACGAAATAGAATACAGATCTGAAATTTGGAAAAGTAGTATAAAATATTGACCCAAAACCGAATATTTAATTAATAAATATTAAATTAAGTTACTTTTCAAGGGTCCCATGCATGAAAAAGGAGTCAAAAAATCGCCGATTTTTAATAAGGTAAGATTTTTAGTAAGATTTTTACAGTCTTTTTATACAATTTGTAGGTAATGATAAGTTTGTAATTTTTATTCAAATCATTTAAGTCTATTGACTTATTTGTATGGTACGAAACCATCATAGTGCGAGTCCTACTCTTACTTGACCGGTTATTTTTAAATTATTTTAACCACTCGTATAAAATCGAATTGCTAATCAGACTGTGTAAACTGACAGTTCGTGAAAGTGAGAAATCCGATTCAGGACAATGTAAAATGGCTCATCATGATCAAAGAAGTTAAAAGCGCATTTCCCACTATCACGAACTGTTTCTTTATTCCGTCTGATTAGCAATTTGACTTTGGGAGGGGCAAGCCCCTTAAGATAGGTCTAATATTACAGTTTGAGTTTGTATTCTCAAATATCTCTTAACGTTAAATATAACCGCATACTCAACTGATCATACGAAACAACTTTTCCCAAGAAGACGCGCAAATCTTCAGGGTATGAGATATTCAACTTTACTTAAGGACTCTATTTCGCAGGAGGAAGGTTTATTTTATAACGCTGTGCGTAAACAGCTCTCTCACGGCAGACGCTTGTCTTAAAACACGCCCGTAATCTCGGTGCGTATATGCTTATAATTAAAATATTGCCCGAACCAATGATTTGCGCGGGAATGTTTCTTTGGAAAAGTTGTTCAGAATGATTGGCAGAATATGTAGTTGCAGTAAAAGGTAGCTATCTTTTTACACCCGGTATAGTTAGTACTGACAAATAGTACCGAGCGCTGCGCATTCTGAATGCTTCCTATAATTCGTTACATAGTGCGCCAAACCTATTGCCGTTCAACGTGCTTTGGAAACGCGTCGTGGCGCCTTCTAAAGCCCATACATTTGTAACGTTTCTCCAGCTTTCATACCTTTTTCGAGGAACCTATTTTCTGCTTTAACTTTATTATTAAATAGCGGTACAATGCCGTCAAGCGGTAGTTAAGCGACGACTTTTGTCTCGTGACGTGGCGGCTCCCTATTCAGTGCAAAAGCGGCCATTGTTCTGTGAGTTATGGAACGATCTATCTTGCTATTATTTAGCCACTATCCTTGTCGAAAGACTTGATAATTTCGCTTTTGTGTTAGTAAATAATATTTTGGCGTAATTTATGGGTTATCTTATTGGAGTCTTTTGAAACAACAAACTGTTCATAAACAAGTATAATAGTAGTTTATGAAACTGGTGCGTAACCAGTGTTAAAAACACGAGTCTTAATTTGTATCTCGCGAATGTTTAAATACCTCCCTATCTGCAGTTTCATACACTACTTTATCTAAACTCATCTAATAGGTACCTACGTACATATTTTTCCAGTCCATAAAATCTTAGTCACATTTTTCATAAGCTTTTCTTGATTTTGGTACTAAAAGATTGTTCGTATTTTCGTTGCTCTTTCTAGAAAGTTGACTGTAGTAATTCTCCTAAGTATCACTGAATAAAAAACACAGAAAATAATAACGTAAATTATAGTGCCAAAATCCGAATGTGAGATAAAGCGCTCAGACACGAGTTCGACTATCGACTGAACTATTCCTTATCGGGAAATAGACAATTGTCTTTTGCGGTGCGCTCTAGCTGCAAAATCGCAAAAAAATTGAATTGAAACCTCTTAGGGCTCGCCACGTGATCTTTAAAAGAAAAAAAAACTGTTTGTTATAGGAAGTTGTTTCATTTGATTTTTTTTTTAATATTGGTGACGTCATTTTGATATGTCAATAATTTTATTAACTATTTTAGAATTTATTATTAGAATTTTACGATATGGAGTGTAGATAAGTAAAATTATTATTTGTACAGATTCAATACTATAAAATTTAGTATTATTATTATTACTATTTAAATTCTATACCGCAGTGATATAAATTTAATTTATAAAATTTAGCTTTGAATAAAATTGTAAAAGTACATTATTGCTGAAAGCAGATAATATTTGCTGTTGCTGGTCAAGATATAAATTAGAAATATGAGGCGAAGATTTCTACGATACGGTTCCAGCAAATGTAATTTCTATCGAAGCAAAATTTTATTGCTTTACTCCGAGAATATGAGGAAGGTGCAAAAAATGGTACATACAATAATATAAGTATCCGTCGCTACTTACCATAGGTATTACCTATAACCATTGACTTTCATTATGCAACTAGGCATACAGTCTCCAAGAAAAGTTCGTCAGAAAGTGTCCGAACGTGCGACGTGCATAGTAGCAAAAATATTCAACCAAATTAAGACGTAATGTCGTTAACATAAGATGCAATGTCAGTTGTATGCAATCGTTATTCCAATTTGTCACGCCACCATAGCGGTGACAAAATCATCGCGGACACTTTTTGAGCGAGATTATAAGTCTTCTTGTTTACGTCAATGCCTATGAATGCTCTCCGAGTACAATATAATAATGGTTTTAGGATGTTGTTGGGGCTTCCGCGTTACTGTAGTGCGTCCGGAATGTTTGCGCTGGCGCACACCGATGGCTTCCATGCGATAGTGCGCAAGCGCACCGCATCACTTTTACGCGGAATTCGCGGGAGCTCCAACACCATTCTCAAACTCATTAGCGAGAAGCCTGACTGCCCGATCCTGCGACACATGATACAAAATCATGTACAGGTGGCGGGGTCGAGCTGTACGGGTAAATATTTAAATTAATTGTTTAATATGATAAGTTTTGCTAACATAGTTATAAGGCCTACTAACATCTCTATGGACTGTAATATTGTCTGCAATAAAATTATTTTATTTTTATTTTATTTTTAATTCTTGTCCTTAGATTGTTTCTTGAAATACCAAGATTTTTTCACAGAATCCTTTTGCGTTTTAGTCATCCATAACTTGCAAAAATATTTCTTGTCGGTTTTTACACGAAAGCAGGTTTCTCAAGTAATGATTTTAATATCTGGCGGTGTACTTTTAAGTTGCAGCGAGACAAAATCGTCCAACATAACAATATATTTATCTGGTAAAACTCATTTTCAAAAAATAATACGCGAAAAATACAAATATTTATAACTTTGATTACTAATTTTGACTATGAAATCTAGGCTTTTGTTTTTGGAAAACATTTGGATGCCATCAAAAACAAAACTTCTAAAAAAAAAACAAATCTCGCAACTTAGTTCTTCTACCGTAAAAAGTTGTAAGATCCATGTAAATCCAGTCGGTTAATTTATTCTGTCCCTACCTAAGGGACCTTCTGTCTTAAGTTATTACATAATTAGCTAACCTAACAACATATTTTAGTGACCATATCAATATTGAAAATCTTTTATGTTTTAAATAAAAAGATTGACTTGGCCATCGCATGAAACACAATGTATCTCACAGGTAATACATATTATATTAAATTAGATTATTTAGTGCGATTGCCAAGTCAATCTATTTATTTAAAACATAAAATATTTTTAATATTGAAATGGTCACTATATTGTTAGGTTAGCTAATTATTTAATAACTTAAGACAGAAGGTCCCAAAAGTATAGGGACTAAATAAATTAACCGACTTGGATTTCCATGGATCTCACAACTTTTTACGGTAGAAGAACTAAGTTGCGAGACTTGGTTTTTCTTACAAGTTTTGTTTTTGATGGCATCACATTTCTTTTTGTAGATAGTCCTACTTTTTTTCCTTTCCGGTACCTTCTACTTACTTCTAAATGTAACGTTGTAATCCTTTATATGTACATGGGATAACAAAGTTATTTATTCAGTTGGTGTATCTGGAAAACTGGTTCGTAAATGCAAAAGATTTTAGATTTTCCTTGATTTATACACTAAACACCAGTTGTATTCCTAATTTGAAGCTTCTATGTTTGCTAAAAGTACCTTAGAGTTTTGATGATCGGTCAGTCAGAGAGTGAGTGATAAAATTGAAAAAATTTAACTAGTTTTAATTCTTAAAGTACTTGTTCAAATTGAATGAAATTTGAAATATACCATGTTTATACAATGTCTAGTTGGTTACTGAAAATTCAGGCTTCTAGTTTTATCCACAACGAAGTAATAGGGGATCGAACATAGCCTGAACTGCTTCGGGAAAAGGATAGTACAACCATGCCGCTTTTTAGCTCGATTTGGCGGGGGCACTACCGTGCCCCCAGGTATTGCCTCGACAGAAAAATTATTGAAATGAGGTCCTTAACCTGTGAAATTATTGAGATTTTTTGCAATTTGGCAAATTTCTCCCGCCAATTTCGTTTTTGTTCACCGGAAGTAGTTGTTTGATTCTTATGCGGTTTTCTTTTACTAAAACTAGATTAAATTTCATACACAAAAAAATATTATTTTTTTCGATATATGTGTTTTAGTCTTTTTCCTAGAGAAAGCTTTAGTGATATATATAAATATATGTATGTATACTATACATATATGTCTATTCAAATTCTATAATATTTTACAAAAATAAAAAAATATACCTAACTCTATGTATAAGGTCCTACAATAATAAGTGAAAATCATTCTAGGGTAGATCATGTATTTTTCACTGATCAAATTCCAGAAGAAGACAACATTTTTTGGTCATATAATTTTTTAGCTTCCCAGTACAAAGTGGTTCAATCAGCTGACTAAATTTCTATAGAAGGGTAAGAAAAAAGAACGAGAAAAATATTTTTTTTTCGCTTGAATTTTGTGTATTAGGGAACTTCTGTTGAATTTTTTCTCTTTGAATTGTAGGACTTTGTATATTTATTTAAAAAAAGCGGGTATGCGCAAAATTTGGGTCTCAAATTACAATCCACATCTTTTTTTTATTATTGTTATTACACGAGTATAAGGTCTTACAATAATAAGTGAAAATCATTCTAGGGTAGATCATGTATCGTTCACTGATATATTGCAGAAGAAGAAGAAAATTTTTGATCAAATAATTTTTTCGCTTCCCAGTTCCCAGTACAAAGTGGTTCAATCAGCTGACTAAATTTCTATGGATTTTTTTTTTGTTGGAATTTGGTATATCATCTGTTGAATTTTTTTCACTTTGATTTGTAGGACCTTATATATTTTTTTATTATTTTCTTTGTTGCTCATCTTTTTAGCTTTCCAATGATACCCATATAAGTATATCATCCATCCATCAGCCTGTTTCTTCCACTGCTGGACACAGGCCTTTCCAGGATTTCGCCAATCCTAGCGGTCTGGAAGAAATGCCCATACCATATATATGGGCAGGTGGTTTGGTGAGTGCGGTGCCGAAACCCTTGCACCAATGACGGCCAGCCTGAAATATATATATATTTCCCGTAAGTATCATATTTGTTTCATCATAAAATATTATTTTTATACAGATTAGATTTGACATGTAAAACGTATACTTTATGTATCTATTTTACAAATAAACATTTTGAATCTTTGAATCTTGAATCCCGTCATCAGTCTGTTATGAAAAAATGAAAAAATGAAAAAAATGTTTATTCAATAACCAGGCATAGTTAATGTTACAATGCTGGGGCCTTCTATGAAGTATAGAAATACCTGTTCCAGAAGACCCCGCTCCTTCAAATCCATAGTCTAAGGTTACAGATAAACTACTTCTAGTACTATGTTAATGTGTGTGAGGGTGTGGAAGTGTATGTGAGAGAGCGTATGTGTAAGAGTGTATGTGTAAGAGTGTATGTGCAAGAGTGGGAGAATATATATATATATATATATATGATTGTAAATAGGTATAGTATGATAGATATCTCATTTCAGTATGGTTGTTATTTGAATTGTGTATAGGTATATATAATATATAAATATATTTATGTATTTATACATATTAATATTGTTTATATAAAGGTTAGGCGAACGATTGCAGTAGTAACTCTATTTCTCCATAAGTTTTATTTAGTATCCAACTGGTTACGATTTTCTTACATTCGTGGTATTGTTTGGGATATATATCTAGAGTTTTATTTATTGCATTACACAGACGGGCTGACTGTGTAATATATTGTTTGCTGGCATATAAAGATTTTACAATTTTAGTATAAACTACTTTATCTCTTTTTCTTTTGTTAATATTAATTTGGTCAAAAGTTAACATTTTCTGTCTCTCTAAAATTGCACGTAATATATACAGTTTTCTCACCGTTAAAATTCGGCTAAGAGAGTATAGCTCATTCGTAAATCTATATGACTTAAAATACATTACTTTTATCAAGGCTCTTTGAGCTCTTTCAACTTCAATAAATTTAGTTTTAGCAGCTCCACCCCAAATTGGCACACAGTAACCTAATACAGATTCTGCCAAAGCAATATATATTTTATTGAGTAATATTGGGGGAGCTACATGTCTCAGTGTTTTAAAAATCCATATTAATTTACGTGTTCTAGCGCTGAGTACTTCTATCTGTGTTGACCAAGATAGCCTTTGATCAATCATTACACCCAAGTATTTGATTGAAGATAATTTACTTATGGCAGTGCATTTGCAGCTGATACCATCACAAGTATGAATTTTAACAGAGAAGTTATTTTCAGGTTGAGTTCGATTGTACATGGTAAAGCAAATATAATTTGTTTTGAGCGCATTTAAAGTAAGCAGATTTGATTTTAGCCACTGTGCAATTCTGGCGAGACCTGTCTCAGTCAGTAAACGAGTACTCTCCCATGTTGTACCCGGAGAACACAACTGCGGTATCGTCGGCGTAAGAAAAAATCTTTGCGTTGTTCAAGTTAAGGTTGCACAAATCATTAATATATATCAGAAATAAGGTGGGTCCTAAGACGCTCCCTAAGATGTTATATATATATAATATTATATATATATTATATTATATATATATTAGTATATAATATAATAACTGCAATATATATATTTTTTAATGATCAGGTATAAGTTGTGACGATCTTCACCTATATGATTCTACGGGTACACACTTTTTCTCCTCGTTTGATGAATAGGAATCATGGACAGAAATCAATTAATATTGATTACTATATTATAGTATATTTTTAGATGGGTCTTAACAATACATAGATTCATATCATAATTAAATTCACTTGTACTTGTTTCACTGGTTTTAATTTTAAGGTTTACACGTTAATCCCGACCGGTTGTCGGCATGATCATTGTGTACATTTTTAACGGCTCGTCGTAATGTTAGTTTAATTTCTCGAATTTCTGTATCCCTTGAGAATGGTGTATTAACCGAAACCGGTCGGGATTAACGTGTAAACCTTAAAATAAAAACCAGTGAAACAAGTACAAGTGAATTTAATTATGATGTTTTCCAAGTTTCACCAAGTGCCGACAATCGCAAGTATAAATACAAAGATTTATGATTTTGCTAGCTATTTTAGTTTTTTGCGCTGAAACCGCCCCTCTCGCACTGTGCGTTGTCTCGCTTAAAGTGACAATGGCAAAAATAAAATGTATGTGGGCTATATTAATGCCGCTCTGCTATCTGTCCGTCTGTTTTAATTAAAAGTTTTAGTATGCGTAGACTACGTTGGTTTTTTGTAACTTGCCAATACGGTACCTATTGAAAGTTGTCGAGAGGTTGGAAACGTTCTCATTGGTTAAAACCCATTTGAAAATTATTAATTTTCTTAAGAAAGTATTTCATTTCATTTTTTTAAACGTTGATTTATTGTAATTCACAGTAATTTATTATGGACACAATAATTTATTACTAAGATAAAAATTTAAATATGCCCATAACGATAATAAAGTCGATTATAAAGTAGTCTATAATTTAAATATTTGCAGGTTTACAAGTAATACAATCATGTCCAAGGTTTTAATATCTAACACCAATGATATTTTTAAATAATATTGTGACTATTGTAAAAAAGAAAATCTAAATAAATCTTAAAGTTTATATTTTAAGAAAGTAGGTAGGTAGATTTCCTTTTTAGGGTTCCGTAGTCCGACAAGGAACCCTTATAGTTTCGCCATGTCCGTCTGTCCGTCTATCCGTCCGCGGCTTATCGCAGAGACTATTAGTACTACAAAGCTGTAATTTGGCATGGATATAAATATTAATCACGCCGACAAAAAGGTAAAATCAAATCTTGAAAAATTTTTTTTTTTAATTCTATAGTATTTTATACTCGTAAACTGGGGTTTTTTTTTCTCGTCTTTCCCATAGTATGGGGTATCGTAGGGTAGGCCATTTAAAAACATTGTGGGTGTGTGAAAACGAAATTAGGGGTCCGTTGGCGAAATATTAAGCTTTAAAGTGAAAATTTTAGTTAGAGTGGAACGTTCCTCCTGCCGGCCAAACGGTTGTTTATAGAAATGTGAAAAAATTCACAGAAGTAGTATATATAATGAATTTAAAAGGAAAACTATCACAGTTAAATAGGCTTTACAGCTTTGCGAGTACAGGCCGTGCCAAACTTTTGGCCCCCTATAATGTATGGGACCAGAAGTTTGGCGTGGTCTGTATTAGTAGACCAACTTATATGTACCGGGCAACTACGGAACCCTACATTGCGCGTGGCCCGACACGCACTTGGCCGGTTTTTTTAATCTCTTTTTAATACTCATTGTCACCATGCCATTTTTTTGCCATCATTTCATTGCAAATGTGTCATTATTATATCAACTGATACCCGGGCCGAGGGGCCCGAAATATATCTTGAAATTTTTTTTTTCTTTGTGTATGTACTATTATACAACGAAAATGACGAACAATTTTATAACAGCAAAATCAAGAAAAACCGACGACAAACTTTACCAAGATTTCATGGTAGAATGTAAAATAAGTATATGGGCACCTTTTGCAAGTGTTTAGATAAAGTAATAGGGCTTAGAATACTCGTGTGATACTATTAAAAGACTTATTAAAGGCTTGTTTTTTAAACTCACTCTCGTCTTTTATGAACCTCCTTGTGTACCATTTAGTATGTCAAACAAAGTTGCTTAACTTTTCCGTTTTCGTACTTGGCTAGATAGTTTTTCAACGTATAAAGTGTATTGCTGTATACCCTATACCTATTTCCAAGATACCTATGTGAATACGTGCCCTAGAAGCGTTTTATGTCTACATCCGAAGAAAATGATCCAAGTTCAGAGCCACTTTGCTGATTGTTATATTTTCGGTACAAACTTCGTGATAATATCACAAGTTTCGTAATAAAGGCTTACTGTCTTCATGCTTCAGGATTTATGTTAGATTGCGATATACGAATAACAATGCGTGTTATAAAAATTATTTCGGACTGCAAAACAGAATATAATGAATTAACTATCAAGACAAGACATGGGTCGGTTTTTTGTCTTTAAATGTAAATGGAATAAATAAATAAGACAGAAAACATAACAATGGTTATTTAACAGTGATGTATTATCTATTGTACCTAGTAGGAATATCTAACTGAAATATCTTAGTATTCTCATTTACAAACACAAAAACGAAGTTATTTAATTTAAGATGTTATGATATAGAGTAAAACGAAAAAAAAATAGTAAAACACCAAAACTAAACTAAACTATGTCAGTACAACACCAAAATCTCAATCAATTATTTTTAATAAACTGATTCAAATTTCAAATTTTAATACACGTTCCGTAACCATTCTTGATGCTTACTTTTCAACACACAAACTATTTCATAATTTAACCATTTCACTTATTTAATATATTCTAACGTGCGATAAGTGTATTTATGTACCTACATTGCAAAAATAAAGTATTTATTCATTTCATTTCACATGTATTGGAATCCATAATAGTGTGATTTTGAATGCAGTACAACTGTGTAACATTTTTTTGAACTGTGGTAGAACGATCGTTGAGGCGCCGAATCCGGCTATGTATTAGAACAATGGACATACTCGTAATTTGGAATAAGTAATTAATTTATTAACGTTAGTAAAATGTAATTGTATTTCCTTTTTCTAATAGTTTGCCGTATTATGTAATTACTTCCCAAAGTTTGATCCTTTTAAGCGACACTATCGGATCCATCCATCCATCAGCCTGTTTCGTCCACTGCTGGACATAGGCCTTTCCAGGATTTCGCCACTCTTGGCGGTCCTCCTGGAAGAAATGCCCATACTCACACACGCTGGGCAGGCGGGTTGGTGAGCGCGGTGCCGAACCCCTTGCACCAGTGACGCTGCTG
The DNA here is from genome assembly GCA_910592155.1 of Ypsolopha scabrella. Classification (NCBI taxonomy): domain Eukaryota; kingdom Metazoa; phylum Arthropoda; class Insecta; order Lepidoptera; family Ypsolophidae; genus Ypsolopha; species Ypsolopha scabrella. The sequence continues at coordinate 23,728,777 of OU342978.1, read as the reverse complement.
CCCGTCACCAGTCTGTTTTATATAAGGCCCGGCAATTGGGGATGGATATACCGCCATCCATCGGTCCCAGGCAATGGTGGGCCGCCTGGTTTTGCCTGAGAGCTGTTCTCTTACTCTCCCCCGAATAACTTCGGGAGGATTTGCGAGTAAGATGGTGGTACCTCCACAGTCGAGCCCGGCATCAGCTCTACCACCAGTTGGATGGTGCTGTAATATACAGTGTGTTTTTAACTTTTTTTAAATATCTCTTGATGCAGTTTTCGTTTTCATCAAAATTGGTCCCGAGACTCCTTTGAGCATTTTTTGCGATTCTCATAGTTTTGGATTTCTCCATCCACGTCCACTTGAAAAACTAAGCCTGTATACATTCTGTATAAGATGACTTTTGTTTATATAGCCAAAATTGATACTGGAGACTTGATAAGTGGTCAAGACCAAGGTTTAATGACCCTTAGAAGAAAGGATAACTGAATCTTGGTCTTAACCTCTCACCCAGTCTCTATTAGAAATTTGGCTGCTTAAACAAAAGTCACCTTATATAATAGTAGATTGTTATCCAAGCGATCAATTGCGAGCGAGGGTGGATATAGTTCTAGGGTGCAATTGATCACCTACACCCGTGTGTAATACTCTACTTTTCATCACTAATGCGAGGAAATAAAAATAACTTACAATATTATAACATGATGATTAACTGCACCTGTACCTACTTGTTTGTTTCACAGTAATTATATTTATCCCAACCGGTTTCGGTCTTACACTAGTCAAGGGTCAATTAAATAACTAAGAACACTTTTTTGCCGGATATAAAATTAATTTGACGCGCAATCAATGAAATAAGTCGTTACTCAATCATGAAATTATGTTTGCAACAACGTTTTCAACAAGATAGTTTTACTGCCTCCATTTTATGTGCATGTGACTTTTTCTTTTTTTTTGCAATCGCGTCTTACAGACCATGGTGATTGTTTTAAAAATAAAACGAATTTAGTTGCTGTTTTAAATCATGACCGTCTTTTAAAGATTTTTTTAGCATATTTACATATACAGATGTCCCAAAAGTCAACGTTATCCCTCGGAGGGCTGTAAGGCCAGCTCATGACTGTCTAGAATATCAAAATATGACTTCAGTAAAATGTCGATAGTTTTCGAGTTATCGATACTTTTATGAATTTCGTAAAATTCTACATCTTAAAGGAGTCTTTTCAGTGCCACAGCTACACAATTCCATATTCCAAGATTATTATTTTTGGTTTGCAATTTTGTATAGCCCTGCTATTGATCCTAGTTCAAAATAAAACTTATATCATACGCGTTCGTAATGAAATAAAACATTTTTTTCGATTTATAAGTTTTAAATTTTTTATTTTCTAACTTTGACTCTTCATACTGTGAAAAAATTGTACTACGCTTAACTGGCAAGTAATTTTAAACAATAGGTCATTTTGTGAAGTTTCTTAAATAGTGAAACAATTTCCATGTTTTACTTTAGAAAAAAGTATATTGCTATTCTACTGTAAAAGAAACTCATCTTAAAAATATTTAAATACTTAGAAATTCGAATGAAAACACTTGTTAAACTTAAGTGGTAGGTAAATACAAACAAAAACTAATTGAAATTAGAAGCAGGTGCTTAAACTGCCTGCCAGGGCAACGTTTTAGAAGGGAGCGATCGATATTGTATTGCATGAATTAGAGTAAGAATAGAATAGAATATAATAGAATGACGTTTATTTCGATCGATTAAGATCATAATTATTAATACACATATACACAAAAAAATCAATTATCAATAAGTACAATAAAATATATATAAAATTAAAACAATATTTTGGCTGCTGTCAGCACATGAATCATGCTGCAATGATTCAGGTACTGACAGTCAAACCGTTCCGCAAATGCGTTCAGGATACAGTTGCGGCTGGCCCGCACCCTGCGCAACAGGGATGTGCACCGCCCGCGCATCGTTGCATAAAAGCAATCCACATGAGCGTCCGCGAACATCCCCGACGCACTACAGAAGCGAGGCAGCCCCAAAATCATCCTAAACGCATTGTTGTATTGGACTCGTAGCGCGCTGTACTGTCTTTGCGTATAACTCACCCACAGACTGCTCGTGTAGAAGGACGTACAAAATGCCCTGAACAGGGTGATTTTGACGTTTATTGAGCAGCGAGCAAATCTGCGGGCTATCATATTAGCACGAACAGACAACGCCCTACGCTCCCTCTCTATGTCTGCATCGTCTCTCAGGTCCGAGGTTACAACATGTCCAAGGTATTTAAACTGATTGACTCTATTAAGAGGATACCCGTAGAGTTTAATAGCTGGTATATTATGTAGATGTCTTCCTCGGGCCTGAAAGACCATGCATTCGCTTTTTTTCACGTTATACAACAGCCCGTGATTGTCAGCGTACTCTTAGCAAATGCCAAGCAGCTTTGATAAACCGCTCACAGAGGCGCTCAGCAGCACCATGTCATCAGCATAACTAATATTGTTAATGCTAATTCCTCCAATATGACAGCCAACATGTGTGCTGCTGAGCCTCTCAATCAGCGCATTCACATAGAGGTTGAAGAGCTTATGTGAGGTTAGCCCTCCTTGCCTCACTCCACACTCCAACCTGTATGGGATTGAATAGGCCCCCGACCATCGAACGACATTGTCCTGATTCTGATACCAATATTTAAAAATGCTTATTAGTTCCTCGGGCATTGAAGTTTGGTGAAGTTTTTTCCAAAGAATATCATAACAAACCAGGTCAAACGCCTTCGATAAGTCGAGGAAACAAGCAAAAATAGGCGTATTTCTATCAGTATAGTACTTGACAGTTTGCTTTTAACACAATACAGCTGTTTCTGTGGAGAGACCTGACTTAAAACCGAATTGGTTGTCATGTATTTGTAGATATTTATCAAGCTGAGTGTTAAGCAAACCGTCAAGAACCTTCGAGATAATAGTGGCTAATGAGATAGGCCTATAATTGCTCCCGTCACTAATATCGCCAGTCCTGCTCTTCACAATCGGCACCACCACAGTCCTCATCATCTGCGCAGGTAAGTACGAGTGCCCCACACACAGGGAGTAGAACATCGCCAGCACTCTGGGCAGACCATTACCTGCATATTTAAGGTGTTCAATGCTCAGGTCATCGTGGCCCGGTGACTTGCCCCGCGACATAGATTTAATAACCTGCCTTACATCTTTTGCCGTAAATCGGGCACTATTCTCCCGGCCACCACACCCAGCACCGCACAAAGACTGTGATGGCCCCAAAGGTGACGTTACAGTGAAGTGCTCCCTGAACATCTCGGCTATGCCTGTCAGATCGTTGATACCGTTGACACTCACAGGCAAGCCCGGCTTACTATTAAGTTTATTGGTTGACTTCCTTTCTTTTTTACCTCTGAGAGCATTTATATCATAGCTCGCACAAGCTGCCTGGCATAGTACACGAACAATATCTTCATATATTTTATCGATGAAATTTCTGTGGTCCAGATTATTACAAATATAATCACTACAAGCACTTAATTCAATAGGTAAGTTAATTAATTTAAAATTACTATCGCAAAATTTGGTATAAATATCAGTTTGTTCAGGTTTTCTTTCCCCCCATCGTATTTTACTACAATTCCGGATTTTATTACTTTCATACAATTTAGGTTTAATATTATCTAACTTACACTGTATTACGAGGGGAAAGTGGTCGGACCACAGAACGTCATACTTAACATACGTATTTACAATTGTCTCCATAGCGGAACTGGTGACTACGCAATGGTCGAGCCAACGTCTCGAACCGTTCGCTTCACTTATAAATGTATAAGTATCAGACTTCAAACCTAACAATTGGACGTCAGCACACAACCATTCCGATTCCATACAGAAACAGTCCAACTCATAATAAAATTGTTCATTAGGATGCGCGTTGAAATCTCCGAGTATATAAACAGATTCAATATTATTATTACTAATAATAGCGCTTACCAGACTAAGACAGTCCGTAAATTCCGACAGGTTCACATTATTAGATAGTAACGCCATCTTACAAGTGTTAGATAAAACAAAATAAATAAAACAGCTTCAGGGTTCACGGACGACGCTCTCTCTAAACTCGCCCGTATGTCGGTGCGTTAGGGTTCACGCATTTTTGTTTGGAACTCAATTATTCCCCAAGCTAAGGCAGTCCGCGGGTATGATTCTTAGTAAAAGTGGTTCAGTAGGATCGGTAGAATATGTGGTTTCATTTAATGTTAACAGTCTATTTACACTCAGTATTAATATAACTCTTTATTAAAGACAAAAAAGTTGATTAATCATATTTATTTCCAAAATGATGTATCAACAATGTATGCAAAATAAAATAGGCATATGAAAATATATTTAACTGTCTGAAGTTGTCATAACTATGACAAAACCGGTCGCTAAAAATAAATAGTGAAATCCGGTAACCGGTAAAAGTATCCAGTTTTTATCATCGTCTATCAGCACTCTGTTTGGTACAGGCCTATTCTTTTCGAGGCTTTTTGTGCTATAATATTTAGTTGTTGATCAGATAGCAACATAAGCAACACAATATTCCTGCCTAACGTCAGCCATAAAGTAGATTATTTCGTGTACTAACTGAAAACGTGGAGGGCTTCGTTAAATTTAATCAACGACGGGTAGATTACCTCAGTCTTCACAAAATCATGTAATTGGTTTCAGACCTGTACTTTGTGAATGCCTCAAAAGGATTGGGGTCAAAGATAAAAAGTTATTAATTAAAGGTGTTTCTTGTTGATTTTTATCTCGTTTTGCATCTTCTCAATTTATGTAATATTTTAAGTTTGTATTTTTTTTTAAAGGTAAACAAAATTATTATAACAGAAGGTCATTTCCGTAGGCGTTTTCTTTGTTTATTATTTACAAACGGATAAGTTCTAAAAAAATACGACGTTGCTTTCAGCAAAAATTAAAAGGAAAGACCCCACATTTTAATCAGGGGTCGACATAGGTCGTTTTAAATACCAAATGACGTCAAATCACTACGAAATCATGGGTATGCTTTTTAATTCTAGGATGGATAAAAAAAACAAAACGTCTTCTAAAAGTTCTCTTAACTATGTTGAACACAACACTACACTTTTTCCAAGGGTTTATTTTCTCGATGACAGATCGATTAGATAACCTCTATGTCAATACCCACTAGGATTTTATTACATTGACGGTTCCTAAATGTGGGTAACATTCTCGTTATTGTAGTATAATCTTAGTGGGCATTGACATAGTGGCAATTTTGGTATAACTAATCGATCTGTCATCGAGAAAATATATGCTTGCAAATAGTGCAAGGAGCGTTAAAATACCCGGTTCCTGGTCTTCCCCTTACATTTTGAATTGGCACGTTGACAGTATGTTATAAACATGTAATTTTTAATTTTTGTGCTGATTATTGATTTCTCATTACTTGCATATAGGATGCGTATTTAAAATTAATATGTTATACTTTAAATCCCGCGTTTTATAGGCATATCCGTGTTATGATACACGTATCTACTTAAAATCTCTACGCATTCCAATCCCTGATTACTCAAACAGTCATAATATAATTTAAGAGGCAGGTGTCAAAAGTGTCAGAAATCAAAAGTGAAAAAAGTCAAAATCCGATGTTCTTTTCCGTCCTTTACTTTTACCTCTATGCTTAAATTCAGCGTAATCCGTTCAGTAGTTTCAGAAATTAGCCCTAGCATCTACAAAGTTTTCTTTTTAGATATTGGAAATGGATTACTTGTTTTTCATGAATTAACTTGATTCTGTACGAAGATGTAATTGTTACAAGTTTTAACTTGATACAGGAGTTTTCTCTTTGGATACTGAAATATGTAAGATAGGGTGAATGATAGCTATTGACTTGTGTACAGCAATTGGCCACTACATCTTTAGTTGAAATAAATAAGCTTGTTATTGAAACCACGCGAGTGAGAAGTACGCCAATTGTTCACAAGTGCGTCTGCTCTAGATGGCGTTTGACGGCAGTATGAGCCAAACTTTCAAACATGTCAAACCGTGTGCCAGTTTCTTAAAAAAAAAGTTAAGGTATGCAAGGTGAAAACTGATTGATATGTCATTTGTTTTTATATGTATTGTTTGTGTCTTGCTTTATCATAGTTCTATCATACTTGAAGCGTGTATTGACAAACGATTCGGTGTGAAAATAAACATAAACTCAGTTTATAGGTATTGTTGGCTAATTCCTAAAACTTATTTCATTAAATTTCAGTTATAGGCCCCCCTGCAAATAACTATGTTTTTTAAAAAATATTTTATATCTATTATTATTATTGCATTTTCATTCCTATTCCTAGACTAAAAAGTCTAGACTTATTTAGCAAAATTCTACTTTTGTGAACCCAACGGATCAGCAATTGTCCGGGGGGCCAATAACTGTAATTTTGAGGGGCTAATTACTCAATTATTGTTTAATTCATTTTCTGATTGCTACAACATACCGAAAGTGATAGCAGCCTAGCAGCTCAAGTATTGTACGATTCCAAAGAGAACCAGAGTGATGAAGAATTATTTTTATTAATAAAGGAAAGACAAAAAGAATTAGGCTGTTAGATGAGGAAATTGAGTTTTAAAAAGAAGACCAATTACTTTAACCTTTCTATGAAAATAACTGTAACTTACTGACTAAAAAGGATTATTATAATCTTAAAATTATTATTACTAGTTCCAAAGCTGATGAATCATACAAGACTGAACTAAATTTTCCTACATAAAAACAAGAAATGTTTGGAAAATATTAATTGAGTTTCATTTTATGAGCCTTGTAAATTGAAATTTCCTTTAAAGGGCCAATAGCTATAGCATTCACCCTAGTTAGATAGACTATTTCATTTATAGTGTAGAAAAACAAAAATGGCTCTGCTCAGACAAAAACTTTTGCGGAATGTGCTATTTCATATAAGTCACACCTTTTTAGGCGTCGAGTTTGTCCTACTTTATTATCGTATAATCTCATGGATAGAGTTTCTGTTTTAAAAGAAAGGGCCAATTAAACTAAAAGGAATTAAGTTCAACTTAGAATAGCAAGTATTGATTCACAAATTTGAACCTTTCTTTTCAATCCTCTTGATTCCAAACAAAACTGAACACAGCACCAAATGGAAGAAAAACAAACTTTCAAATTGGAATGCTAATACCAACACTTTTTCCCCAAACAATTCCTATGTTATGCTAATACCCGATTGTGCTAAGCTACACTAACAAAAGAAGTAATATAAATTTTAATTTCCCACCCACTCAGAATAATGCTTAATGAAAATAATGAAAAACAGAGCGATTGTCTGGATATTTTTCCATTCCCGAATGAAAGGGAATATTTCCTGGGGGATTCCCAGAGGAACTCAAACCTCGAGTGGTGTCCGCGAAAACCTTTTTGAGGCAAAACGGGCAATATTATGCTTTGCTTCAAAGCTTATACAATATTCTTAAGACGTTGAATATTTTAGCTGGAATTCGTGAAGCAGTTGAAGACAGCGTGTTTTATTTTGGGGAGTTTTTGCAAATAAGGAATAAAGTCCATAAATACATTCATACTATATTTCCTATCTTTACATACAAAGCTAAACTCTCCCGGCTGGGACCCTCGGGTTAATGTTGACTAAATTTTCACTGTGTGTGAACGTTCGTAGCGTTCCCTCCTTTTATCCGGTAAAGTTGTGTAGGCCACATGGACAACAGTTTTGTTTTTGAAAATGACAGCAAAATTCATATTGAGTGTCCTGATATTTATCCCCGAGAGTGTTATTGTGCAATATTACTTAAACACGAGCCAAAACACCTAATAACAAAATAAAAATCGTAGAATAAAATATAAGATGTGTTTTACTCTTTAAAATCTTTATTTAGTCCGACAAATGTGTTTTTTATTTGTAAATCAGAAACAACATCAACGATAAGTAACTTTAGAGGGATCGATACACCCCAAACTCAACAAACAAAAAATCTTCACAAACAAAATCGAACAATAAAATTTGAGTAATCTTTTACTTTTTAAATTCTTTGTTTCGTGTGACACATGTCTTTTTAATTTACAAATCAACACCGACGACAAGTAACATAAAAGGATCAATACAAACTCAGTGATGCCAACCAAGATGCTGTACCAAGATTTCGTTTTGTAATTTTCGCAAAAAGTATTAATGAATCTTAATTGTTACCGATCAGTTACCGAAACTCCGTGATCTTGGCTATAACAAAAACGTGAGAGTGTGAATAACAGGAACGTTAATATAGTCAAACGTTATTGATAAAAAATTAGATATACGAGTATAAGGTGACTTTTATTTATGCAGCCAAATTTATACTAGAGGCTTGGTAAGTGATCAGTTACACGGATCTATAACATTTTTTGCAAATAAAATCTTGACGTCGCATAGTAATTGACTCGGGGATAAGCTTGCGTTTGTAATGAACACAAAAAAATAATTTACGAATTTCACAAAAAGGGTCATCGAACCTTGTAACTGAGCACTTACCAAGTCTCCAGTAAGAGTTTGGCTGCATAAATTAAAGTCACCTTATATATTGTAGTGACTCAGGTCATATAATTCCGCCCCTCATAAAATGTCGATAGATATCATTTTATCATTATTTTGCAATTCATAACGTTATTTCTATCAAAACAATTAAGTATTTTATAACGTTATTAAGATCTGAAAGTATTTGTTTTGAGCTATAATAGTTTAAGCACCAAATTAAGCTTTTAGAAATAAGTTTATAATTATGTTAAAAATTTGAGTAGAGTTCAAAAACAGTATTTACTACGGCCCTTATAAAATGATAGACAAACTATAAATTGATAAGTTCAACGAAATTTTCCAGTTGGCTTGGAAATACAAAATCTGTTTGTCTAAATTATTGTCTGAAATGTCTGAATTCACAACTACTACAATTTCATCACGTTCTTGGAATCGGTTAATTCATTGTTTGTAGTTTACATTAATTTGTAAATTAAATACGAAATTGGTATTATGGTCTACTAGCTTTTGCCCGAGGCTCCGCCCGCGTGTTATTCGGTTTAACGACTTGCTTTCTTCCGAGATAAAAAGTAGCGTATGTGTTAAGTTATAAGCTACCTATCCATCCATCCATCTCTTGGCAGTCCTCCTGGAAGAAATGCCCATACTCACACACGTTGGGCAGCCGGGTTGGTGAGCGCGGTGCCGAACCCCTTGCACCAGTGACGCCGCTGCCCGTCACCAGTATGTTTTATATAAGGCCCGGCAATTGGGGATGGATAAACCGCCATCCATCGGTCCCAGGCAATGGTGGGCCGCCTGGTTTTGCCTAAGATCTGTTCTCTTACCCTCCCCCGAATAACGTCGGGAGGATTTGTGAGTAAAATGGTGGTAATCATGAAACACTTTTATGTAAATTAGATCACTATGGAGTTAAGGGTAAATCTTTGGCGTTATTTAAGTCATACCTTAGTGACCGGATTCAAAAAGTAGACATTAATGGAGTAAAGTCATCTGGAGCTTTAGTTAAAATGGGTGTTCCGCAGGGCTCCATATTGGGGCCCCTATTGTTTTTAATATACATAAATGACCTTCCTTAATTAGTTAGAGACTTATCTGTGATAGTTCTATTCGCAGATGACACGTCACTTATTTTTAAAGTGAATCGACATAACGATATTCTTGATGACGCGAATTCAACTCTCTCTCTGATTCTTGATTGGTTCACTGCAAATAATTTAGTTCTAAATGAAAAAAAAACCGAAATGTATAAAGTTTACTTTACCAAATGTAATTCAAGTAGATGTCAGTTTATTTTTGCAGGGGTCCAAGCTGGAGTTAGTTAACGAAACTAAGTTTTTGGGTATTACTATAGACTCTCGTCTTCAGTGGGGTCCCCACATAGAAGCTCTCTGTGGTAGACTTAGTTCAGCCGCATACGCTGTTAGACGCATAAGGCAGATTACTGATGAAGATACTGCTAGATTAGTATATTTCAGTTATTTTCACAGCATTATGTCATATGGATAATGTTGTGGGGTGGAGCCGCGGATATAGAAGCAGTCTTTGTCTTGCAAAAGAGAGCAATTCGGTCTATTTATAACATGAAGTATCCAGATTCATTAAGAGAAAAGTTTAGGGAAATAAATGTATTTACGGTCCCACGTGAATTAATTTAACAAGTTATTACATATGTCAGAAAAAATATTGATAATCTCCCGAGGCTTCGTGTGGACCACTCTGTTGAAACCAGAAACAAACATAAACTAGCTTTTCCAAAATTCAGACTTGCCAAGGTAGGTACCTCTTTTGTAGGACATGGTATAAAATTTTACAATAAATTTCCAAAGGAGATCCTTAGTTTGCCTGAAAATAAGTTTAAACTAAACATTAGGTAGGGACTACTTAAAAAAGCTTATTATAAAATCAATGATTATTTGGACGATAATGAAGCATGGTGTAATAAATAATAATAATCCTTATCAAAATTGTAAGTTATAATTAGCAAATTTTAATACGAAATGTTTGATGTCTCTACAGGCTAATCTTAAGCCGTTTATAGTTAATTAATATGTAAACTGACTTTGCTGTAAAAGGTAATGGACAATGTAAGACGGATTGACTAAGATCAATATTTTTTATTTTTTTCTCTTGGACGTATTTCCTGTGGTTTTGTATTTGCCTTTGCTTAAGTAGATATAAGAAAATTGTATAGATTAAGTTTATGTTACAAATTAAAAAATTCATGTTTGCTAAGTTTCTTGCCCTTCTTCTTAGCAATACTAATCGAATGATGCGGATGGTTAGGCACTATGTATTTATAATATTTTTATTCCTATATTTTTTTTTTATGCAGGTTTATAACTTTATTACATTTTAGTAGCCCACTCTTAATATTTTTTGGATGTATTTCCCGTATTTATTTATCAAATTGTTTGTTCGTTGCATCATTTATATATAATATTTTTATTCCTAGATTTCTCTATTTTATGTAGGTGTATAATTAAATTTTTGTAGCCAACCCTAAATATTTTTTGTATGTATTTCCCTTATTAGTATATACATATTATTTTTTTATATTTTTTTATTCTAAAGAAATTTATTGTAAAGATTGACTTTGACTTGTAGAAAGTATACTCTATGTATCTATTTTACAAAATAAATATTTTGATTTGATTTGATTTGATTTTTACCTCCAGAGTCTAGCCCGGCATAAGCTACCTATATCCATTCTAAATTTCATCCAAATCCGTCCAGCTGTTTCAGCGTGAAAGAGTAAAAAACATACACACACACACGCACACACACACGCACAAACTTTCGCATTAATAATATTACTAGCTTTTGCCCGCGGCTCCGCCCGCGTGTTATTCGGCTTAACGACATGCTTTTTTCCGGGATAAAAAGTAACCTATGTGATAAGTTGGGGTTTAAGTTAATCCATTCTAAATTTCATCCAAATCCGTCCAGCCGTTTCAGCGTGAAAGAGTAAGAAACATACACACACACACAAACTTTCACATTATATTATTAGTGTGAAGTGTGATGAATGAGATAACATAGCCTTGTCTTATTTTTCCACAAACGATTATAGACCGCGCTAATTAGACACCTGATTTTTCAATGATACACGTATTAATCTATCATACAGGAACCATGCATTTTTCCGAGATAAAAAGTAGCCTATGTGTGATGTTAGGGTATAAGCTTGTATATTCTTGTATATTGTATCTTGTATATTCTTGTATTTATTATTGTATTATATATATTTATATAATATTATATAATCTTATTTATGTAGTAATTATTGTTATTTGTTTAAAATATATTTATGTATTTTTATTAATTTATGTATTTAGTATTTACCTACAAATCTACTTATCTATTTTATTTATTAGTACATTCATGTCTTTTTTTTTTCTCACTTATTTTTTTTTATGTCTTAAAGCCTTTCTGCACGCCTGCCTCTGTTCATTTCTTGTACTTTCTGTCGGGTTGACTGGGAAAAAATGCTTTTAGCATTAAGTCCGCCTGTTGTACATGTAACTTTTGTTTTGTGCAATAAAGTATTTAGAAAGAAAGAAAGAAGCTATATTCATTCTAAATTTCATCCAAATCCGTTTAGCCGCTTCAGCGTGAAAGAGTAACAAACATACACACACACACACACACACACACACACACACACACACACACACACACACACACACACACACACACACACAAACTTTCGCATTTATAATATTAGTAGGAAGTAGGATTAGTGGGATGTGATTTGGTATTTTGGTAAATAGGTAATTTCCTCTATCTATAAAGTTGTGAAACCTTTATCCTGGTGTGGCGATAGATAGTTTGTCAATTCGTAGTTGAATGAAATTTTGTATAGCATATTGAAACAGGCAATTGAAATGTAAAAAAAAAACTGGTCAAGTGCAAGTAGGACTGGACCCACACCCTGAGGGTTCCGTGCCATTCGAATAAGTCAATAGACTTAAATGATTTGAATATAAGTTACAAACATACCTAGAAAATGTATGAAACAAAATTGCAAATTTAAGTTGGTCAAGTATTCGGGTACGTACATCTTTTCTCCTACTCTATACTCTCTGGTTATATTATTTATTTATACATATTAAATACCACGTCTTTCTGTCTCTCTATCTCTCTGTCTGTATCTTCGTTCGCTTAAAACTTGAGAATCACTCAATGGAATTTGATGCAGTTTTCATTGGAAGGTTTTAAGCTATGTATCATCACGCTATGACAAAAGAAAGCAGCGCAATGATAATTTTAGTGAAACATGGAAGGTTCGCCACCGTAGCGTAGTCGATCGTCGCGGGTTCAAACCGTGACTGGTGAATTTTTTTTTTCACTTTTTATTTTTAATGTTTTTATTTTATTTTCAGAATAAATATTTTCTTTTGTGAACAGGTTCTGATAATGGGACTGGAAAATGGGTACGGGATCTCCTCAACGGACAACAGCAGACCCTCCGAGTTTGGGCTTATTTGGTAAAACATGGTGACCAAGGTCTGTTGATGGGACTGGAAGGTGGGTATGGGATCTTCTCAACGGACAACAGCAGACTCTTCAAGTTTGGGCTTATTTGATTGGTATTTTGCACTTTGTTAAAACATAGTGACCGTTGCATATTGTTTTTCAAAAATCATATTCTGTTGTTTTCCTTATTTCAACAAAAATATCTTCGACGCGGACAAAAGCTTGTATAAAATACAACGTCTGTCTGTTCGTTCGCTTATTACTTAATATTCACTCAATGGATTTTAATGCAGTTTTCATTTCTTCGAGGAAGGTTTTAAGCTATGTATTATCACGCTATGACAAAAGGGAGCAGCGCAATGAGAATTTCAGTGAACCATGGAAGGTTCGCCGCCGTAGCGTAGCCGATCGTCGCGGGTTCAAACCTCGACTGGTCAAATTTGTTTTCACTTGTTTTTTTTTACAATAAATATTTTCTTTTGTAAAAAAAATAAAGGTGACCAGAGTCTGATGATGGGATTGGAAAATGGGTACGGGATCTCTCCAACGGACAAAAGCAGACCTTACGAGTTTGGGCTTATTTGATTGGTATTTATTAGCACTTTGGTAAAACATGGTGACCGTTGCATATTGTCGTTCAAAAATCATATTCTTTTGTTTTCCTTATTTCCACAAAAATCTCTTCGACAAGGCCGGAACCATGGGCAAAAGCTAGTCTAAACCTATAATGAAAATTGGTATTTTCATTATTTGTTGTTTAAATAGGGTACAATATGGTACATAACATACATACAATTACAAATTTCTAACTAGTTATGTTTTTGAGATAGACACCGTAACAAAAATTGTCTATACTTTGATGGCCCCCTTTCTTTATTCTACAAAACATATTCTACGAAACATACAATACAAATTTCAGATCTATGACTAATATCATCAGCAAGCTAGAGATTCATTACATACGGAGGGACAGACGGACAGACGGTGATAGCAGAGTGGCATTAATAGGACTTCGTCTTGCCCCTGTGGCGCGGAACCCTCAAAAGTATATTTATGTATGCAGTATATGTACATCAAGGCAATTTGAGTGTACAAAAATTATGGAAATAAATATTATTCAGGGAAATATCTGAGTGAAAATTGGGCTTACTTTTTAACAAAAAAGTACACTTACATACAAAATTTAAGGTGAAATTTTAAGGTGGTAGAGCTCGACTGTGGAGGTACCACCATCTTATTCGCAAATCCTCCTGAAGTTATTCAGGAGAGAGTAAGAGAACAGCTCTCAGGCAAAACCAGGCGGCCCACCATTTCCTGGGACCGATGGATGGCGGTTTATCCATACCAATTGTCAAGCCTTATAAAAAACAGACTAGTGACGGGCAGCGGCGTCACTGGTGCAAGGGTTTCGGCACCACGCTCACCAACCCGCCTGCCCAGCGTGTGTGAGTATGGGCATTTCTTCCAGGAGGACCACCAAGAGTGGCGAAAGCCTGGAAAGTCCTATGTCCAGCAGTGGACGAAACAAGCTGATGGATGGATGGATGGACATACAAAATTGTAAACTTGAGCAGCTTTTATAAATTTAATGTGACCTACGTTATATTGGTTCGAAAAACTAAGGTGAAAATCTCAGAGCGTGGTTGTACCACGACGTCCACTATAGTGGCATTATAATATTTCATGTTTTAATTTCGTCCATGTGTATGCGCCTTTATACCTACATCTTTGACGGATGTATTTTCACGAATTTCCTATTTACGAAATTTTCATCCCCAATTTTACCTCCCTAGGGTTGAAATTTCAAAAGAAGATTTCTTACCTGAAACCCGAATTGTAGAATGAATCTGCCTGTCAATTTTTTTAGACGCTATATAGTCAGTTATGCGTATTTGACTAATACATTTATTGATTCAAGTAACGCTATTATGTAAATACATTATAATGCTGTGCTATCGAATAAAATCCGCAGGTAAGCTTTCCTCCTGTATTACTGTGGTAATAAGAAAAGTAGGTAAGTAGCAATTCCTCTGAGAGTACATGTTCATTTATTATTTTATCTAGAAATGGTATTTGGGCACTTTTTGCTATATACCCTTGTATAACGACACAAAACTCAAGCATAATCAGATTCTTGTTTCCAAGTTTAAGATCCACAGGAGCACTTTACAGTGTGTTGTTTTATTCACCTGAAACAAAAGCCAGATATAACCGAGTGGATGCTACTATCCACTCAGTGGTGTCTGGGTTACCTTTATAAAGTTTAAAATAAAACTAGTATAACATTTTTTAAAGCATTGTAATCCAATAACATAATGAAGTACAAAAAATAAAAACAAACGAAAAATTTTGGGTTATCTATATACTCGTATAGTTATGTTTGACATAAAATAACGGAAAACTATAATGACTGAAGTTGTAAGCCCGTAACAGGGAGACAAACAGACAGACAGACAGCGGAAGCTTAGTAATAGAGTCCCATTTGGAACCCTAAAAATATGTCATGTATGACGACTATCAAATGAATTCACATAATAGAATCTTTATTTAATTTTTAATTTAAATTTTAATCTTTTATCTCGTCAATTTTGCTATATGCTCATAAGGAAGATATAAATGAATAAATTAATAAATGAAAAGGACTGTAAACACAGAAAAAAGCCATTATTGAGAATTGGGCTTTGAAAAGCATAGAAAACTAAAAAAAACCGGTAAAGCAAACGTCGTACATAAAATATCGGTATCGGCAACGTTTGAAAGTACGTTTCACTAGACTCACCAAACAAAATTTAAAATATATTCAAAACGCAGCTTTGAAAATATTTTCCGTGTTTTTTCTGGGTCTAAATTGATTTTCTTCATTTATTTTATGGCACAGACAGAAAAATATACACTGAATATTTTTTCGATAGAAAACTTAATATTAATTATACAGCGTGCTCACCTGTCCTACTAACTAGTGCCAAAGCACCCAGTGTGAACAGCAAAGCAGCCATCCTTTAGTTCACGTGACCATGCATAAATCTACTTTTCTGCTTCGCTACACACTGTAGATGTTGCCTTTCCACCATCTGCGAACAAAAAATAACCATGTCACTCAGATATAAATACTGTTTTTCTTTGGACGGTACATGGTATAAATAGATAGGCAGCATTAAGCTACGTATTCTACTGATAAAAAATACATTTGCCTATGTTTTTCTGTGGATATGGTCAAGTATGGTTCGTAGAGTATGAGGTTTTATCATAGATAAAGCCTTAATCTATGGGATTTACTCAATTTACCATCTATTTACACTCCTACACAATCAAAAATCCTGTAGTTATGAAAATGCAAACTGATGGCATTACTACAAGGTTGTTTGCAAAACGCCAAAAATTTCACGATATACATAGGTAGTAATCTTTTTGCTGACTCATAAAGGTTTTTAGTCTTTATTTTGTAAAATGAACAGATAATTCTGAATAATTTTATTAAAATAAGTTTAGTAAAAATATAAATAGGAGGAAATAAAAATAATTTCACAAATAACTATGTGTGAGACAGATGTTTGTGAAAAGGCCTGCGTCCAGATAGAATTTCTAAGCTAAAATAAAAAATTCGTCATAATCATCATCATCATCATCGTCATCATCATCATCATCATCATCATCATCATCATCATAATCATCATCATCATCATCATCATCATCATCATCATCATCATCATCATCATCAATCAGCTCACATCCACCCACTGTTGTGCATAGGCCTCTTCTTTTTCCCCACGCCATTTTCGTCGGTCTCTCGCCAGTCTCATCCATTGCCTACCGATGATAGCCTTGATGATATCGTCTCGCCATCGGGCAGTCAGTAGTTTATGAAACTGGTACATAAATATAGGTATATACCTGTTTTTATAATCTTGATAAAATTTGTCCTTAGCCATTTTTGATTTTTCTAGTAAAAGCTCGTTCAGATGGAGTCAAATTATCATCACCATCACTACTGTTAGCAATTTTAGGGCAAAATAATACTTTTGATTTGACCCATAAAACTACAGTAAATAGTAATTTCCACGTAAGCTACGGCGCCAAAATCCAACAGTGCACCACGCATGTGTACACGTTGCGTGCGTGCGCCGGCAGCCATAGACAATGCAGTCCGAAAATAAAATCAAATTGTGACCTCCTTTGTCACGCCGCTATATTAGTACGTGTTAGGGAGTATTATATAATAATCTCATTGGTATTTGATATTAAACCTCAGACATGGCTGTATGAGCTAAGTTCCCTTTGCCTTCCTAGTTAGTATCACATGTACTGTAATCTCAGAAAAAGATTTTTATAGCATTATGTTGTTCATAGACCTATACCACAATTTAATTTTTTAATTTTTTTGGAGGCGTTTTTGAGTTCGTAATGACGAATTTTACGATATGAGGTTAGATAAAAATTATTTTTAATACACCTGCTCAAAATATGATAGATTATGCCTGTTTAGCGTGCGTAGAATTACATATTTAGCAGTAGTGTTTTTTGTTTTAACTATTAACGCCATCTAGGGGAAACCGGCGACATCATTTAGTAAGCATGTTACAAACCTTGTATGAAAACTTTGTTTTATTTGCCGTTTTGTTGGTATTTCTGGAAGTAACTGGATACACTAAAACTGTTTAGGACTAGTAGTTCACTCTGAACTTTGAACTCGGGCGATTCGCGCTTGACCGATTTGGCTCATGTTCGAACTTGAAACTTCTTTTTGCCTTATTTACTCGCCTGCCAAACGGAGGTCACAGTCCATACTCTTACACCCACTTTTCACTTACGATTATTACGTCCCAACGTGATGGGTGGTGAGCTCTATCGTCGTACTTCGGGCGTAAATGGACCCAACAGCTTAACCTGCCTTCGAAAGCACACAGAAGTGCACTGTGGAGATTGAACCCACGAATACATGGTTGGCAGCCGAGCGCTGAACCAAATGGCCATAGAGGAGGTCGAGGTCAAAGTAATAAGTTACGTATACCCTGTGACCTGCTCTATGGGGGGGGTGCTGCAGGACGACGACTGCTTTGTCTGTTTTTTGGGGCCATTTCAAACAAACCACAGACCGATTCTAAAACAAGGGCACACACCAAAAAATGTCAAAAAAAAAGAAAAAAAAAAGCCATAATATGGCAAGTAACATGTTGCGGCTGCAAAATTTTGGCCATAATATGGCGTGTAACACCGCAGAGGGTATTATATTTATGTATGTACATTCAAAGCCAATGTGTCTTATCTGCCAAGCCAGTGGATCAATAAATAAATAGCCGTCCACAAAGTACATATAGACAGCGGTTTAGCCCACACATTGTGCCAGTATCACACAATATTTGCTAAGAAGCTTTACACCACTCGATCATCTATTCATCGGGCTCATCTCGCATACACAGTAAAATTGTCTAGGGATCATGGTTGTCTTGGATTGTGTCATTGTCTATAAAAATAGCGTTTGACTGCAACAAGGCTTTTGTATTTTGTGACATTAGAGACATTTTCTTGCGGGATATTAGTTGCAAAAATGGAACAGCAAGCAACTTGCGTCGATAGGAATTAAGTTGCAGAAATATTTATTAAAAAGTGTCCAGAGTGGTAATAAAAAGCATAGAACATAGCATACTGTACCTGTATCTATAGAGTCCGCATAGCTCAACAAAAATAAAAAATACTACTTAAATAATATCATATCATTACAGTAGAAAGATACTGTTTTTGCTTTGTAGACCCACTACGCCATAGCTTAGACAGTCGAATTTATTTATGGTAAAATACTTTTATACAAATTTTAAAACACACATATTTAATTTGTCAGCCTATCCAATTTCTTATACTTTTAAAAAGAATACTACCATCGCAATTTGAACAAACTCCTTTCCTTAAAAAAATATTTTATGCATCACTAGCTTTTGCCCACGGCTCCAACCGCGTGATATTCGGTTTAACCACATGATTTTTTCTAAGCAATATCCATTCTTAATTTCATCCAAATCCATCCTGCCGTTTCAGCGTGAAAGAGTAACAAATATACACACGCACACACACACAAACTTTCGCATTTATAATATTAGTGTGATAAGTGATGTCATAGCTGATTTTTCAAGAGAGTAAAAATATGGGTTCCTTAGACACTTTGGACGTGTTAACTCTCGTCTATAAACTCTGTATAAACCCTCTCATGCATAGTCAAGCCTTTTGTCCCTTTGCCTAATCCCTAAATGGAAAAATACCTCTTAAGTCCTTCAGTTTATACAGAAATTCCTTTGCAGAAACATCTGAAGAACGGCGTCTGGGATTTAAAAATAGAATTTCATGTCTACGCTAAGGGTGACGTAGCTTTGACTATTCACTATCATTTCATGCCAGTATGTGTGTAAAAGCCAAGAAGAGCGTTCAGTTTAATGGCTGCCCTTTTCTGCTTTAAATTTTTATGTTTTCGTACTGCCGATAAGGGTCACTTAAAGAGTCAATGGCGTGGGTCATTTTGCCACAGTCTGAAAACCAGATTCAATGTTTTTCTATAAGAAAAGTTCACAAACACAGTGTAAAATGGACCCGATCAGCTTCCGTTCGTTACAGCGTGCTGATATTATTATTTACTATTATTCTTAAACATTTTACATGAAACTGTGTAGGTTATATTGTATTTTCTTTGATCATGCTGTTTTTGATCGTTAATTACATTTTTAGTTCACTGTAAATATTCCAAGATAAAGTTTATTCAGTTTAATAAGGAAACACAAATTTAAAATTCAATATTTACTGATAGGCAAAGATTCTTGGAATAAATTGTTAGGGACATTATTTACAGTATACAGTATTTAAGAGTTTATAGAGACCAATGATCAAATTCAGCCTTAAAGTTTGTCTCTATGAATTCAGTGTACTATGCTAAATGAACATTTTGTTAACCTCATACTCGTATTGTCAGGTTACCATCAACATTAAAAAACAAAAGAATAAATAATACAATAGAGGACATTTAAGACATTTTACAGATCTTAATGCGCAATTTAGTTATATTCGCTCGATAAAAAAAGATGACAGTCAGCTCTACAAATTCCTAAAATGGCGTGCATGACATGTATTTACACAGCTATAAATCTCAAAATTCATGGGAATTTTCTACCATAAGTACATTTCTTAAGACATTAGGAGAAGGATTTTTTATAACATGTAGCTGAAAGATTTATGAACGCGGCAGTCGATTAGAGCAGGATAGATAATTAAAAAACAAAAGTGTAGAATAGGGCAAAACTTCAGCTTTGCAGGAGTCGCGTGTTACTAAAAACGGAAGGATTTGGCTCTAAACAGAGAACGTGGAAGATACTACACCGACTTGGCTCTTAAATAATTTATAATTAATAATTACTAAAAATGAAGTTTCATAAAATAAAAATATGCCCCAGCGTCAGCGGTCACCCATCCAATAAACAAACCGGAGCACAACACCCTGACTGCTTTATTGCTTGAATACCCTGAGTATACTTTTAGGCTTTATCTTAATCTAGGGTTCTCGTTTAAAAACCTCGGACAAAATTTCTAATAGGTTTGCTGTACGTGCCTTGTTGCCACCAGGTTAATCGGAGGGGCTAAGAGTTTTGAATTTGGAGACATAGCTGGGGGGTTATTTTTGAAATTTAATTCCCTGAATTCTCAATTTTGGTAAAACAATGGATAGAAGGCAAGATCGGGACTCGAATCCATTTACCAGGTAAATATTCGTATGATTATTTTGATAAATTTGAGATGATTAGAAAAATTGTCACTACATCTAGGGCGGAAATATGCAGGGTGTATAATGTTTATATGACTACCTTTTTTTTTTCAAATAAGGCGTTCTCCTACTTTTACGAGCCAATCTTGACATCGCAAAACAAAATTTGCTGTTCCATACAAGTATGTAGTTAGAAAAGTTAAATACCTCCTCGAACAAAATGAATCGAACAGCAGATTTTTTTAGGTTGGTGATAGTAAAAGTTGTTCATATTAATGACAAGAATATGTTGCTCATTTTGTTTACGATTATGTATAGTTTTGTGTAAGGCAAAATTAAAACATAATAAAGCGAAATATCTCAAGTGCCACCAGAAATAGTCTGACCTATTCTTTTGCAGCAAACCTTAAATTTAGAGTTGAAAAACTTAAAATAATACAAGCTCATTTAACTTTTATCCATCTGCGTTAAAGCCTATTTTGCAATGAAAAGTTTTAGGTTATGGCAGCTCTTAATCTAATATTTGCTTCACGAGAATAGGTGTCATTGAATACCTTATTTTTAGGGACAACTTTTTCGTCCCGCCCTAATAGTAGGTGAGCCTTAACTCCGCAGTTTGGGCACAAATGTACGCCTTAAGGGCACCTTACAGTGTTTTACTACACCATTTAGAAAAAGGTAGGTATAGAAATCTTGTGAATATATAAAAAGCAAACCTGACTGACTCATCTATCAACGCATAGCCGGAACAACTGAACGGATTTCGCTAAAATTTGCCATACAGATAGTTGTAATGACGTAGGCATGCGCTAAGAAAGGCTTTGAAAATTCGCCCCCTAAGGGGCTGAATCAAACTCCACGCGGACGAATTCGCGGGCAAAAGCTAGTACTTACATAAATTCCCAAAAACTTATAATGGGGTTTCTAATCCTGGGGGGCAATTCCGAAGACACAGTCGAAGTGATATTTCTAAAACTCGAGTTAAAAATGTATGCAGTTCGAAGGATTAAATGGAGTGTTACGGTCGAGAAGGCTAATTTGACAGACTGAGAATAGGCTTACTGACCACTAACCGAGTCTCCTTGGCCCTGACCACTTACCTAAGCTTTAGTTTTGCATTGGATTCAGTTCAACCTTTCATAATAAAAAAAATATATGAGTGTTTTGCTTGTTTTTTGTATTTAAGACCCATATTAATTGCACTTCATAAATATAATATATATATAATATAATCGTTTTATAGACAAACTCATAAGGAGGCTCGGTAAGTATCGTATTCAGGGCCAAGGTTCATAACCTTTTCTGTGAAATACGCATTGTTATGCTGGATGGGGAGGACGGAGGACCGACATGAGTGGCGAAATTTAGGAAAGGCCTATGTCCAGCAGTGGGCGAACACGGGCTGATAGATGAATGGATTTCAATGTCGTGCCCGTCGATTTTTCTACCGACACATATCGAATTGCTAATTTTGCGTAAGAAATGCTCAACCGGGCAAGAATCGAACCCACGTCATAAGATTGTGTGTCCGGTGTCCTACTGACAGAGCTACTTCTGCCAAAACTACTCAACTATCAAACGAATAGTCAATCAAAGGATACCGTTCAAACGGAATAGATACTTATTTGACGGTCCCCAATAATGAAAGGGTTCATTAGCCAGGTCAGCCACGCGTATTGAGACATCGTGTCACTTTTGTAATCCTGTGAATTGGGCACTTTCGTTCTAGTCCCAAAGTTATAAGAACTAAAATAGGGTAGCTATAAATGGCGCAATCGTGCCTATGCTGGATTGAAGGTCTTTGATTAATTAATCATTGATTCGGATCGACGCGTTCTAATTGTAGCAGCAGGGTAAACTTTAAGGGAGACACCTTATCGATTTGATGGTTGACCGCCTGGCCGAGTAGCAGAGCGCTCACCTGCTAAGAAAGAGGTCGTGGGTTCATCCCCGCAGTGCATATTAATTTGTGTCCGGTCTGCATACTTTGAAAGACACGCTAGGTTGTTGATCTGTTCGTGCCCGAAGTACGGCGATAGGAATCACAACCATCATTACGTTTAGGGAAAATCGTCGGTACCAAGTGTAAACTGTGACTTGCATTTCACAGTTCAAGCTTGGGAACACCTCTGAGCACCTTCAATCAAATAAGCCAAGTTAATTTATTTATTTAATAAATAAAAGATTTTTAATATTGATATGATGATATATCACTATAAGATGTTGTTAGGTTAGTTAATTATTTAATAACTTAAGACAAAAGGTCCCATAAGTAAGGACTGAATAAATTAACCGACTTGGATTCACATGGAACTCACAACTTTTTACGGTAGAAGAACTAAGTTGCGAGACTTGGTTTTTTACAAGTTTTGTTTTTGATGGCATAAATATTACACTAAAGTTTTAATTTGTGAATATTTTCAGAATTATAATCTAAATCATTATCTAGTCAACAATGCTGTCACAAAAGACTTAAGACTTCCGATTTTCCGACGAAAACTTAGTCCAACATTTACAAAAACAAAAAAAAACATTGTAAGACATTAAAAAAAACATAATTTATAACACAAATCTGCACAACTCTAATGACCTATCCATAAATCTTTTCCCCGCAAACGACATTATTCCCCTTCAACAAAAAAACTGCGGCCATATTTTATTCATTTCACGTTATATATAAACCCTTTAAGGCTGAGGTCATGGTTGGGTACAGTTTACTTAATGAACTTACTCCCCATTGCTCTAGATTGGGCTTCAACAAAAACTCTCTTGGCGATGGGCCAGTTGCCGCCATCTTAGTTTTGGCGAAGAAATATAGCGACGAAAGAAAAGAAAACGTTGGCTTTCATGTTCCGTCAATATAATTAACAAAGTAGTGAAAAGGTCGAGTCTCCACGCGAATTTTTTTTTAAATTTTGAAGTGGATTGTGTTATTAGTATGGTACTGAGGCGGAGGACCGCCAAAAGTGGCGTGATATTGGAAAGGCTTATGTTTAGCAGTGGAACAGGCTGATGGATGAATGGATGGATGGAGGCCAATCTTTTTAATTTTTGGTGTTTTTCGTTTTAAATCGAGAACCACTCAATGGATTTGGATGCGGTTGATATTTATCTTTATCGTAAATAAAGGATACATTGATTGAAAACTAGCAAGATAAAAATTTGATTCACACATAAAAAATATATATCATATAAATAAGACTTTTGAGAATTTCTGTAAACTGTTAATAAATTGAAAATTTAGCAAAATCGTGTTAGAGCATGAAGTTAAAAAACTGCGTATCGAAATGAAAAAAATATCTCATCAAAGTATATTTGTTAAATTTTCACTTTGGGAAAAAACTACGTTATTTAGTTACAAACTCGAAACCTAAGCTTTTTCAAGCTGTTTTTATAATGAACCCTGAAAATTGTTTGTACAAGAAAAATAAGAAAAAGTAGGAAGAAGGAACTTCGGTTCCGTACTTTATGTATTATGATATCTTATTGGAAAAAGTATTAAAAAGAAACCACAATAAAATTACATTTCTCATTTTTTTATGAACGGGAAAGTTTAGGGATCGTGTTTTATATGGTATTTTTTTTAAGTTTCTGCAACGTCCTATAGGGTTTTTGTTACTGGGAATATAAAACAAATTTTACGTATTAAATGTATTAATAAAATTGTTTTTGATGTACCTACAAAATCATTACGTTTTAGGTTAATTCTGCTCATCATATTTTCACTCTAAATGAAAAAGCTACCTAGCAAATCATGCTACATTATCAAAGTAAGAAAGATGCTGAGGCGGTAGAGCTGGTGCTGGGCTGAACTGTGGAGGTACCATCATCTTACTCGCAACCACCCCGAAGTTATTTGGGGGAGAGTAAGAGGAGAGCTTTCAAACATGCACATCTAGGTAGCCCACCATTGCTCAATTGCGGAGCCTTATATGAGACAGACTGGTGACGGGCAATGGCGTCACAAGCAACAATCCAGCATACATGTCCAGCAGTGGATGAAACAGGCTGATGTATGGGGAAGATAGATGCTTATAAGCATTAAAACAAGCCTCATCAAGAAAATATTTTCTAGCTGATCGAAAAAACCTTACGAAAATAACCAGTACAGAATTTAAAGAGAGAGGTTAAAATTACGAAATTAAACAACTAACTAAAGGATAATGCGCTCTCAACGCCATAAAAATTATAGTGGACCTACGAAGAGAAGAATTACTACAATTTCCATAAATGAACGACGCAGCAACCCTAAGCAAACCGAACGAAATTGCAAAGAAAACAAATGAATGTGAAAACTCACGACGCCATTATTGGTGGTTGAGCACGAACCGTGCAGAAAAGTAAATAAAAGGTATAAATAAAAATTACATGAGTTCGGGACACGTTCTTTCATTTCATTTTTGAATAGCTTCGGCCCTCGAAATCGCTCGCGTGGAAGTGTCCTTCAACAAAAACAATTTTAGGTTATTTTATGAACACTTCTTATAACCTAATGTTGACCAGAGTCACTACGATGATGATAAAGAAAACCGTATGAAAATCGGTTCAGTGATTGTCAAGTTTAAACGGAAAAACAGTCAGACAAAAATAAAAAAATGAGTTTTTTTGCCTTAGCACAAATACTAATAATTGATTTCATTTAAAATCTAGATAAAGTATTCAATTATTTCAAATATTGATTTGTAGGATTTTTGGTTACAAAATTAGGATGTTATGGATGTCATGGTTTTATGAGTTTTATACCTATATACAGTATACCTACCACACCAATCTGTCCATACGAACGTACATAGATCTAGTCACACAAGCCCTATTCCATTCAGTATTCCAATTGGGTCGGCAATAGTCGGCATACTATCTTCTAGGGCGGCCCGGTCGAGTTTGATCTTCCATATTCTACTTTTATAAATAAAAACAAATATTGTCACGACATGAATCACCGAGGGCGTGTCCGAGGTGTTCCCGAGTGTGAACTGTGAAATGCAAGTCACAGTTCACACTCGGTACACCCGCGTTTTACAGACGATTATTACGTCCCAACGTGAGGGGTGGTGAGCCCTTTCGCTGTACTTCGGGCATATTTACACGCTCTTTATTTAGGGCATGCAGGTTTTCTCACGATATTTTCTTTCACCGTTCAGCAAGTGGTAAAGTATTAGGTAAAATCACAAATTATTATCCTCTCTATACCTACAATATTATGATAATTAACGAAAATCCGACTGCTCTGCTGATCGTAAAAAACACTGTAAGTAACCTATGTTTAGCGTAATGAAGCTTTAGCCTATTGGCGATAATGGCGATTGAATTTGACACATAAATATTTAATCATAATTAATGACACATAATCAATGACACAATATCGACAGCAGAAAAACATTCGAGAATGTTTAAGACATTCGGATTTACCTGTCTGCTACCCGTAATCTACCCTTGATTTTTTGCAAAAGATTTAGTTGCAACTTGCCTTCATTAGTGTGCTTATTTAGTAACTATTACGGAATTACACGGAACTATGAGGAGTGGATTTCGCGCAAAAGCAAGAAGCGTCCAAAGTCCAATGTATATGCATACAACCTCTTCGTATCTCAGCGAAGTTTTAAGGCTCTACATAAATAGGGTTAACGCACGAACAAAGTCGTCTCGGTCTCAGCATTTACCGTCGTAAGTACAAAGTTAGTCCACAGTGTAACTACTTCCAGAGCTCTTTAGTTTTTGATCGCGAGTAAAATGCCGACAGCGTTTGGTAAAGGCACTAGGGTTGTCACGGCACAAACACATCGCGTCATATTTACAGGCAATCCTAGAGTTTAGATTATGCTACGAATGCCTCTAGGCTCTAGTGGATCAAACGCATTGATCACTACTTCAGAGGTCGCAGATTCAAATACAGTAGGGGTACTTGTGTTCGATTGTTTCGAAAAGCACGTTAATATTTTGGTTTATTGATGTGCCAAAAGTACGTCAATCGGGCCAACCACCCATCACAATGTGACGCAATAATAGTCGATGAAACGTGAGTGTACTAGCGTGGACTTGCACTTCACAGTCCATATACTTTCGAACCCTCGGGTTTTATGACATGTCATACCTGCGCATGAATCACACTCACTACGAGTTTTTCTACTTAACTTTCGTTTGTTGTTACTTTAACATTATAATTTGTTCCATTGGATCTTAATTGTGTAAGAAACTTTTTGACAATATTACCTACACCACACGTGCTGTGATTAGTACTCAGGGAATCTTTTGCTGGCGGTACATGCATCACAGTATTTTGGCTGTCCATGAAATCACAATCCCACTCAAGGAAGTGGTAGCATTGGATAACTGTATGGATTTTTAAACTGTGATAGTACTGTTAGTTATTCTATGCTAAGTCCATCAGTAGAATACCTAGTGTGACGTCACTGTCGCATCCCAGTCTTATCTTGGAAGTTTTATGAGGATGCTATGAAGCGGTGAACTTAGCGTTTAGCTGATGAATAGATGAAGCGTAACTTTCGTGTTTTAACCAGGGCACTTGCGGTACAAACTGCTTTTTTTATTAACTTTATGTGATCTGGTTAAACTACTGAGTAATTTACAGTTAAATGTAAAGGCAAGGTGGATGTTTTAGGTTTATTAAAAGTTGTAATTGGAATTTGAAGATAAGGAAAAACAATATTTTTGGTTATAAAATATATTATGTTACAAGAAGCTAAAGGTGGTAGAGCTAATGCCGGGCTCGACTGTGGAGGTACCACCATCTTACTCGCAAATCCTCCCGAAGTTATTCGAGGGAGAGTAAGAGAACAGCTCTCAGGCAAAAAAACCAGGCGGCCCACCATTGCCTGGGACCGATGGATGGCGGTATATCCATCCCCCATTGCCGGGCCTTATATAAATCAGACTGGTGACGGGCTGCGGCGTCACTGGTGCAAAGGTTTCGGCACCGCGCTCACCAACCCGCCTGCCCAGCGTGTGTGAGTATGGGCATTTCTTCCAGGAGGATCGCCAAGAGTGGCAAAATCCTGGAAAGGCCTATGTCCAGCAGTGGACGAAACAGGCTGATGGATGGATGGATGGACAAGAAGCTGAATTAAAATTGAATTGGTTGGTTTCGATTTCATAAGATTTAAAACAATAAAATAGTTTTAAAAGTAAATAAAATAGTTTTAGAATTATTTTATTAGAAAAAGTAGGGGTTTCTCTCAGTTCAGAGTAAAAATAAAAATTTTTGTGATAATCTATTTTAGTGAGGAAATAAAATCTTGAGTAGTTGTTTTAAAAAATACCTTATTTAAGAGAAATTATATGAAGCATAGCCGTGGCAAAAAAGAAAACTGAATCGATTGATGAATTTATAATAGAAGTGACAGTGGTGTATTAGGATCGTAGGATATAGGATTATATACCGTGTATTTATATTGGCCTGTGACTACCTATTCTGGAGAGAAGCATAAGCATAGTATTTTATACTCGTATTGAAGAAGAGCAAAGTCAAAAGTACCCAGAATAGAAGAGCTTTTATGACTAGTTTGATGGATATAGAAGGCGCGAAAGAGGTGTGTCAGGATCGTATCAGATGGAAATATGCAATCTGTACCTACTCATCTGAGAGACATGCGTGATATAAGGTGACTTTCGTTGATAAAGTCAAATTCATACTGGAGACTCGGTAAGTGGTCAGGACCAAGGAGCCTGTTCGCGAAGTTCCAAAAATATAAAATATATTGTACGTAAACAACCAAAAAAACCTTAGATAATGCTATAACAGCGAAACTGGTAAGGGAAATAATATAAATAAGTGGACAAGTAGAAGTGTTTTTCAATCAAAAATGTATCAAAAGTTCCACCAAGTGCCAACAATCACAAGCATCAACTCCATTCCAAAAATATTTTTCGTGCCTCTATATTTTGTTCAAGAACAACCTCGACTCAACTAGTATAGGAAGTCTAAATTTTATTTTGTGCATTTCACAGAGAGGGTAATTGAGCCTTGGTCCTGACCACTTACCGAGGTTCCAGTATGAATTTGGCAATATAAACAAAAGTTACCTTTTATAAGGTGCTCTAAAAATATCTGCCACGGCTGCAATGAGAGATAGTATTGTGTATGTAGATTACAAAAGTGAAGAAATGTTGTACCCCGGAATAGATAAACAAGTTTAAGAAAATAAAGTAAATAAATAAATATTGTGACCTATTCTCGTGCAGGAAACCTTAAATTGAGAGTTGAAAAACCTAAAATAATACAAACTCATTTAACTTTTATCCATCTGCGATAAAGTTTAGGTTATGGCAGCTCTAAATCTAATACTTGCTACACGAGAATAGGTGTTAATTACTTTATTCCGCATAAAGTGATTCACAAACTACGAGCGATGTGTCATTTCATCAATGAAAATAATTTCTATCTCTTTCCAACTGTTTTCTGTTATTACAGGATGGTTTCATGCATGTAAATCAATTCTAACTTATTGCATATTTTTTGTATGAAAAAATTGATGACGTTAGATCAATAAAATATCAAAACTATTGTAGTCTGTATACACAATACACTCTCCCATTACAGCCGTAGCAGATATTTTTAGAGCACCTTATATATGTTATGTATGTATGTAAATACGTAATGTGTACGTATTTTATAAAGAGCAGCTTATCGCCGCTCCAGCTTATACTTAACAGCTGTATGTGTAGAACGATAAGAGGTTGTAGATCCAATGTGTGGCGTCGACATGCAATATCCTAGACCAAAGAGGGGGAAACGGGCTCAATACGTTATATGTTATGTTGACGACAGCAGAAGTTTTTTTAGAGATTGAATCGGGCAGCTGTCTGATATGTTTTGGGTGGAAAAAGGTGTTTCCTTTTCGTAATGGCATGATTTTTGGATACACTTAACATTTCACGTTGCAGTTAATGTGATGCTGAGACGTGGTTTAAGGTTGCTCAACGAGCTACGGAGTGGGCTATGCTTGGGGTATCTCTGATGGATAGAATCCGAAACGAGGACATCCGTCGGAGATCGAAGGTGGCCGACATAGCCTGTTGAGACCACGTACAACAAAGCGTAGCTAGGCTGACTTCGTGCCCGCTGGACCCACAATCTGAGGGGTGTTGTGGGTGGCGGCTGGATGAGGAGGACTAAGGACCACCAATAGTGGTCAAATTTGGAAAATGCTTATGTTCAGCAGTGGACGAACATGGGCGGATGGATGGATGGTTTCCAAAGGCACATTTTGTCATTGTTTTTTTTTTATTTTGAACAAAGAGTATTAAATAAATGTGATTTTTGGCACTACGCGACAAAATAGTTACTTAGACTTTTCTAGCAAAGTTGTTTTATTTTATGCATTACGTTTTAAATGATCGTTCACAACAACTATGTATAAATAAATTAGTTGTTCGCGATCGTTTAGTTAGGACGTCATGCACAAAGTAACACAACTTAGCTAGAAAAGTCTAAATAACATTAAACTATTCTCGCGTAGTGCCAAAAATCACATTTATTTCATACTTTTTATTTAAAATCAAGATAAACAATTATAACTTGTGCCTTTAGGAATGATACGTACCGAAACCACCTAAAAAATAACATTTTTAAAGTTGTATATATATAAAAAGTGAAAAAAATTAAGAGTGTGATAGGGTATCCGTAATAGAACACGCTCCACAGTAAAAAAAATCTGCGCGAACTTTTTTTTCACCTTTTCATAGAAATTTTGTCAGCTGATTGAACGACTTTGTACTGGGAAGAAATGGATTGTGCTCAGTTAACGATACATAATTTACCCTAGGATTATTTTCAGTTATTATTGTAGGACCTTATATATCTCTAAGAACAGTTTTCTTTCCATTTTTATAGAAATATAATTAGTTTTGGTGGGTGGTAGAGCTGGTGCCGGGCTCGACTGTGGAGGTGGTGGTACCTCTTACTTCGCAAACCCCCCCCGAAGTTATTCGGGGGAGAGTAAGAGAACGGCTCTCAGGTGAAACCAGGCAGCCCACCATTGCCTGGGACCGATGGATGGCGGTATATCCATCCCCAATTACCAAGCCTTAATAAAACAGACCGGTGACGGGAAGCGGCGTCACTGGTGCAAGGGTTTCGGCACCGCGCTCACCAACCCGCCTTCCCAGCGTGTGTGAGTATGGGCATTTCTTCCAGGAGGACCACCAAGAACCACTTGGAAAGGCCTATGTCCAGCAGTGGACGAAGGAGGCTGATGGATGGATGGATGGATAATTATTTTAATATTGTATGTATTTAAAAGTCCAGTATGCTAAGTACTGCACTTTCATTTAAATACGAGCATATCAGTCGATTTATAGCCAGTATATATTTTATTACTATTTTATTAAGGCAAATTTATACTGGAGACTCGGTTATGATCAGGACTAAGGTTTAATGACCCTGTTTGCAAAATACACGAAATAAAATTTAGACTTCCTATACTAATTGAGTCGAGGTTGTTCTTGAACAAGTGCAGACCAATATTTTATTTCATATTTTGCAAACAGGGTCATTGTACCTTAGTCCTGACCACTTACCGAGTCTCCAGTATGAATTTAATAATATATATTTTTTATTAACTCATTTTTAGTCTTTCATTTTTACAATTATATATTTTTATATATTTACAAAAAACACGTTATAATGACCAGATATATTTCGGCAAATTGTCGGCATCAGTGGAATAAAAATAAAAATAAATTATAATATTATGTGACAAAATGTTCAAATATTTGAAACATCAAATATATATATCAGTATGAATTTGACTACATAAACCAAAGTCAACTTATAATTTGACGTGCATTCTTACGTCACTGTTCAGTGTAGTAATTGAAGTCTCGACGTCACACTGATTTGATTGCACGCCTCAGATACTCCTCAATCTCGTGCTGAAATCTTACCCTATGTAGCTCCAAGATAATTAGACAGAAGACTAACTTTTATTGGATTGGAATAAAGACGGCTATTGCTTTCCTTGAGGTGAACCAGTCTGTGGTGGATTACAGATGAATACAGCATTTGGAAACGACGAAATGTACGTTAGCAATTTAATTCAGCCAACGGGTACTGAAAATTAGATCTTCATGTAAAATAATAGGAGTTATATCTCTTTGCATTATTTCCAGTTTTAAAAGCTCTAACTTATATTTCGTAGGGACTCTTTTACTATTCCTTATGAAACACATCGTCACGACATGAATACCCAGTGTGAACTGTGAATTGCAAGTCACAGTCAACAATTGATACACCCGCTTTTCACCGAATAGTATTACATCCCAAACGTGATAGGTGGTGAGCCCTATCACCGTACACCGAAAAAAAAATGGCCGAGTGCTACATACATCCTTCGCGTGCTAA
Organism: Ypsolopha scabrella; assembly: GCA_910592155.1. Classification (NCBI taxonomy): domain Eukaryota; kingdom Metazoa; phylum Arthropoda; class Insecta; order Lepidoptera; family Ypsolophidae; genus Ypsolopha; species Ypsolopha scabrella. The sequence continues at coordinate 23,696,667 of OU342978.1, read as the reverse complement.
CTCAGAGGTAGTGGAGTAATCGTCGGTAAAAAGCAGGTGTACCAAGTGTAGAGTGTCATTTGCAATTCACACTTGAGAGCAACTCTAACACCCCCAGGGAAATTTGTGTCGTGTCAATATGTGTACACTAATTGCGTACGTTGTTTTTAACTGAGAATTAAGTTTCAGGCGTTGTAACGCTTTATTTCTCAACATTTCATAAGGTACCTTTAAGAACCAACGTACAAAAAGAAACACGCACTCTGCTCCAGATCTAAGTATGGAGATACTAAGGAAACATAGAGCTAAAACATCCTCTTCGTTCTGCCCAACAATTACTTGAGCGAGACGAACTGCCAAGACCGGAACAAAACTACAAGTGCACGCCCCAGTTGCTTTGTAGAGAACTTTCTTTGAGAGCTGCAATCCTGGTAGTTTATCGGAAATCTCAGCTGTTCTCAATGACTTGCGATTTAAAAATAATGGTCAAGTGTATGTTAGAAACCGTTTATGGGTTCTCCAACGATTGTAGATTTTCTTCAAGAATTTTCATTGCTTTCTGGTGTCACAATTTTCTTCTACGGGCATTTGTAATCAAGTTATAGCTGTAAATTCTGTAATTTTTTTTTCGGTGTGTTGTATTATTTACGCAAAGTCATTCGGTCAAACACTAAGAGGTTATTTGACAAATATCCTCTTTGTTTAAGCTACTTTTTCAATTCAAGTAATTTTTGTTGGTTCTTATTATTTCATAAACAATATTCAAGCAAATAATTTGGGCATGATTAAAACCAAATTATCAATAATTTAAGCAAACGTTGTTGGAAATTCTTTCTGGACAACATATTGTTTTTTTTGCAAAACCTTACTTAATTTGATGATCAGATATAACAATTATTATATAAAACTATTATTAGATTGATTTTATTAATGTTAAAACTGTTGCTTTCTATCCAACCTAGTCTTTGTTTCTATAATTTCAAAATTACTCTATTTCACAATAACTCTGTAAGAACTTAATTCGCCAACGGCGTCCATCTTATTACACATTCACTTGATAACTTGCCTGGTTGGCATCATAATAATAAAACAGAAAAGCAGAAAACCGAAGAGTATGATTACGCCAGGAAACCCCTGAAGAAATGTCTTTGTTGCCAATCAATGTTTCTCAAGCTTTGTTGAAACCTTATTGCTTCAGAGTTGGTCTGAATAAATCAAATAAAAATAAGCTGTACTGTGTTCGTTTTAAGGATCAATTTCGTATCACGAGAGTTTAATAAATGTCTAATTAAATTTCCTTTCGAGTAAGTAGTTCTTTGAAGCACTAGAACTTTTCTTTAAATAATTTAGTTTTTACCGAGTTATTAAACTTAAATGAAAATTAGACATATGATAAATTAACCTTTGATTTGAAATAAAATAACACTATATAGATAAAGCAAAAGTATGTAATGTAATGTATGCTATAATATTTATTTTTAAAACAATAAATGTATTATATACCTGTACGTCTGTCTCCCGGAAGAGTAGGCACAAACCACATATTTAAAACTGCTACGAACTAAACCCACTTTTCGTAGAATCTGACTCGCCAACCGAGGGTTCCGTTAAAGACTATTTTTTTTTTAAATTTAATTACAGTTGTATAGTTTTCAGATTTTTCCCATACTTCGAGTATAAGACGGTATTATTACTTGCCAAATTTCATAGTTCTATTTCAACGGAAAATACCCTATAAATTTTGATTCCCGTGAGAGTGTCGAAATATGGTCGTAATAAACGTTTTTTTGTGGCAAAAACGGCCTTATCATTTTTTAACTTTGAAGTAAAATTTTTTTCACAGCTTCAAGCGACTGTCAACTCCACTCCACGCGTTCCCGAGATAAAGGGTCTTGACAAACAGACGGACGGACGGAAAGACAGACGAAAAACAAAGAGATCCTTTAAGGGCTCCGTTTTTTCCTCTTGAGGTAAAACTGGTCAAGTGCAAGTAAGACTCGTGCCCTGAGGATTCCGTACATACAGTTTAAATATCTATAAGACTTAATTGTGAACGGACGGACTTTTAAGTTTCTAAGTAAACTGGAAGTACCCTATAGGTTTTCAGTTTTCATGGTGAGCCAATTTATATTAAATTGATTACGTAAAGGGCAATAACTATTTCCGCGTTAAATTAGAAGCCTGATTTTTAACAACATTATGGAAATAAACTTCTATAGAGGTATTAGTTTCAACTTGATGGGACTGGAACCTGAGAAACAGGGTCTTGGTAGACGGACAGATAGGCAGACAAACAGGCGTACAACAAAGTGATTGTAAGGGTTCCGTTTTTTCATTTTGAACCCTTCTAACATCCTTATGACATGGAGGGGAGTCAAAGGTGTCTCATTATAATAGTCAACTCTCGTGATACCCTCTTCTCACTGACGAGTTTAACGTCCCAATAATGTTAGTGCTGTAAGCCTTATCGCCGTACTTTGGGCACAAATAAACGTTTTTAGGGCATGCAGGTTTACGAAACAGTGTTTTTCTTCATAGTAAGCAACTAGTAAATAAAAAAATACGCGTAAATTTCAAAAAATTCATTTGATCAGCCCCATTGGCAGGATTTAAAACCGGCTCTCAAGATTGTCCAGCGTCCTAAGCGTAAGCTATATTAGCAGCTCGATGTGTGTTAGTACAAATATCGACAGAAATTACATTGAAATAACGTGCATTGTAAAGTGGCTGTTACGACCACAGACGTATAATTTAGTAGCAGACCTAACATTAATAATAAACACATAGAGACGACGCGTGGCAATTTTGGCTCAGTACACTTCGGGCTCTTTTAAATATAAATATTGCTTGATTCCAACCAAAATATAAATATAAGATTAGATTAGGAATTATCAAATATGTTCCAAGCATAAACCAGCCAAAACAACCCATTTTTACACGTTTATTTGTACCATGAAGCCTAAATGTAGCTTTTTTTTTGTTTGGAAACTTGCCACGCTATTTAATCCTTATGTTTGGTCTGCTACTTAGTAATAATTATATGTCTGTGGTTACGACGATTGCTGCGTCTTTGGATAGCGCAAAATTGTGAAAATTATATTTTTCGTTTATAAATATTGGATATTTATAAGTTTTAAACATAATTTTGTTAGATTTTTTATTGCTCGTGTGTGTACTAGTTTTAATCTAGTCTCCTTGAAGTAAAAGAGTTAAAGCATTTTTAAACTACTTTATAGCGTTTGAAAGTTTTTTATTTATATTATATTGTAGGTTAAACCTTTAAAGGTTTTAAAAGATCACAATTACGGGACATAAGTAAATAAACGTCATATATTTTTTTCAAAATTTTGTTTTATTCACATAGAAAGTTTATAGCGATTCACAAACGTCTCTATAAACGGAGTTTAGCTTGGGCAGACCCTTAAATAATTTATTTATCGGATAAAACATATAGCTGTAAATAACTAGAAAGGCTGCAACTTAACCTACTTTTCCACAAATAAAAGAAAACGGTTGAAAGCTCTATTGGCGCAGGGATTAAATTACGATCAGAGAGTGGGGATGCAATCATTGGTCTCGGGTTCGATTCCCAGTTCAATAAAGTGTGGATCGAGAGAAAAATTCTATTTTTACGTAGCGTAGAAAAATATGTAATTAGTATTGAAAGGCTATTAAGAGTACGCTTTGAAGCTTTGCGCGCCTGGTAATATGAAAACCGTCCTTGGCTTTTATGTATTAAATAAACTTTTACTACGTAAGATGTAGAGTGAATTCAGTGCAATTGCTTTCCTTACGAAGTGTGTATAGTTTCACATTGAATAATACAGTGAAAAATATCTCCTGTTTACAGGATGTTGCGACCTGAAAGAAGATGAAGTGACAAAGTGGGCCGAAATATATTTCGAAAACCTAAATATTTTATAAAGGTTTTATTTTATTTACTTTAACAATTTATATAAAAGAACAGTAAAAGGAATTCTTCAGTGGAACGAAAAAGAACGAAAAAAGTGATAACTTTTTTTTGTGTTTTCTGGTAGTTTTCATAGCTTGACCTCGGTTTAACAATTGGGACTTACGTTCCTTATCAGTAAAATAATCTATTTTTTGTCCATATTTGTGTTTCTTTGAAATCTGTCAATTCAAAAGTACTTCCAAATTAGGGTTAGTCTCCTACTAGTACTACGTTTTCTTGTAGCTAAACGATTCTGGTATCAGCCTTTTGTGACCCATCTCAACTTTCCACCCTGTATATCACACTAATATTATAAATGCGAAAGTTTGTGTGCGTGTGTGTGTGTGTGTGTGTGTGTGTGTGTGTGTGTGTGTGTGTGTGTGTGTATGTTTGTTACTCTTTCACGCTGAAACCGCTGGACGGATTTGGATGAAATTTAGAATGGATATAGCTTATACCCTAACTTAACACATAGGCTACTTTTAATTCCGGAAAAAAGCATGTCGTTTAACCGAATAACACGCGGGCGGAGCCGCGGGCAAAAGCTAGTGTTATAATATCTTCAAGCTCATTATTGCGTTAAGAAAAAGGTGTCCGTTCATTTATAACAGAAATGACCCATATTACTTTCTGTCCAAATTTTATGAGAATACCCGCTTCTTTCCTCTCCAGTCTTGGACACCGAGTCTCAGTTGTAACTCGATACAAAGTTTCAATTCATTGTCCTTTGGGAATACCATTTCTGATGCTAAAGATAAGTAAGTACCACAGAGTGATATTGCGCTGACCCATTTTTCGCCCTGAGCACGATTATAATATAACTGAAAAGTGGTTCAGTAAAGCTTTTCCTACCGCTACCTAACCCCTAGAGCTTACGAAGGACTCCTCAGTAACTTGGTTAAAACTTGGGCATTTATTCCTATCCGTAATATCGTTAAATACTGTATTTAGTTGAAAAGTGTTTATTGCCCTAGGGCTTTAAAGCGACAAGACAGTCAAAAAGATAATGTGGGCTAAGCGGACCGAATACATGAATTATAATTAGCAGGAGATTCTTTTTTAGAGTTCTGTACCTCAAAATAAAAAAGGGAACCTTCACTTTGTTTTCCGTCTGTCTTTCTGTCTGTCAAGACCCTTTTTCTTGAGCCCCGTAAGAGATATCAAGTTTAAACTAATACTTCCTACAGCAGTCTACGGCCCCATAATTTACGGAATAAATTATACAAATTTGCTTATCATGAAAACCTATAGGGCCCCAACTAGCACAACTAGTTTCCTAAAGGGATTGGCTTGGATGGCGGTATATCCATCCCCAATTGCCGAGCCTTATATAAAATAGACTGGTGACGGGCAGCGGCGTCACCGGTGCAAGGGTTTAGGCACCGCGCTCACCAACCCCCCAGCCCAGCGTGTGTGAGTATGGGCATTTCTTCCAGAGGGACCGCCAAGAGTGGAGAAATCCTGGAAAAGCATATGTACAGCAGTGGACGAAACAGGCTGATGGATGGATGGATGGATTGGCTTTGGAGTGTATCAAATAGTAACTTTTGATTGCTAAAGGCCAGGTCTATATCCTGCTCTAAATAAAGCAATACTTCCCTCCCTAAAAGGGCACATCGTATAATTGATCTGGAGTGTATCCAATTTTGCCAGAAGGTGCAAATAGAAGCTTAAGAAGTCGATATTTGGCACCTTAACAGTGAACGAAATTATTATTCAATTTCATTCATTTGGGTCTTCAGCGGCGCTGTGGAGTATCAGATATGTTATTGGTATTTTCTTTCAAGGGCATTGTCATTTTGTTGTATGTTATGATTTTTTATTGCAGTTTACACTTAAGGCGCATAGGTATAGGCATGCCATCGTTTTAGTACAAAATTTCATAACCCGTTTCTCTGTTTTTCGTTAGAGACTAAAGTTCGAAACCTTAATAGTTTAATAAAAGTATTTACAAATCACTATCTTGCTGAAATGTAAAATTTTGGTATAGGTATAATTTAAGGCGAGAAAACAACTCTTTATGTAAATCTGTCCAGCTTGATAATTTTAAAACAAAATCAATATTCAACATTTTGGCATAATGGTATCTCTTAAAATATCAGTATCAGATGATAAAGGTCTTACAATTTGGTTTATAACGAAAAACAACTGAGAAAATGGTTATCAAACTTTTTACAAAAACGATGTCGTGCTTATGCGCCTTAAGTGCATTGGCAAACTACGTGGAAACATTATTTTACTAACATAATATTTTTTTTCAAGATTTTCACGCCCCTTTAATTAAATGAGGATTTTATATTAAACTTTTAGTAAATAATAAATGATACACTTTGTTTCTTGATGAAAGTTATCGTAAAAACAAGTTTTACGTACTCTTTATTTATAATTCACTGAAAAAAGTTGTAAAATTGATTTGTAATTCGTTAAATAACCCAAAACTAATTATCCAAAAATTGTTACTAAATATTCGATTTTATCAGACGCCATATTTTTAAATTTCCCCGGGGTTCGAATCCCGTTCAAAACTCCTCACATCCAGATTTACCTTTTTTGTGCTTTTCTATACCACTATGATATAATATTAATTTCATACAGGTATGATCTTAATCCCACAATGTTTCAGATTTCATTATTTTTGAATAAAAATAATATGTCAATAGAATTAGAAGACGATAACAGCGCAACCTGTTTAGTAGAAAAATTACGTAACCATAAACCATAATATAAATAATATCGTCTTATATCTTATTTACATTGGTGAAGCATATAAGTGATGTAATTCAAAGGGTACTGCTACACCAGAACCATTGTCCCTTTTATTGGGCTTGTGGTCTATGGGACAAGTGATTAAACGAAAACGATGTGGCAGCGGCAGGGGTGATATTATGTCGAAGGTGTTGGAAGTTGGGGTGGTTACATTGTACGTAAATTGGAAAAAATGGGTTTTGTTTTTATCAAAAATTTTGACATTCTGAAAAACATGCTTGCTTATTTTGCAATCAGGGAGAGAGAGAACTTAATACAAAAAAATACTGGTCAAGTGCGAGAAGGTTTTGGTACTTCAGGCTTCCGTGGCATTCCAATAAGTTAGTAGAGTCTAATAAAATTTAAATAAAATATACAAACTTAATATTGCGGTTTTGTTTCATACATGAAGCTACAAAATATATGAAACAAAGCTGGAAAATATGGTTGGTCATTAATTACCTATTTAATTTGTTGTATTTGTTGTATGTGGTACATAAATGATACATAATAGAAATACCAAATTACTAACTAATTTAGTTTTTGAAATGACCGTGACAAAAATTGTCTACAACTTAAATTTATGACTGCTTCATATTTCTTTATTTTTGAAGATCAAAGACAATGATATAAGTTTTTGTATTCTCATTAATTATTTCTAAAAAATTACATGGTGTTTAAACTTTATCCATATTCTAGGGTAAGAAAACATTTTTTTTCGTCTCCTGTTTTTGCTTAGGTTAACTTAACGGCTATGTCAAAACAATCTCTTATCTGTCATTAATTCTGCCGAAAAGCTATCAGTTAATATTTAAGTAGGAAAGGAACTTGGACACTTACTCATCGCTTCACGTTTTACGACTTTAACTTGGCTGCTTTTACTACTTGGATATTATTTGCCTCGTTAAATTAAATATTGTGAGAGTGGGAAAAATATGTCGGTAAAAGACGGGGTTATGCAGAGATGCGTATGAAGGTTGATTCTTTTTATTTCATTATCGTCTATATCTATTTAATTTTCGAATTATTATAATTTCTTCACCACCCAAAGGTTGACTGGAATAAGTCCGCCTTTGTACACAATTTTGCTAACAAAACTCTATTCTTCTTTCTTTTTAATGTCTTTTATTTTATGTACATTAAAGTGTCAATTTATTCATTCATTCAAGGTTATGGAAACAAAAACTAATAATAGTTTTCAATCAGCCATACGAATAACTCCTGGTGACCTGGGGTGCGTGTGTCTCACTCGGGAATCAAGTTGCGAACGCGCTAAAATATTACTAAATTATCGTTTTAAAAAATAATCAAGGGAAAACATTTGTTTTTAACATACCTTAAATTTGACGTTTTAATTTGTTTCTTTGCATATTTAATTAATTAAACGGGACATTCGTTTTAGAGTAGACCTAAGTTTGGTATTAATTAGTTAATGATTTTGAACAGATTCTAATCAAAGCACATCATTACCTATATATTATAGTTATTATCGTGTAGTTTTTCATTTTTTTTCTATTTTTTTACTTTTATAACGTCTGATTAAAACCAGCCACCAATTTCGACTTTCAATGTCACCAGATGAATTATGAGATAATAATATTATGAAGAATATCACATATCAGTATGAGTGATTGTGGAAACGAAAACTGGTAATAGTAGGTACTTAGCCATACAAATAAGTAACAAGAAAAGTCTGCCATTAAACTTCTTGTAAATTTGGCATCAATTAATATTATTGGAGTTTTTTTTTCTTTTTGGCCAACGCTGAAATTACTTGTAGAAATTGACTTGTAGATGGTGTACTTTATTGAACCTATTTCACAAAGTTAATTAGGTATTTGAATTTAAATTTGAATACGAAAAGAAACAACTGTTTGAAAAAATAGAGTAATATGATGTGACATAGATGTGAATAATCAGTATTATTCCAAGGTAAAGGTTGGTAAGAAATTTATTCTAGGAATCCATCCGCCCTTGTCTTTATCCTGTGAACAGTTTATTCAGTTTATTCGTCTAAAGATGAAGTAATGTATAACTTAGTGCAAAGTTATTTACAAACTTTTGTTTTAGGTGACCTTTTCGAAAGGGTACAATTTCGTACAGAAGACAATTACTTAGCAAAAACAAAAAAAGGTACCTTATTAGAAATTTTTAAAATAGGTAGCTTTCAAAGGTTTTATGATGTTTTCTTACTTTTCAAAATTGACAGATTTTTAGCATATTTATCAAAATTAGGGTCAGTGCCCGCCATCTATAATCGTTTTTACCCCTTCTTCCCCACTGCTCAATTATGTGGACATGTCGTCGTAAGATTTTAAAATGTAGTTTATAATTGTGAACACCCCTCTAGCCGAGTGGTAAAGTGCTCGCCTGCTAACCCAGAGATCGAAGGTTTAATCCCATGCATTGCACATCAATTTGTTGTCAGTCTGCGTGCTTCAGAAGGCACGTTAAGCTGTTTGTGCCCGAAGTACGGCGACTGGACTCACAACCCTCACGTTTGGGATGTTGAAAAGCGGGTGTATCAAGTGTGGACTGTGAGTCCCATTTCGCAGTTCACACTTGTGGATTCCTCTGGCACCTCTTCGGGGATTCATGTCGTGAAGATATGTCCTTTTGTATAATTCACTATTGAGGTTATTTGTCATTTTACGACAGGTTTTATCACGGTTTATAAACAACCTAACCTAGTGAAATCCGGCAAATGAAATGTCGGTGATATTACATTATCTGATTTTACAATGTAAGCATTTAAGTCGTAATTTTCTTGAAATTGTTAGGTCACAAACGGAATCCTATCAAATTATCACGGTATTGGGAATAACATCAAATTAGTAAATGGAATAAGTCGATAATATGTGCTCGAAGAATTTCCATTAATTAATATGAGGTGAACGTAAATATAGACGATCCTGGCAAACGGAACGGAAGTGTTTGGTATTCGTAGTACTTTATTTAAAAAAAAGTATAAGCCGTGTGTGAAATTACTAAAGTGATGGATACAAAATACATTAAATTAACACAGACGGCGATCAATAATATTAGAACTTGTTACAAAATAAAAATGTACATGCCACGGGTAATGCTAGAAGAATGAGTACAACTCGGTTTACCCGGGTAAACTTATTAGTCCGAAAATTCGGCATTTACATGAAGTATACAGAACGCTTGTTGGGTTATGCTAAATTAAACAGTAAAATAAAACAAGTGCAAGTCGTACTCGCGCACGAAGGGTTCCGTACCATCCCACTATCCCACTAATATTATAAATGCGAAAGTTTGGATGTATGGATGGATGTTTGTTACTATTTCACGCCGTAACTACTGAACCGATTGGGCTGAAATTTTACATGAATATAGTTCTGGACTTGAAATAGGACATAAGCTACTTTTTATTTAAATTTTTTAAAATGATATTTCAAATTTCTATACAAAAGTAATGTGTCACCTTTTCACGCCATGCTTACAAAACCGATTAGGCTGAAATTTTGCATAAATGTAATTGAATTGAATGGGACAGAAACTACTTTTTCCCTTTGCTCTCATGGAAAATCTATAAAAGAGACACACGAAATGGGAAGCAGAGGCGCATACACACACATTTCACCAGCTGTGTTTACTGTAGGTAACAGTCCGAATAATATTGACTGATTCTAATAGGAGTACACAAAAACTAAGCTAGGAAAAGCTAGTTATATATAAAAACGGCAAAAAAATCATGTCTGTTGTATGCGAGTGCGCAGGTCTGACTCGCACTTTGCCGGTTTTAGTATTTATTGTCACAGCGGCAACAGAAATACATCATTTGTGAAAATTTCAACTGTCTAACTATCACGGTTCACGAGATACAGCCTGGTGACACACGGACAGATAAACAGACGGACAGCGCAGTTTTAGTAAAAGGGTCCCGTTGGTTACGCTTTGGGTACGGGACCCTAAAAATACAAACATAAGTGCGACGACGAACGAAGCGAGGAGTACAGTGTTGGTTGTTGGTTATCATTAATTGGGCAGCCGAGCGGAGCGAACCGGAGCAAGACATCCTTTATTGTGACGCGACACCTATCGTAACCCAAACAGCGTCGAGTAGACCTAGGTGTAGGTATACGGGTAACTGCCAAAGAGTTGTCGTAATTTTTATTTTTACCCGGGTAAGCTACACATAAAAAATATATAAAATATAAAAAAATATATTAAGAAATATATAAAAAATATATTGAACGTTCACCGAGCAATGGAAACTATGTATATAAAACGTATATTTATTTTAATTTAAAGTCCTTGATAATGTTTATACAACGTGAAATTCAAGTCATTTTCTTAACGAAAACTGGTGTACTCGTCCATATGAACAACTTTAACTATGGAGCCAACCCTGAAATCGTGAAATGAAATATCAGCTGTTCCATAGACAAGTTAAATACCTACTCGACCCAAATGTATGAAACAGCTGATTTTTTTTCACGATTTAGGGTTGACTTCATAGTAAAAGTTGTTTATATGGACGAGTACTATCACCAATGACTTAAAAGTCACGTTGTATAGCGAAATCTGTTGGGAAGAGTAATTTACAAATAAATTTTGTGGAAAAGTAAAAGTGTTTTTTATCACAACAATGTTTGATAAGTTCCGCCAAGTGCTAACAATCTCAACAATCAACTTCCACAGACAATTTATCGAAGTATTTTTTTTTTAGTTTATTTTGTTTCCGACGTTGTTAAAAACAAAATTACTAACATTTCCCGCTTCTAAGAGTATATACTTTTTAATAATTTATATCGAGAATTAGCAAAAAGTTATTTAGTCATTTTCCTAAGTGTTTAAAAATACTGGCTGATTAAAACAACTTTATTTATTCTTAGTGTAGTTGAAAGAAAACCAAATAATGTACCTCGCGAGATCTGATTACGATAGTGTTTTTAGTGCACTGGATAGCACTTAGGCTTCACACTAACATCCGGAGAAACAACCTTTTCCCCTTTTCTCTCGACATAAAAATCCAACAATATTCAAGTTTTAACACATCCCACTAATCCCACTAAAATTTTTAATGCGAAAGTTTGGATGGATGGATGGATGTTTGTTACTCTGTACGCTGTATCTACTGAACCGATTGGGCTGAAATTTTGCATGAATGTAGTTCTAGACTTTGAATAGGACATAGGAAACTTTTTATCCCATAAATAAGTTCCCATGTAAATTAGGAATAATTTCGTACCGAAATGCGGCTTGGCCTTCGGCCTCGCCAAAGAAACTTTAGCAGGGGATCAATTCAGAGAACAAGAAATAGTTTCCCTCAAAAACGTGGTTTGGCCTTCGACCCCGCCGAAAATACATTACCAGGGGATAAATAAAATTACTAACAAATCATTTGGTCTAACATATACTATAAAATTAACGGTCTGAAAAATACTGACAGATTGTATGAGTACACAAAAACTAATTCAACGCGGGCGAAGACGCGGACAAAGGCTGTAATAAACATAAATACATAAACTCAAGCAATTAAAATTCAGTATTGTACATAAGTTTTCCGTAGGCCCACCAAGGTCCGAACACTCGCTAGTGACTGTAAAATATTTATAAAAGAAATTTTACAGCGGTGCACGAGAGGAACCAGAATTTCTAGTACAATATTCGCAGTCGAAACGAGTATGGAGACCCAAACTAATGGCAATACTAAAGGTATATTCGAAAATTGCAGAAGGCACTGCATTCTATTATTCCCGTCACTTTTCTCATTTAAGGTGAGCCTCGTTTTTCTTTGATGTCGGTGTACTGTGAGTGTATGTTAGTAAGTGGTTAGCTTTAAACAGGCACAGTGTACACTCCATCCATCCACCAGCCTGTTTCGTCCACTGCTGGACATAGACCTTTTTAGGATTTGGCCACTATTGGTGGTCCTCCTGGAAGAAATGCCCATACTCACACACGCTGTGCAGCAGGCGGGTTGGTGTGAGCGTTGCCGAAACCCTTGCACCAGTGACGCTGCTGTCCATCTGTCTTATATTATCCCCGGCAATTGGGGATGGATATGCCGCCATCCATCGGTCCCAGGCAATGGTGGGCCGCCTGGTTTTGCCTGAGAGCTGTTCTCTTACTCCCCCCCGAATAACTTCGAAGGATTTGCGAGTAAGATGGTGGTACCTCCACAGTCGAGCCCGGCATCAGCTCCACCACCTATAAAGTGTACACTTACTGTCATGTTACCATGTAGTGTAAATAAACAACATATTGTGAATATTTTTGTAGGTACTTTAAAAGAAAATATTATTTCGTTGTAATTGCTTACGCTTTTTCATTACAGTACCAGCCTGGTATTACTAGTGGAGAGCGTCAATGAAACTAAAGGTACATACTCAAACTGCAATATAAGACTTGTTTTTAAAGGCCAACTCCTCCTATACGAGTTGTCTAAATACTTTTAAAATACACGATAGTCATGACGAAGTCAAAAATAAAGACCAAGTTTAATAAAAAAAAACTTTCTTCACTTCTGACAAAAATAAACAGAAAGTTATCTAAAGTTTTTTATGATTTTCGCAATTTCATTCCTTCGAATGCCTAAAGCGATTTTAATGATTCTTTCACTATGATAAAGAAAATTTATACATCTATAAAACTATTCCTCAAAATGGTTTTTCATGAATGAACATTATTACCAATTAAAATAAGTATTACTTTCTCATATTTTTCGCTATCCGGAGACGCAGCGACGTCGTGGCAGCCACTCTGCAATGCACGCTGATATATTATTTTAATATCGTTTCCGTCGATACCTATATGTACTGACACATATCGAGTTGATAATTTTGCCTATATATGTACCTGAAGAAAAGGCATCTGCCCAGAATATACCCAAAAGAGTAAAGTAACAACTCTCCTGCTGGTCTAGCATAGCAAACCATATCGAGCTCGATAGCGCTTGATACAGTGCTGTCTCACTCTGTCTACTTAGAGAGGGACAGACAGTGTATATCGAGCTTTGACAGCTCGATATGGTCTACTATGCTAAGTACCCTGGTATTGTTTCTCATAACGACATACCGGAAACGACGTGTCACTTGGGCAGAGACAAGTCGAACCAGCAAGTGTGCTGTGAAATGCAAGTCACAGAATACACTTGATTCTTGATACACACGCTTTTAACCGACGATTATTACGCCCAAAACGTGATAGGATATATATAATATTGACTAGCAGTTTAGCGTACCTTTCGAAGCATGCAAATTGAACACAAAATCATTTGCACCACGGCTCGGACGAACAAACCAACTGGACGGGCCACCAACAGGCGAACCCCTCTGCCAAAGGTATAAGTCCCGCGGGCATCCCGGTTCTATAAAAACTCTAGATGTCCCTGTGTGTGAATGTGATTGTGTGCGTATAGTCTAAGCTAGTGTTTGAGTATTTTGTAGTGTGCGTGCATCGCGACGCTACCTCGTCCCCCACCGAAAATGAGAATGAGAATGAGAATTTTATTTAATAAAAGTACATAATAAACTTATCAAATATTACAAATTAAAAGAACTTATGGCTAGGGTTATCCTAACATTTATATATATATCTACCTAAGCTTTATGTACATATGCCTCGGAATTTAAAAACAAGGGCAAAGACTATTCGCCGTGCTAGTTATGTGAACAAAACTGTCTGACGGACGGATATCCTGCCGTAAATTTTTTCCTTAGGGTTTGGTTTTAGGATTTTTTCTGGATGACTCATGAAAGGTGTTAGATATACAAAACTTCTAATAGTAAAAAAAATAAAAAATAAGGTTTTATTTAATTTGAATCAGTGTGCTATTTTTATTTAGTGAAGATATAAAAATATATACTGTAGTGTATTGGTTTGAGTATAAAAATGAAACTAAAGTATTTATATATGCTTGTGTATCTTAGTGGTCTAAGGTGTATATAGATGATAAATTTTTATGTGTTTATGTATTTGTTTGTTAGGGGAACATATTAACTGGTTTGACATTGAGCTAGGCGAAAATGACAGACTTTTTTGCATAGAAATTAGTGCGCGGCTCCACTCCAGTTGGTTTTCTCCTCCAAGCACCGCGGCGATCAAACCCAGAGATATTATTTATTATATAATACTAATAATGTTACCTTCTGGGCTCAAATTGCGTCCCTAAACAAACACAATCCACCCAAAAAAATATTATTATTATTAGCGTTATTTTTTGACTTTTCGTGACAAACTACCTCGAATTACTGACCTTATATTATCACATCGAAACATTGTGAACAAAAAAAGGTGATACTGAACAAATTGTTGTTTCAGCAAAGAAATACAAATGTTGCCAGGATCCATTAGCACATAATTAAAAGTAATTAAGAGAGGCGATCAAGAGAAATGTAACGAGGTTTGCGATTGGTGCTTAGATTTTATTGGGGATTCCCGTCGCTATTTCAATGGTAAGGTGACTTTCATTTCACAGGGGACTAAGTGAAAGTCACAGTTCACATTCGGACATCCACGTTTCACCAACGATTATTGAATCTCAGCGTAATGCCTATCGCCTTACTTCCGGCACAAATTGGATTCTGAAGAACGCAGACCGAACAAAAATTTGCAGCTACAGGATTTGAACCTCTGATCTCCAAATTAGTAGTCATGTACTAGAACCACTAGGCTACCACAAGTACTAGAACCACAAAGATAACTTAGTCACATTAATTAAGTCACTTTGTCAAATTAATAAAACCAAAGCAGCCTGTTTATGCAACTTTTTTACAAAGCTTATTGTTTTCTTTTGTTCTAAGAAACAGACGAAAAAAAATCATGAAAGTAATAACGCTCGAAAAAGAAATTTTTCCACCATTTTAACCTCTCAAGGTCCAAGTTTCTTTATAAAACGTACCATCACATTATGCGAATGTAGAGAACTTGCAAGAAATATGGAACGTTACACGTTCTATTTTTGAAAAGTTTAAAAATGATGGCCTTAAAACTGTAATTTTTACTATAGCCTAAGTGCCTAGGTTTTGAGAGTTATAGCCTAAGTTTTACTAAGCCATTTTACAATTGTGAGATTAAAAAAACTTCTAAGTGTAAAACTTTTTTCTATATTATTTCTATTCGGTCCAATGTTTAAAAAGAACATACATTGCAAGAGTAGCGAAATGCGAAAAATTTTAAAAAATAATAAAGTATAGCTGTTTTGCTTACTTTAGTCTAATAAAAGAAGAAAAAAAACATTTGTGTCAAAATAACGTGCCCAAGCATTGCTTGGCAAGCAATAAAATAAATTAAACAACTTTACCCATTAAATATATTCCTAGACGCTTTATACACAGAAGCCAAGTTTTCACACAGCTTAAAGAAGCTTACACACCAAACTTGACTTTGCACCTTTATGTCTACGCAAAAAAGTGTTCTGAAAGCAAATCCCAGGCAACGACGTTTTTGTGTAAAGACGCGGCGTCGAATCCAGTTAGAAAACCTTCAAATTTCTTCTTAAAAGCAGAAAATGTGGCCCTTACAACAATCCTATCATTCGAATAAGCACCTTCACTCCTTTGCCCACAATTTAAAATCTCATAAGGAAAACTTCCTTAGATAAGCCAGTCATTGAAAATAAATCTCTCGCAGGATGTCCGAAGGTGTTTTTTCACGTGTCAGCTCAAGAGGTGGGATTTGTAGAATCAAAGTCAATTCAAGAGTGAAACGCGGTGCCGCGGGTGGTTTTCGAGAATAGAATCAAGTCGTGGTAATTCAATTTTTCGCATGAAGACAGCTCGTTTTGATGCCTATTCGTGCAGAAAGGGCTTTCCTTACCTGCTGTCTTTAAGTCAGTAGTAAAGAAACTGAACCCGTTAGTAAGGTGTCTTTCAGTTCATCCGAAGCATAACTTAATTAACGAAACAGTTATTGGGTCATTCATGTTTTTGCCAAAAAATATGTTCGCAAGCAGCAGCAGATAAGTTGAATGTAAATTGAATCGTAAATTATATATTACTACAGATTTTGCGCTTAGCAATGCTTGCTTAGAAGTGTGTTTCGATCAATGTTGCCGATTTCAAAGGTTTTAAGATTAGTTTTAGTGCTGTCAAAGTTATTTTATCTTTTACCACACAACGGGTTTGGATGCGGTTTTTTTAATTATCGTTGTAGTTACTCTGGTCAACGAATATGCTATAAGAAGTGTCCATCAAATAACGCCCAAGGCAAAAACGGGTCAGAGAGGGTCAGAGATTGAATAAACGTGGGCGGAGCCGCGGGAAACGGCTAGTATACTCTATAATCTTTTCTGTGGTCACTTTTTCACTATACACATTTTCTCTTCTGACTTAATACATTAAACAATACAATTATTTTACACCAAAACATAAAAAATGTTAAAAATAAGCATAGAGAAAGAAATACGTAGAGGACTTATTAGCCAAACACTAAATAAACTTCTGTTGAATTCCCGCTGTCAATTTCGTGGGTAAACTCTCTATAGTAGACGGTTAACTAACTCTATGATAATTTAAATATCTGAAACATGAGGACGAGGTTTTGAGAGGCTGTTCTGCAGATTAAACCAGCTCAACCTTCAAAGTTCCGCCCAAACTTCACCGTTAATCCCTCGAATTTCTGTTACGTTTACGGGGAAATGTCTTACATTAATACAGAAACCACGGCTTTATGCTTCAGGTTTACTTGTGCAAACGATTTTAGCTTTTATGTGATTGTTATAAAGAGGATCGTCGTTTAAACTCAGAGAAAATACAAGTTGGTTTGCTATTGGTTCACGATGCACCTCATTGATAATGGGCTCTATTGCAACGCAATAAAAGTTTTATTCTATTACTTTAGGTTAGATTTAGGTACTCTTAATCGGTTCAAAGTTCAAAGTATATTTATTTATCAAGGAAATTAATCATAAAGAACGGAATAAATTGGTCAGCATTCTTAAGCGACTCATTGTTAGTAAAATTTTTTATTGGTAAAAACAGAAAAATAAAAATAACATTACTTAAATAAAATTAAACTTAACTAAACAATCTAAAATCTTAAAATTACCTAAAACGTACAAAAAAAATTAAACTAAATAAATTTTTTTTTTTTTTGAACCAAGGTACAATAGGCTGTTATAATGTATACGTGTTTCAGCTCAGCTCTGCCTTGTAAGGCGTACAAATAATTTTGTTATATATCTAAAAACGTGATATTTTAATTACAATTCAACGAGAAATAACAAATTATGAAACACAAAAAAAAATAACTGTCATTGTGGCCTTGTCGTTCGAATTCCTTGATCACTGATACGGAGGTCGCTAGTTTAAATCCCGTGAGGGCACATTTCTGTTGGGTCAATTTCGGAGGGCTCTGAATTACTGCGATAGGGCTCACCACCCATCACGGAGGGACGTAATAATCGTCGTTGAAACGTGAGTAAGAGTGGGGACTGTAACTTTCTTATCGCAGTCCAGTCCATCTCTAACATCTCTGACACCAGTTTGGGGTTTCATGTCATGACAGTAGTAAAAAGTAAGTAAAAAGTCGTGTCTGAACATTGAATATTTTCGCGAAATTTTAAATCGAATGGGCTATTGGTACTGTACTGAGGCCAAAACAACAATTGTTAGAATTTTGTCTGTCTGTCTGTCTGTCTGTTCGGTTTTAACTCGAGAACCACTCGACGGTTTTGGATGCGATTTTTTTCATTATAGTTGTAGTGACCTTGGTCAACACATATGCTATAAGAGATGTTCGTAAAATAACGCCCAAGCCGGAAACGGGGAAAATATTGAATAAACGCTTTTATAACTCGAGAACCGCTGCACAGATTTGGATGCAAATTTTTAATTATCA
Source organism: Ypsolopha scabrella (assembly GCA_910592155.1). NCBI lineage: Eukaryota > Metazoa > Arthropoda > Insecta > Lepidoptera > Ypsolophidae > Ypsolopha > Ypsolopha scabrella. The sequence goes on along the minus strand of OU342978.1, from coordinate 23,678,180 downwards.
TCGTAGTAACCGTGTTCAAAACATAAGCTATAAGAGGTGTTCATAAAAAAACACCCAAAGCGGAAATGGGTCAAAGATTGAATAAACGCTTTTATAACTCGATAACCACTGAACGGATTAGGATACGGTTTTTTTATTATCATTATAGTGACTCGGTAAACACATAGGCTATGAGGGGTGTTCATAAAATAACGTCCAAGCTAAGAAACTGGGCAAAGATTGAATAAACGTTTTATTTCTGGAATCACTCAACGGGTTTGAATGTGGTTTTTTGTTTTATTATCATTGTAGTGACCCTGGTCAATACATTAACTATAGGGGTGTTCATAAAATAACGCCCAAGCCGAAAACGAGGCAAAGATTCACTTTACGCAGGCGAAGCTACGGGCAAAAGCTAGTATAATCTAAAATTACATACAAGTTTGCAATTTGTTAATTTTACTAAGTAATTAAAGCAAAAACATAATATTTCAGCAAAAAATTACACTAATACTTATCAATAGAATCCAAAGTAGGCGACAAACATATAACTTGGAGATATACACATTCTGATTTCTTATTAAATGAATTAACAGGTCGGTCGGTTGTAGGCCAATAGTAGGTATTAACAGTTTTAATACACAAATACAAAACGAAAAAAATCAGAGCTTGTAATCGTAAAATCCCACTAATATGTATGCATACATAATATATTATAAATGCGAAAGTTTAGATGTATGGATGGATGGATGTTTGTTACTCTTTCACGCCGTAACTGCTGAACCGATTGGGCTGAAATTTTACATGAATGTAGTTCTAGATTTGGAATAGGACATAGGCTACTTTTTATCCCATAAATCAGTTCCCATGGGATGAAAATGAGCTTTCAAATTTCTATAGAAAAGTAATGTGTCACGCCATGCTTACGAAACCGATTAAGCTGAAATTTTGCATAAATGTACTTTGAATAGGACAAAAACTACTTTCTCCCTTTGTTCCCATGGACAAGCTATAAAAGAGACACACAGAATGGGAAACAGAGGTGCATATTACACACATGTAGGTAACAGTCCAAATAATATTGATTAATTTTATAGAAGTAAATAAAAACTAATTCAACGCGGGTGAAACCGCGGGCAAAAGCTTGTTGCTAATAAATTATCTAACCAAGTATATTCAGATCATAGGATGGAAAAATAAAATAAAATATTACTACATAATACTTACATGATAAAAATCGTGATTCAACTGATGACGGCCTCATAGAAGAGGCCGAAATATATTGAAAATTGTGTTTTTATTTTATTTATCTTTTTAATAGCAATATTTAAAGAAAATAAAAGACTAAACATAGCAATTATATCTTTATTTATATTAGATGATAAAAAGGATATTATATTTTTAAATGACCTTTAAGTACATGAAATTGAATATATAATTTTGAGCATTTTTTGTTATAAATATAATTTTGTTAAGTATAAGTTTGTTATATAATTTTGTTATAAATGAGCCTATAAGGTGACTTTAATTTATGCAGCCAAATTCTTACTGAAGTCTCAGTTAGTGCTCAGTACAAAGGTTCAGTGACCGTTTTTGTGAAATTCGTAAATTATTCTTTTCATGTTCTATATAATCGCAAGCCCAGCCCCGAGTCAATTACTGTGGGACGTTTAGATTTCCAGAATTAATAAATAAATAAATAATTTAAAAAAAAAAGTGCGAAATCAGCAAAAAGGGTTATCGATCCGTGTTACTTACCAAGCCCCTGGTATGAGTTTGGCTTTTTAAATTAAAGTCACTTATATACAAAAGTAATACATTATTTGCGATCAACAAGACTAACTGAATAAATGATAAACTTTTTCATCAATAAGCTAGTGTTTCCATCCATCCATCAGCCTGTTTCGTCCACTGCTAGACATAGGCCTTTCCAGGATTTCGGTTCTCCTCGAAGAAATGCCCAAACTCACACACGCTGGGCAGGCGGGTTGGTGAGCGCGGTGCCTAAACCCTTGCACCAGTGACGCCGCTGCCCGTCACCAGTCTGTTTTATATAAGGCCCGGCAATTGGGGATGGATATACCGCCATTCATCGGTCCCAGGCAATGGTGGGCCGTGATAGCTAGTGTTTATCAACTCTAAATAATGTATTTTGGTTTAGCTGTGTGTGATAGACAATGATAAATAAATATATTTTCAATTACCATTTCATTCCATTGAAGCAGTGGTAGCTCGGGGATAGAACTGAAGCAGTGGTAGCTCAGGCGGTAGAACGCTGGCCTCTCAATCTTTAAGATCTAGGTTCGATCCCCGGCCGGGCATGCACCAATGAGTTTTTTGGAATTTATGTGCATAGTAGTATTTGTTCTTACTTACCACTTGCTGAACGGTGAAACCTGCATGCCCTAAAATGCGTGTATTTGTGCCTAAAGAACAGCGATAAAGCTCACCACCCATCACGTTGGGACGTAACAATCGTCGGTGAAACGTGGGTAATAGTGGGGACTGTGACTTGCATTTCACAGTTCACACTCAGAACACCTCTGACAACCCCTCGAGGATTCATGTCGTGTCTATATATATAATAAAATTTTAATACAAAGGTTACATTTAATATATATTTTGAAACGAAATATTTTACAATATTTCTACCAAACCTTTTAAAGTTACAACTCGCATATTAAAATCTACATTGAAACAAAGACCTTTTCTCTAACGACTTGATTCATATAACAAGTACAAAACAAATCCCTTACATGCGGTACAATGATAACGTGTACAACTCCACTCGAATTCATGAATAGTTATATGGTACAAGACACAAGTCGTGTACTGTACGTTGGTAGACAGGAAGGGGATTTGCATAACCATTTCTCTTAGCCGGGGTAAAGCCGCGGTCTCATAGGGCAGTGGAGCCGCGAAACCGTTGCGGCGTAGCAAGTGTGAAACTAACGTAGTTTTACTTTGCTGGTTTGCTATGAAACCATGTATTGCAGTGCAATTTGGTTGGCACGTCCTAGTAGGGCGGCCCGGTTGAGCTTTATCTTCCAGTTACGCACCATTCATTTCTTTCGTCACTCTACTTTTATACGTCTTTTCTTAATGTCCAATCTTCCGAAGCATTCCTTTTCTTTTCTAGTCATCAATATATCTTCTTTCAAGCCGCAACGATCCCTTATGTCGATATTTTTCACTCTATCGTTAAATGTCAAACCACACATACTTCGTAAGAAACGCATTTCCACTGCATTAAATTCGATGCTTATCTTGCCTCACCCAACGTTCACTACCATACAGAAGCGTAGAATCCAACACTCTATTATGAACTACTAATCGTTACATTCTTTTGCAGTCCCATTCAAAGGAGTGCAGGACTCTGTTCACATTTTTTCTACCTTCAAAGAAAATTGAAGACAACGGAATTCATGGGAATAATACTGGATCAAGTTCCAGTACTTTAATCTGCCATTTACCGTTGCTTTGCGGCAACTGCAAAGGCGAATGTGCTTTCTGGGTGTCGAAAAATGACACAGAGTTTTTTTTTTACTCTTTTTTATTGCTGGCAACGTTTGATTATATTTTCAATGCACCCACTCAACCCAATACAAGAAAATTTACAAGGTACCATTTCTGCAAAGAGTGTGTCTCCCCCTTCAACCACAAATCCCCTCCGTATACCAATCTTGCGAAATGCTGGCATTGGCTTACAAAATTATTACCCCATTGCTATTTCAAATTCATCTGATCTCTTTAACATCTATGTGTATCTCACATATGTTAGTAAATTGTATTTACAGAAAATATATAGGTTAATGTGCTTTATATTTATTTGTGTTCATTAATTAAAATAAAATTTACGTACAACTAAAAAGCTTAAAGTGTTTTTTTAGAAAGACCATATATTTATTAACCTAGTGTTTCTTACATACGAAGATTTTTAAGGTTTCAAACCTCAAAAAAAATATAAAACTGATCCGTGTATAATACCTCACTTCGCTTCGCATGATCCTGTTTTATACCAACAAATACTGCAACAATCACTGAAATTAATATAATGATAAAGTTGAGAACTAATGCCATGTCCATGCTGTTGTGAAAACTGGATTCCATTAAATTTTCTCGATAGAAAAAAAATACAACGTTACCTCCAAACCGTACAATAAAACGATAGCATTAAATGAAAACTTGAAATTATATCTAAAACTTTGCATAATATAACTGATATTAGTATAAAGCAGCTGCAGACTGTTCCATAAAAATGAAAAAACCATCAGTGTAGCCGCGATTTCAAAATAACTAATGTTTTTGCGTGCGCGGCATCTGATTAGAGTAGGATAGACAGTTAAACAGCAGAATCGTTAGAGCAGGACTGCGAATTGAGGTATTATGGGCCCTTAAACAAGCTCTTTGTTGTCCGTCTGTCCGTTTATCAAGACCGTTTTGCTTGGGTCAAGTTGAAATGAATACCTCTTACAGAAATCTGCGGCCTAAAACTGCTGTTTAAAATCAAGCCACTCACACAACGCGGAAAAGTCATTCTCTTTAGGTAATCAATTTCATATAAATTCGCTCTAAATTCATATGGGGTACTTCCAGTTGACTAAAAACAATGTGCACTGCGAAGATTTAACTCAGATCTCTGGGTTTTAGAAGACAAGCGCTCCACCACTTGGTCACAGATGTGGTCAAACAAAATACTCCACGGGCGTAGCCAGAGAGGGGAGAAGGATTGGGAGTTAACCCCCCCCCCCTCCGAAATAAAAAAAATGTAATAAAGTATGATATACTACAGAATCTCTGGAATGTCTGAATTTGGATCGAGAACTTTTACTAAACAAATACCGAAAATTAGATCAAAAATTAGACTTACATCCGATTTCATCAATTAAGTATGCAAAGAAACAAGTTTTTTTTTTTTTAAATCTTTTATTTTAAAGAGAACTTGGTACAAATTTTGACCATGTCGTCCTCATAGGACCATCTTAATATAATTTACAAACAAAAGAAACAAGTTGAAACTTAGTAAAATTAGTATAATAATAACAAATGTGTTCCCCGTCTTATTTCTTACTTAAGCTACTATAATTGTAAATTAAAAAGCAGTGAAACAAGTACAAGTGAATTTAATTGTGATTTATTTACTCATTATTTTTTCTTATTTTGTCCGCAATCGGGTAGTTGTCGTAACAACCACTTTGCAATGAACGCTGATATGAATCATATTTCAATTGAATTAACGTAGATAATTGTACCGATTCACATTGAGCTGCTAATTTGCAGTAGTATACGCCTTAATATTTTGAATAAACCGCGCGCTCTTCCGTGTTAAGCCAAACTCGTCTAACTTTTAAAGGGATGTTTTGCAAAAACTGCAAAAACAAATTTCGGCACAAAACTTAGTTTTTTTCTGCTTTTCTCGATTTAATTGGTTTTATTTTAATACAGATTGCTTTATTCATGCATATTAAATGTAGTCAAAAGGAAAAAATGAAATTTTGCTACTGGGCCACCTTTTATTTCGGTTAAACGAGTTACGCGTGACCAATTTTTCATACAACAGCAGTCACGCGACGTCGTTTAACTCTAGATACAACATTTCCGAAAAACCAATAATATTCTTCTATGTTTGTGACAAATCTGCTATCTTTCGAATTGTAAGCACAGGTAACACTTATATTCCATACAAATAAGTGAAATTTAAGTGTTTGTCTGTGATTTTGAATAAGGGCTTTATTTAAAACTCATAGTTAATGTTATTTGCACGTTACCACTTACTGACATGAATTTTTAAATATTTGTCTGTCTGTTTGTTTGTCAAAGCAAATCTACGAAACGGCTGAACTGATTTTGACTCGATTTTCATCGGCAGGTAGAGGAATTTTCAGGGAGTAATCAATATTACTTTTTTTATCCCGGGAGTATTTTGGGTTTATGCATCAAATTAAAAGTTTGTAGAAATTAGAAGCAAAGGGCTAAAGTCACGGGCAGAGAAGGACATGGATACTTTTGTCCCGGAAAAATGATTTCGGGTGGTCTGGAAACCTTTTTAATCTGCCACTTTTGACATCTGTCATTTGTTATCTATTACTTTAAATATTATAAACATGTTTTCAACTAAATGGATATAGAAAATACTATTACATCGAACAAATATAATGCTTAAACAACCGTCATTATTTATTGCTTGGATCTTAGAGTAGTTTAATAATGCTTTACAATGTGGCATTTAGCCTAAGAATAATACATTGAACTAGGCTGTCACGTACTAGTAACGAGCAACTCGTCTATCTATTTGAGACATTTTGTGGTTATTTGCGATTTTAAGTAGTTTAGCAGTAATGCGCATTTAATATAACTTGAGTTTTATGCGATTCCCGTGACAGCTTGAAAAAAATGTAAGTTAGACGATTTTATACCTTAAAGTATCTCAGTGTTGAGTTTAAACTAAAAAAAATGTTTTACTATAGCATAGATTGACACAAAAAATATTGGCACTGATTACGCCAAACTCGTCTATCTGCCACCCGCCGTAGATTATCCGATGATAATGACCCCGCATCGCATTCGGTAACCTTTGTACAATTTCGTGCCATACCGCATCATTGCGTCGTAATTTTATGTACTTTTTTGTCGTTTTATTTTCTTAACCCCCGCCCCCCCCCAACACTAAATCCTGGCTACGCCCATGAAACATACTCTATACTTTTGAAAGTACTTAAAACTCAAAAGGTGGTCGCTTTAGCTACATTCTTAATGAAAATTCCCTTGTACTTATCTACTGTTTAATAGTAGATTATTAACCAAGGGCTGTATGACAGCTTCGCTCAGGCGCCAAAAACCTCGTATGCAATTGATGCTTACGCCCGAGATAAATACTCTGCTTTACATATCGATTGTGAGGTAAGTAAACAACAAGACAGCAGGTTTCAATGAACATTTATTAAGAAGAAAAAAATGTGTATTTAATTAAAATTAATAGTAAAATTATTACAATTTGTAATAGATATGGTCACGTTCTTTTTAGGAATATTTATAGTTTGAATATGAGTTTGTGATGATAAGACTTGAGTTTGAGTGACTTGAGGTTCTTGCATCGTAAATGGCGGCAGTTGACTGGTACTATTTTTTTCATTAAAAAATGGCTCAGATGATGTGCTTTGACGTGGTGATTTCAAGTTAATATTTTCTGTTATTTTAGAAGTAATTTTGCTTTTGTTTGCCACCGAATCTTCGATATAACCTTCGGCCACTTTGCTGCACTTCCAGCCGCCGTGCCTTTTTAACAGAGTGAGGTTGGCTCCCGAATCAGCCAATAGAGTCGCTGATGTTCTGCGAAAGCAATTCCCGGTGTATAACTCTACGTTACTCAGTTTTAAATATGTGGCTATTTGCTTTGGCATGCCTGTAAATTTGTTTTTTCCTATTACTTGTCTGTGGCATTTTCCTTTACTGTAATTAAGAAAAAAACGATTTGTATCCACGTTTTCAGGCCGAAGAGCTTGATATTTTTCAACATAATTTGCAAATTCTTCATGCACAACAAATGACCGGTCAATTTTAGTTTTCGTGTTAGGCAGTTTTATGAGTAGTAATTTGTTATGTTTTTCTACATTTTCTATTGTCAAGTTTGTCAATTCCACTCCCGATATCCCAAAAATTAGAACAACCTGTAAAAAAGACATAAGTTGTATTAAAGGCACCAAATTCGCATAGTATTTTTGTGAAATATTTTGTTAACTTATTAAAAAGGGCAAGTAAATACGTAGGTACCTTTATTGCTAAATAAATTTCATCCGGAGCTTCATTTAAGAATTTCTGTACTTCTTCTGCAGTAAATACCTTCGATTTCTTGCTTTTAAAGCCGTCAGACTGCCTTTTCAAGAAAGCAGTAAGTTTAAAAAAATCTTTCAAATTCACGTCATGTTTTGTCATCATTGTAGACTTTAGCATGGAATAAAAGCACCATAAACTGGAAGGTTGTAGCCTCTTAGATAATTCATCAAAATATGATATAAAAACACTTTCAGAAAGAGATTTCACTTTTTTTTCTGACCGCCATTTCATAAATTCGTCGTATGCCTTTACATATCTTTCTTTCGAGTTCGGCGGTAATATATTTTCGACAACTGTTTTTGCCCTTTCTTTAATAAAATCGGGCGTTAGATCTATGTCTTCGTCACTAGACATGTTTAAAACTTTTGAAAAAGAACTCAAACAAGAAAATTAATTACTTTCGCGATGCTTTCGCGCCTACTAGTAGACTGCCTTTTTTTTTTTTCACGCACGCAAGCGCGTCAAATCTTGCTGGCCAGTTTGATTTTTAAATCGATTCCATCTAACATACGATGTGGAAACAAATAGTTCCATATTTAAAATAAAATCTTTATAAAATAAATTGTCTAGATTTCGATTCGAGTAATTAATCGATACCGAGAAAAAAAATATAAACTTTTTAAAAATATTCTTCGTGCAGTATGAGTATGACAGTTCTTTTTTCAAATTCCAAAACATATGCTGTAATGATAGTCATACACCCCGGCATTCAGGGGTGTAAGGGTGTACTTACAGAGCAAGAGATATGTAAAATACTTTTATTCATGCAACCGTTTTTGCTATATAATTTTCAAGGGTGTATAAAATATTTTTGAATTACATAATGAAATTATTTTTGAAATGCCTATAGCGTTAAAAACTGTTTTGCATGAGACATAGCCTTACAATCTAATAGATGGGCCAGAGACACTGAATTATGCCGTCTCCATCGCCTTTGCTTTCTACGTAATGAGGTCATGACAACTGAGAACTGAATTAAGTTCCAGTCCCTTCTTTTGTTATTGGAGATTTAGGGTCACTGGTTCTTGAATCTATTAGAGGTTGAAGGATTTCAGAGACATGTTATATTTATACTAGCTTCTGCCCGCGGCTTCGCCCGCGTGGTTTACAGGAAACAAATGATTTGTTTCTTCAGAAAAGATAATAATGAGCTCTCACTCCCCCTCAATTTAATATAGGTATACAAACTGACAATATCCCAAGCAAAGCAAAAAGGATGAAACTCTCCGTAAAACTAAACTAATCTCTGGTCTGAGCTGAGAGAAGTATGGTTTTAACAGAACTCAAACCGTGTGTGAAAAGATCAAATTTAATTAGGAGACAACCAGAAGTGGATAATAAATAATTAATATTGTTTAAAATGAAATACTTTACTTACCGGAGTATTTTTTTGTAAACAAACGCGTTTTTGTACATGTATTTACTTAACTTGCAAATATTGTTTAATAATCCCGCGCCGGGCGCGGTTTGCGCGCCACGCCCGTCTACCATCACATGCCGTGTAGTACTTATAAGGTCAGATTAAGCATCTTATTTTGCATCAATCAGAACTGATCTCTAGGAGGTTTAGTTTTAGTTTAAAATAGCGCGCTCTCAGCCGTGGCTGTTAAGACCACCAAGAACCACGCGCCCACACAAACCTGCGTTTTTATTCTGCTTCTAGATGAAATTTTTAAAATATTCTCAGACGAACTGACGATGTCATTTGTTAACTTATTTTTGATACAAATTTCAAGGCTGCATGATTTGAGGAAGACCCTTCCCTCCATCCATCAACCTGTTTAGTCCACTGCTGGACATAGGCCTTTACAGGATTTCACCAATCTTGGCGGTCCTCCTGGAAGAAATGCCCATACTCACACACGCTGGGCAGGCGAGTTGGTGAGCGCGGTGCCAAAACCCTTGCACCAGTGACGCCGCTGCCCGTCACCAGTCTAATTTATATAAGGCCCGGCAATTGGGGATGGATATACCGCCATCCATCGGTCCCAGGCAATGGTGGGCCGCCTGGTTTTTTTGCCTGAGAGCTGTGCTCTTACTCTCCCCCGAATAACTTCGGGAGGATTTCCGAGTAAGATGGTGGTACCTCCACAGTCGAGCCTTCAACAAGGAAGACCCTTTAACACTCGAAAAACTATTTTTTTCTATCAAGCAAACTTAAAGATTTTGCGTTTTTTCTCATATCAGCCGTATAGTATATATACTATACTATAGATACATACTGATTAATCAAGTTACACATTGTGGTATGCTCATTTGAAGTTGTCCATCTAGCCTTATACGGACCCTTAACTTTAATTGAAGAGTGTGTGTACAAATTTTCGAGTTAATCAACCCAAAGAATAAAAAGTTTCACAGAAAATTTAACTCCCCCATTTCACCCTCTTAGGGGTGGAATTTTAAACAATTCTTTCTTAGTGGATACTTAAAAAGAACACACCCTCCAAATTTCATGTCTCTAAAGCCAGCGGCTTAGGCTGTGCGTTGATATATCAGTCAGTCTAGACTTTGAATTTTATGTGTACAGATATCATGAAGAAGGTCATTTATAAGGCTTAGTTAATTCTGGGTAAAGTGTGGGTTATTTTGTTGACCTCAAATTTGAATTTGTTAAATAACTAAGAAACAGACGATAATACGATTTTCCCTTAACCAGTAATTAGGCAGGAGGAAAGACCGTGCTGAATTGTTAATCAAATAACATTTTATTGTAAATCAATTCTTATCGAGAATTATTATGCTACTCGCATTGACCCCTCATTAGCAACTAGACTCACAATCTCGCTCTGAAAGTGTCCCCGATACATTTTGTCACCGCTATGGGGTGACAAAATCAAGTGACGATTTTGTAAAACTGACATCGCATCTTATGCTAACGACATAAAGTCTTAATTTGCTTGAAGATTTTTGCTACTATGCACATTACACGTTCGGACACTTTTTGACGAACTTTTCTTAGAGACTGTGTCTTGTTGTTTATGAGAGGTCGATGGCTACTGGTTCATTAATTAAATGAAAATAAAAGTAGGACTTTAAAACTAATAAACATTGAATAAAAAAACAACCATTATTATTTGAACGAGAAACTTCACTTTAAAATAGGCCGATTCATTTTAATGAACAGCAATCCTTTAAAATCGTAAACCGATAAACTTGTTGAATTTTATTCATTGCTATTTTTAGCCATTTTATTGAAAATACTCTCAATAACTATTCTAGTTAGTAATAAAATATATAAAATTACAAATCGGAACCTTTATACGATAATTTTTCTGTCCCTCTGTCAAATAGCATTACATTTGGTTAAGCCCACAACTGAGTTGCTGCGCTCATAACAACTGTTCTTGAGGCCTTAACAGAATAATTTTTAACAAGAAGTGTTTAATGAAATCACCTACAAGTGATTTGACAGTTGCTGACTAGTTGTCTTAATTGAGACCCAGATTTAAATCCGACCGGTTGTGCATACACATTTGTTTAATTGTTTTTTTTTAGCTTTCAAAAAATGTGTTTATTCATATAAAACATTGCAGTAAAGTCTTAAGTACTACACCGCCAGCTTTACTTACCACTTGCTGAACGATAAAAAAAAGCAATTTACGTGCATGCCCTAAAAGTATGTAATTGTGGCCTAAGTACCGCGATAAGGCTAACCCGATATCACGTTGGGACGTAAAAATCGTGCGTAAAAAGAAGGTATAACCTCTTTTTGAGAGTTAATACCCGACATCGTGACAACTTTTTGACAATTTATATTGTACATTTACCTAAATTTTCGTTAAAAACTCCCCAAATATACGTCAATTTACTTCTTTCGAGTTTCCCTTAAAGGCCGTTTGATCGTAATTCTGAAAATACGTTTACCAATACTAATAATTTGTTGGTAGCTTTTACCAACAAAAAAGGCCCTTAAAAATAATCCCACGTCTATCTTTGTTAATATTGGAATCAAAACTGGGCCAAGGAAAAAGGCTTGTCGTGTTCTGAGTAATGGTCTTGATATGACAAAGGAATCTTGATTAGTTTTCTGTCTGTGTCTCATAATGAAGAAACAAAGGATTCAAATGGATTGCCTCGTGATTTAGATTTGCATTTTCTTTAATTAATGGAGAGGGCTGTCTGAATTTCAAATTGTTGTCACGAGCAAAGTTCGCTTTTTTTGCAAAGGACTTTAGTGTTTTTGACAGCTTTAATCTAGAAATTTTATGTGAACGCATAGATATTTAATCAAAAATAAAATCTCCTGGGCCAATTAAGTGGAATACACATCACATTTTGAAAAAAGGTACACGTATAGGTAGGGTCACAGAGACTTAATCTTTAAATCTACATTTAACTCTATTAAAGTAAATATTTTTGTTAATAAATTAAGAGTTACCCTTTTAAATCACGGTAAGTATGACATGGTTATAAAGTTATCAGAAATCATTTCCCATTTGTTTGAATGGAAGACTTCATGAAGGGTTTACCGGATTAAAATGAATTATTATTAATATAAAATAATCATTAAATTGAACCACATACTCCACGGACCATTCATACACTCGAAAATTAAAATTACATTTCACTTGCCCATAGACGTGCATGGCTGACAAAAGAATATGCTTAGGGTGGGCAGCATTCGAGAAATTGTATCATAACGTCGTCAATATCGCAGTGCTTAAAGGCTTCAAGGTTTTCAACCAGTGCGTTTTTCCTGTAATGATATACGACGCCAAAACGTGGACTCTTACAAAGGACTTGATCCACCGGTTGAAGGTCGCTCAACGAGCTATGGAGCGGGCTATGCCTGGAATATCTCTGATGGATAAAATCTGAAATTAGGAGATCTGTCGAAGATTGAAAGTGACCGACATAACCTGCCAAATCAGTAAGTTAAAGTGGCAGTTGGCAGGCCATTATCTATCACAATATGGCCTTTGGGGCCGAAAGGCGTTACAATGGAGACCAGGTAATAGCAATGCGTAGCGTAAGCTGACCTCGTCCCCACTGGACCGACGACCTGAAGGACATTGTGGGTGGCGGCTGTATGACGAAGACGGAGGACCGCCAAGAGTGGAAAAATCTTGGAAAGGTCTATGTCCAGCAGTGTACGATGACAGGCTGATGGATGGATTAAAAATGTACTGTAGGTTCTTGACGTTAGCATGGAGAGGAGAGTAAGCTTTTTATTTGCGCGGGAATGTTTATTTCGGAAAGTTGTCATCAGTAGGATATGTGGTTTCATTCGATATTGTCTATTTATACCCAAGTCATATATCTACCGACCGACCAACGATCTAAAGGACGTTGCGAGTGGTGGCTGAATGAGGAGGACGGAGGATCACCAAGAGTGGCGAAATATTGGAAAGCCCTATGTCCAGCAGTGGAAGACAACAGGCTGATGGACAAATGAGTGACATTTAGCCACTTGGCTGGCCAAGGACCCAGCAGGACATTATTCAAACAAACAGCGCATCTTTGCCACAAAAGGGTTTTCAAATTGACGAATCCCTAAGAAATAAATTGAAAGGTCTTAATTAAGTTATCAAGGTATATGTGGGGCAAATAAAATAATAATTATTAGAGTGCATTAAGAAACAAATGTAAAGACAAGAATTTGTTTCTAACTTATCTTTTCTGGTTTGTAATGCACTCTAATAATAATATTTAGAGTATTCCAAAGCGATGGATTTCGCAATAAAAACATAATCTTAAATAAAATAATGTAAGAAAAACTGAAAAATTTGGTATCCAAATATTCACGTGTATTGTGTGTCAGAATGTTTTTGCAGAGCCAAAGATAAACAAAGGCATTTTACACGAGAAACAAAGGTGTCCTTTACCCAAATTTCAAATTTATATTCATCTTTGTTATCAAAAAATTTTATCCGTCTTTTTATAGGTCTCGCTTTAGACAGCTTCGTTCATATCCCATAGAAACATGAAAAAGATGCTTTAATTTAAAATAGAAGGTGACATTTATCTATACAGCCAAATTCATATCGGAGGCTTAGTAAGTGATCAGTATCAAGGATCAATAAAAATGTTGCGCCATTTAAAAAACAAAAAAAAAATACTTTCCTTTGTATTTCCGAGACTAAACTTGCGTTTGTAGAAAAAAGAAAAAAAAAACACATTTTCCAAAAATGGTCATCGAACCTTTTTACCGACTGGTTACCGAGTCTTTAGTATAATAAATAAATGTTACCATAAATATGTAAGGTTTCTCAAAAATGTGTTCCGTGGAGAAATATTAATATTACCTCCAGACTATCTTTATTAATTATACTCGAATATGGCTCGAACCTGTTCATAAACTATGACAGCTTCCAACTCTACCTATTTCAAAGAATAAAAAAATAATGTACTTGTACAAAGAAAGCTACTTGGCCAACCTAGTTGAAATTCAAGGCCTGTGTTTCTATGAAAAGCTTTAAAGAGGATAGCTGATAATAGTACTAAAACAGTAACAATATAGGTACCTTACAAAGACTTGTAAAACCGTTGTAAGTGCGATTTTAATAAAATTTATTTGACTATTACAAGGACAAATCTATACTCATAAAGATATCAGTGTTTACTGTTCATTGAATTATGATATTGAAAAAAAACCATGATCGACTATCATCTAATAATGTAGTACCTAACCCGAATCACATATAAACCCTCAACCCTTTTTAGGGAAAATGCAAAATCGATACATCCATAAGTGAAGAGCAATGTAGGCCTAACAGCAAATAATATTTCCTTTACCGAATTTCCATACGGCTAATGTACTCGATATAGAAGGGTCCAAGCGCCGAGCCTTGCGGTACCCCTTTTAGTGAGTCACTATAAATCAGGCGGTAATGGCCCGTGTCACTGTATCTAAAGACGGTTTCCAATTGTACGAGATTCGGGAGGGCATTTGTAAATTTGGTTTAGATTACGCTAGTCGGGTTGGGTCAGAGATGGGTAGTATTTGGTCACCACCTAATACAACGCTAGAATTTTTAAAAGGGATACTTAATAAACCAAAAAATTTGTGTATCTAGAGGAGTTTCAGCAGAATTCATAATCCAGTCTAATTAGTTTCAAAAGTGTGAATAGTTTTCGTTTATATTGAAGAATATAACAAAAAAGGAATACCTTGAGTTAAGTTAGGTTTGCGAGAGCTCTTTATAGGAAAAAAAAACATGATTATTTGGTAGCTTAAAAGTAAGGATAATCTTGAGGCCTTGAAACAATCTTAACCTTGAAACCCGTGTTTGAATCCTGCCGGCCGACAATGCATTTAAGTTTTTGAGAATTTATGTGCATTGTAATATACTTACCAATTGATGACAGTAAGAAAAAACGGTGAGGTAAATCTGCAGGTCCTAAAAAGCGTGTATTTCTGCCCGAAGTACAGCTATAAGGCTCACCACCCGTTATGACGGGGCGTAGTACTAATCGTCGGTGAAACACGGACAATGACTTCAATTTCACAGTTCATACTCGGAAACATCTTTAAAAACCCTCGGGGATTTCTATCGTTACTTGTTTAATTAATTTCATTACCTAGGTTTGACCGAGTTTTAGGTTTTCCTTACTCCCTTCAAAATAATTCGACTCATTGATATTTACAAAAAACAACAATTAAGGTGAGCTGCAGATTTACAGATAATTACAAACTAGTGGACCTATTATAAATTACTGAATTGCTGTTCTTACGATGCTTTACTTGACCTTATAGTTTTTGTGAATTTCCAGAGGTTTAAAAAAAGTAAAGTGGTACAATAATGTTTTTTTACAAATTTCAATTTGATGTACCTATACAGGATTAGTTTTCCCATTGGGCTTGGATCACTGAATCCAAAATTATGCCGTTTGATATTACTTCCCCGAATTTGATCCTTACTGTTGAACGGTGCAATAATATAAAGTGTGTTTTTTTATCAGAAGGTTCGATTCACGGTTAAGGAAAGGAAAGGTTTTTTCAAAAATCTAATTAAGTAATTTAGGTAAAATCGGTTTTCGCCATTTCCTATAGTTTTGGTTTTGGCCATCCACAAGATGTCAAAATTCATACTGGAGACTTAGCAAGTTGTCAGGACCAAAGTTTAAACCTTTTTTGCCAAACATGAAAAATTATTATTTATATCCAAAATTATGCCGTTTAATATTGTATTTGTGTCTCTACATTTATTTAATTACAACCCCGAGTCAAATAATAGAAAGTCTTAATTTTATTTTTCCTTTTTCACACAAAGTGGTATTGATTCTTGCTCCTTACTACTTACCAAGTCTCCAGTATTAATTCGGCTATATCATGCAAAGTCACCTTACATTTATGCGAAGTAAATTAATAAAAAGACGAGATCTAGGAAAAGTCAAGACTTCGATTGTTCGTTGAACGACTTGAGCAGTTATTGGTTTTAAATCCAGTATAAACATTTGAACACAAAAAGTTTCTATCTTGTAAATGTTTTATCCTTTTACTTAATATAAGTTAGATATATATTTTTTTATTATCTTAAAAAACATAAACATATCGCCACGACATGAATCCCCGAGGGGGTGTCAGAGGTATTCCTAGGTGTGAACTGTGAAATGCAAGTCACAGTGCATACCGGGTGCACCCGCGTTTCACCGACGAGTTAGGGAAATATTTATTTGTAGCTTATTGATATTTATTTATGCAAGTGCATAATTTTACTAAACTTTATTTATGAAGCCCAAGTTTTATTTATTTAAATTGTATTTCCTCGTCTATGTTCAGTTCAATTGTTATTTTTAGATGAATATTTAAGTGTTATAAGAATGAGTGTTAAAGATGTACCTATATTTCATAAATAAATAATTTCATGAGACAAACTTACAACTGTCGTTTAGTTAAACTTTTTGTTCTAATACAAGAAAACTTCAGCTAAACAATCCTTTCTCAGTTTCAATTTAATATTTAAATACATTTCGTGCTCGAGTTTGAGGCCATCATACTTAAAAAACTTAACTTTTAACCTGAAAATGCGGCAAGTGTCCCTTTGAAAGGACTTGCGCTTAAGAAAATGTCTCTTTTAATATGAAAAGTTTTTTTATTCCAGCAAAGGAATTTTTAAAGAAGTTGTTAATGATATTTTTGTTAACTGACTATAAGTGGATTTAAGAGAAAGCAAGGAAATTGTTTTGCCTTTTGTGACGTGATGAAGTAAGTTCCGTGCTCAAAACGTAGAAGGTAAAATAATAATAAAAACCGGCCAAGTGCGAGTCGGACTCGCGCACGAAAGGGTCCGTACCGTACGTACGGAAAAAAATCATGTCCGACTCGCACTTGGCGAGTTTAAGTATTTATTGTTATAGCGGCAACAGAAATATATCATCAGTGAAAATTTCAACTGTCTAACTATCACGGTTCATGCATTATATATAAAAACGGCAAAAAATCATGTCTGTTTGTATGGGAGTACGCAGGTCCGTCTCGCACTTGGCTGGTTTTAGTATTTGCTGTTATAGCTACAACAGAAATACATCATCTGTGAAAATTTCAACTGTCTAACTATCACGGTTTTTGAGATACAGCCTGGTGACAGACGGACAGACGGACAGACAGACAGACGGACGGATAGACGGACAGCGGAGCATTAGTAAAAGGGTCCCGTTGGTTACCCTTAGGGTACGGAATACTAAAAAGCTACCCATGCATGCATCAGAGAAGTATTTTAAAATAATTTGCATAGTATTTGTGCACTGACTGCTTTCAGAACGCTTTTATGAAACCTCATTGCGCTATGAAGTATGTATTTATGTTCTATGTAAGTATGGAGATAGACCCACCCTGAATACGTTGAGATAGTAAAGTCGTTTGCTAAATGAGAGTGAACAAGTGTTTCTATTTGGGTTATAAACTCAGAAAAACACGACGCCATATTGAAATATACTTTGTACATAAAATACATGAATATTTGTATTATTGCAAAGCTAAATGTTGCTTGTCATATTCGCAAATTCGCCAGATTTTCTGTCTATGTTTCAATTTTCTTTTCGCATGTTAATCTATCTTTTGATTAAACCTTTTACGGTTCGATTTGGCAGGTCTCCTCAACGAAATCGATTTCAATAAGTTATCTACGGATCACCCTATCAAAAATATGTTACTTACCAAAATAATAAACAGTTTCTCTCCTACCATATCAAAAACCAACCATCGAAATCTCAGCAAAATAAAAACTGATTTCAGAATTTATTTTGAATATATAAAATATATCTTCTGAAGAGTTAAGGCTACACTTTTTCAATAACCCTTCACCTTTTTGATGGACAAGATGGCCCGAGTGTATTGTGTAGGGTCTATTCACTGTAGATTGACCCTTAGAAATATCAGGGCCTCAAATAAAATTCTAACATTACATTCCCGAAGGGTTGACCTCTAATATCTCGACCGTGGTTATCCATAAATTTTATAAAAAGTGTTCGGTAACCCTCATAACATAAACAAGGCTTTTAATGAGTGTTTTAAATCAAAATATAACTGTATTTGTTTCAATTATTTGACCGCCTCTGTGGCCCAGTGGTAGAGCGCTCGCCTGCTAACCCAGAGGTCGTGGGTTCAAATTTCGCAGTGCACATTAATTTGTCGAATTGTGCCCGAAGTATGACGATAGGGATAACCATTCATCAAGTTTGAGACGTAATATTTGTCGATAAAAAGCGGGTTGTACCAAGTGAGAACTGTGACTTGCATTCATGTCGTAACGATATGTATTTTTCCATGTTTTCAACAAAATTTAATTGGCCACGATCACTGGACCGAAACAATTTTCGTTATTTAGTAATTTGGTGCTGAACACAGACGAAATAGCACTCTTAAGTTTGCGGTGAATAGATAAAAAAATGTCTATACAAATATCCACTTTTACAGATGTATTAGTTTGTCTGTCCCAAAATGTAAAGGGATCAGTAAGCTTATTGTTGTATTTTGTATTTGAGATTAAGGTTTAACTACGAACCAACTATCTTTTGTCAGGGACAGTCATACGAGTACAAGCCAGGTTGGCGAAGACAAATTAATCGGACGATTTCTTTTGAAAAGGTCCGAGAGCCCAGCAAAATACGTATACTCGAGGTCAGAAAAAAGATATTCACAGCGGGGTCGCTGATTGATTTCCTTTTACTTTTCGTACACAAAAGAAATTATTTTCTCGAAAAAAGAAAATTGGCAAACATTGTGGTTCGTACACAAAAAAGCACTTAGATTTACTTTTATTTGTATGTAAGTATACAACGACAAACCTTAATAAAAGCAACGTAAAGATTTTTGTTTTCTATTCGTTTTTACGTCGAGGAGGACATCATCATCAGTAACCAATAAATTATACTCAAATTCTTGTATCATAAACAGACCATGTTCGACACATGTTCTATTTTTAAACTTTAAATCGTTATTAAAATTATAATTCGTTGGCCCGATGATATGTAATACGAAACCGGTAGCCTAAGATAAATATATAATTTTTTTAAATGTGGATAAAAAAGTACATTTTTTTTGTATAATTTGTTTAAAATGATAATCCAAAAAAATTCAATACCAGTAACCAATTGAAATTAAAGTTTCGTTAAAATAATCAATGTAGAGCCACGACTTTCTTGCTACCTTATTATTAGTATAGATTTTGGACAGCAATTGACAGTGTGGCGTATAGGATATAATTTTTTTTTTGCGAATAAATAGACTGTCTCAGTTAAAATATAATAAATAATCATTTAATTTCATAAAATTATTTCTTTTTATCAAAAAATTAACTAAAATTTTTGTTGTAAATACAAAAATATTCATTTGTTAATATTTAATATTTGGTTGTTTGGCGAATGCGTCAGTGCCTCTATTTCCATCTGCGCAAAAAACAAAATCTCCGTCCGTCGCCATTTTTCAAAGAAAATTGTCAGTTCAGTTCAGTCAGCTGTGGTTTCAATTATGTGGAAAAAAAGACAGTGAAATTTTATTATTTTTCCTCGCAATTGTGTTGAAAAACGTTGTATGAAACGCGTGAGCATTAGACATTACAGTCTCGGTTCCATTACGGCCTCGCATGTCCAACGCAGCTCACTTGTATCATAATGTACTATTCTATAAGATTTACAAATGTTGCGTGCCTGCTTATTTATGTCGCCACAAGTACCAAAAACCCATAATATTATAAATATGAATAAACGACAATCGACAAACTTAACTTGACCCTGTGAATATAATACACCGTATTAATAATTTTTAATTAATACAATAAATTGAAAAGTTAATTTTTGAGATCATGATGCCAAAAACACCCAGTACCTACTTGAGCGCAGAAACAAAACAATAATTACCTTTTGCAGAGATATTTCAACTGCGACCAAAACCCAATCGGTTGCAAAGCGCCAACTTACCTGGAAAAAATAAATATACAATAATTATATATACATCAATTACTAATACAACATTTAAAAACAAAAAGAGTTTATCGATAAACCAAATTCCGAATGTAAAAACTGACGCAAAGGGGAAGAATGATTTTCAGGAATTAAAACTTTAACTCAATCAAAGTTCTTACTTGTAAGTATTAGAAAAGGATAAGGGATCAAAGAAAGCAAGAATTTGGTAGCTATCATCACAAGAACAGCTAAGTTTGTTATAAAAGGAAAAACACAAAGTTTCAATGATCAAAACAAAATTCATCGTGAAACTTAATAATTAAGTTTTAACTACCCTTAATGTTGAGCGATTGCGTTCCTGTCTGATACCTCTTATTAACTTGGCCGAAAATAGAGACATTTCTTCCGTACGGTTGGAAAAAAGGAAATAGAAAATTATACTTTTTTAATAATTAACGTATATAAAAAAAATATCCATTACATATTCATGGATAAATTTTAATCTGATAAAGAGATTAGGAAGGGTTTTTATGATAAAAACAATGTGATCAATCTTGAAGTCAATAAAAGTGTTTGATAAATAAAAGAATATATTTATTATTAAACATTACAGACACATCAAAAATTTTAATAAACGAAAATAAAGACTTCATTTAACTGACCGTACAAAATAATGTCATCCCGGCTTGGGGTCCTGAATGAAAATTTAATTGGCTTTTGCGTCGGGTCATACTACCTATATATCTTAGCCATGAAGCATCAAATGAAAGCTTAAAAGTTTCGAGTGCCATTTATTTAATCATTGATCTCAGTGTACACATTTCCATAATCTATTGGCTATTGCGTCGGGTCATACTACCTATATATCTTAGCCATGAAGCATCAAATGAAAGCTTAAAAGTTTCGAGTGCCATTTATTTAATCATTGATCTCAGTGTACACATTTCCATAATCTATTGGCTATTGCGTCGGGTCATACTACCTATATATCTTAGCCATGAAGCATCAAATGAAAGCTTAAAAGTTTCGAGTGCCATTTATTTAATCATTGATCTCAGTGTACACATTTCCATAATCTATTGGCTATTGCGTCGGGTCATACTACCTATATATCTTAGCCATGAAGCATCAAATGAAAGCTTAAAAGTTTCGAGTGCCATTTATTTAATCATTGATCTCAGTGTACACATTTCCATAATCTATTGGCTATTGCGTCGGGTCATACTACCTATATATCTTAGCCATGAAGCATCAAATGAAAGCTTAAAAGTTTCGAGTGCCATTTATTTAATCATTGATCTCAGTGTACACATTTCCATAATCTATTGGCTATTGCGTTGGGTCATACTACCTATATATCTTAGCCATGAAGCATCAAATGAAAGCTTAAAAGTTTCGAGTACCATTTATTTAATCATTGATCTCAGTGTACACATTTCCATAATCTATTGGCTATTGCGTCGGGTCATACTACCTATATATCTTAGCCATGAAGCATCAAATGAAAGCTTAAAAGTTTCGAGTGCCATTTATTTAATCATTGATCTCAGTGTACACATTTCCATAATCTATTGGCTATTGCGTCGGGTCATACTACCTATATATCTTAGCCATGAAGCATCAAATGAAAGCTTAAAAGTTTCGAGTGCCATTTATTTAATCATTGATCTCAGTGTACACATTTCCATAATCTATTGGCTATTGCGTCGGGTCATACTACCTATATATCTAAGCCATGAAGCATCAAATGAAAGCTTAAAAGTTTCGAGTACCATTTATTTAATCATTGATCTCAGTGTACACATTTCCATAATCTATTGGCTATTGCGTCGGGTCATACTACCTATATATCTTAGCCATGAAGCATCAAATGAAAGCTTAAAAGTTTCGAGTGCCATTTATTTAATCATTGATCTCAGTGTACACATTTCCATAATCTATTGGCTATTGTGTCGCGTCATACTACCTATATATCTTAGCCATGAAGCATCAAATGAAAACTTAAAAGTTTCGAGTGCCATTTATTTAATCATTGATCTCAGTGTACACATTTCCATAATCTATTGGCTATTGCGTCGGGTCATACTACCTATATATCTTAGCCATGAAGCATCAAATGAAAGCTTAAAAGTTTCGAGTACCATTTATTTAATCATTGATCTCAGTGTACACATTTCCATAATCTATTGGCTATTGCGTCGGGTCATACTACCTATATATCTTAGCCATGAAGCATCAAATGAAAGCTTAAAAGTTTCGAGTGCCATTTATTTAATCATTGATCTCAGTGTACACATTTCCATAATCTATTGGCTATTGCGTCGGGTCATACTACCTATATATCTTAGCCATGAAGCATCAAATGAAAGCTTAAAAGTTTCGAGTACCATTTATTTAATCATTGATCTCAGTGTACACATTTCCATAATCTATTGGCTATTGCGTCGGGTCATACTACCTATATATCTTAGCCATGAAGCATCAAATGAAAGCTTAAAAGTTTCGAGTACCATTTATTTAATCATTGATCTCAGTGTACACATTTCCATAATCTATTGGCTATTGCGTCGGGTCATACTACCTATATATCTTAGCCATGAAGCATCAAATGAAAGCTTAAAAGTTTCGAGTACCATTTATTTAATCATTGATCTCAGTGTACACATTTCCATAATCTATTGGCTATTGCGTCGGGTCATACTACCTATATATCTTAGCCATGAAGCATCAAATGAAAGCTTAAAAGTTTCGAGTGCCATTTATTTAATCATTGATCTCAGTGTACACATTTCCATAATCTATTGGCTATTGCGTCGGGTCATACTACCTATATATCTTAGCCATGAAGCATCAAATGAAAGCTTAAAAGTTTCGAGTGCCATTTATTTAATCATTGATCTCAGTGTACACATTTCCATAATCTATTGGCTATTGCGTCGGGTCATACTATCTATATATCTTAGCCATGAAGCATCAAATGAAAGCTTAAAAGTTTCGAGTGCCATTTATTTAATCATTGATCTCAGTGTACACATTTCCATAATCTATTGGCTATTGCGTCGGGTCATACTACCTATATATCTTAGCCATGAAGCATCAAATGAAAGCTTAAAAGTTTCGAGTGCCATTTATTTAATCATTGATCTCAGTGTACACATTTCCATAATCTATTGGCTATTGCGTTGGGTCATACTACCTATATATCTTAGCCATGAAGCATCAAATGAAAGCTTAAAAGTTTCGAGTACCATTTATTTAATCATTGATCTCAGTGTACACATTTCCATAATCTATTGGCTATTGCGTCGGGTCATACTACCTATATATCTTAGCCATGAAGCATCAAATGAAAGCTTAAAAGTTTCGAGTGCCATTTATTTAATCATTGATCTCAGTGTACACATTTCCATAATCTATTGGCTATTGCGTCGGGTCATACTACCTATATATCTTAGCCATGAAGCATCAAATGAACGCTTAAAAGTTTCGAGTGCCATTTATTTAATCATTGATCTCAGTGTACACATTTCCATAATCTATTGGCTATTGCGTCGGGTCATACTACCTATATATCTTAGCCATGAAGCATCAAATGAAAGCTTAAAAGTTTCGAGTGCCATTTATTTAATCATTGATCTCAGTGTACACATTTCCATAATCTATTGGCTATTGCGTCGGGTCATACTACCTATATATCTTAGCCATGAAGCATCAAATGAAAGCTTAAAAGTTTCGAGTGCCATTTATTTAATCATTGATCTCAGTGTACACATTTCCATAATCTATTGGCTATTGCGTCGGGTCATACTACCTATATATCTTAGCCATGAAGCATCAAATGAAAGCTTAAAAGTTTCGAGTGCCATTTATTTAATCATTGATCTCAGTGTACACATTTCCATAATCTATTGGCTATTGCGTCGGGTCATACTACCTATATATCTTAGCCATGAAGCATCAAATGAAAGCTTAAAAGTTTCAAGTGCCATTTATTTAATCATTGATCTCAGTGTACACATTTCCATAATCTATTGGCTATTGCGTCGGGTCATACTACCTATATATCTTAGCCATGAAGCATCAAATGAAAGCTTAAAAGTTTCGAGTGCCATTTATTTAATCATTGATCTCAGTGTACACATTTCCATAATCTATTGGCTATTGCGTCGGGTCATACTACCTATATATCTTAGCCATGAAGCATCAAATGAAAGCTTAAAAGTTTCGAGTGCCATTTATTTAATCATTGATCTCAGTGTACACATTTCCATAATCTATTGGCTATTGCGTCGGGTCATACTACCTATATATCTTAGCCATGAAGCATCAAATGAAAGCTTAAAAGTTTCGAGTACCATTTATTTAATCATTGATCTCAGTGTACACATTTCCATAATCTATTGGCTATTGCGTCGGGTCATACTACCTATATATCTTAGCCATGAAGCATCAAATGAAAGCTTAAAAGTTTCGAGTACCATTTATTTAATCATTGATCTCAGTGTACACATTTCCATAATCTATTGGCTATTGCGTCGGGTCATACTACCTATATATCTTAGCCATGAAGCATCAAATGAAAGCTTAAAAGTTTCGAGTACCATTTATTTAATCATTGATCTCAGTGTACACATTTCCATAATCTATTGGCTATTGCGTCGGGTCATACTACCTATATATCTTAGCCATGAAGCATCAAATGAAAGCTTAAAAGTTTCGAGTACCATTTATTTAATCATTGATCTCAGTGTACACATTTCCATAATCTATTGGCTATTGCGTCGGGTCATACTACCTATATATCTTAGCCATGAAGCATCAAATGAAAGCTTAAAAGTTTCGAGTGCCATTTATTCAATCATTGATCTCAGTGTACACATTTCCATAATCTATTGGCTATTGCGTCGGGTCATACTACCTATATATCTTAGCCATGAAGCATCAAATGAAAGCTTAAAAGTTTCGAGTGCCATTTATTTAATCATTGATCTCAGTGTACACATTTCCATAATCTATTGGCTATTGCGTCGGGTCATACTACCTATATATCTTAGCCATGAAGCATCAAATGAAAGCTTAAAAGTTTCGAGTACCATTTATTTAATCATTGATCTCAGTGTACACATTTCCATAATCTATTGGCTATTGCGTCGGGTCATACTACCTATATATCTTAGCCATGAAGCATCAAATGAAAGCTTAAAAGTTTCGAGTACCATTTATTTAATCATTGATCTCAGTGTACACATTTCCATAATCTATTGGCTATTGCGTCGGGTCATACTACCTATATATCTTAGCCATGAAGCATCAAATGAAAGCTTAAAAGTTTCGAGTGCCATTTATTTAATCATTGATCTCAGTGTACACATTTCCATAATCTATTGGCTATTGCGTCGGGTCATACTACCTATATATCTTAGCCATGAAGCATCAAATGAAAGCTTAAAAGTTTCGAGTGCCATTTATTTAATCATTGATCTCAGTGTACACATTTCCATAATCTATTGGCTATTGCGTCGGGTCATACTACCTATATTTCTTAGCCATGAAGCATCAAATGAAAGCTTAAAAGTTTCGAGTGCCATTTATTTAATCATTGATCTCAGTGTACACATTTCCATAATCTATTGGCTATTGCGTCGGGTCATACTACCTATATATCTTAGCCATGAAGCATCAAATGAAAGCTTAAAAGTTTCGAGTACCATTTATTTAATCATTGATCTCAGTGTACACATTTCCATAATTTTTGCACAAAGCTACAATTAAAAAAAAGTATTCATATTCATTTACTGCATTTACATAAGAAGTTTCCGTAGGCAATAATAGCAAATATATTAACAAATTATATATATATATATATATATGTATTATAGAACTACTATAAGGTTAATAGTACATTACTGTTAAGACCAGGAATGGAGCAATCCTGGATGAGTTAGTTAAAAGTCCGAGCCCATAGGCTTGATTTCCTGAATACTTTTAAATAGCTCGCCAGGGTGAAGTATTTTCTGACAGGTCTTTACAATATGTAATGGTAATATTACAATGTATTTTTGAGAAATAAGTATTTTACGTATTTTGCAAAAATTGACTACCAACATTAGTTCACTTACCGAGTCTATAGAATGAATTTGGCAATATTATTTAAAATTACCTTATTGACTAGCTTAGAAATATTTGGATTTGCATATTCTTAAGTATAGGATTTTCGTTTGGCATCAACATCTAAATTCACGACTTTCTAAATAGTACATTACGATACGAGAGCGATGAAACGTTTTCTGACGAGTGTGAGTTTGCGGCACGAGCCGAAGGTGAGTGCTGCAATCACACGAGTCGAGAAAAAGTTTCTCACACGAGTATCGTATAATATTTTATAGCAAAAGTGCGGAAAATGCCGACTTTACGCAAGCGCAGCGTGCGTAAAGTGGTCATTTTACGCACGGTGTGCTATAAAAATAATTACTATACAGCTAATAATAAAACAAAAAAGTTTGTTCTGCATACAGTATATTATTTCGTTCTAAATCTGAAGAACAGACTAACGATCTGTATTAAACAGTTTAAAATAATCACCAAATACAAATGAGCCAGCTCAAAATTAATGGTGAGTGAGATACATTAAAGATATAACGTTAGAAGAGCTGTAATTGCCGACTAACAAAAACAACTCCGCTGTCTGTCTGTCTGTTCCTGTGTTGCAGGGGTCTACAGCTTCAACCCTAATAGGTAGCCAATTGATTTTTTACAGAATATGTGATACTGTGACTTACTCACGGCAAAGAACTATTTTTTAACCCAAAATTAAAATCTCTAAAAACTAAGTTATAGTTAAAAACTAAGATATGCAAAGTGTTGATGCTAAAAGTCCAAAAATTGTTCTTCTATTCAGTTATTATTGAATTATTGCCCCGACAGGGTAACATGTTCTATATGTACCTATATATACTATTGATCACCTGTGTAATTTACATGTTTGCAAATAAATAAATATGAATATGAGTATTATTGATTTCGGGCTTTTACCAGTAGTCACTTGTTAATCTTAGTTTTGACGTCAGAGTCATAGTAAATGATGAAAAAGATTCTTTGATAGTTTGTTTGCAGTACACTAGCACGCTATTTTGGTGACTAGGTATGTCAAAATATATAAACTCTAATCGACTGATCGCCTTCATTGTGTTCTCATTGATTTCTGTGTCTGAGGAGGAGGTTCTCAATTAGAATGTATTTTTTTGGGTTTGTTACTCCATAACTCTGGCAAATCTTAACCGATTTGAAAATCATTTTTTTGTTTGTATGAGCTGGCTTTCGGGTAGGTCCCATTTTAGTCTGGTCATGATCTGATAACGGTCTTCAGAGATAGGCGGTGGAACTTCTTAATGCATGACAGCATATCACTCGATATTGCGGCAAACGCTTTTCAATCCTGGCCTCATTGCCATAGGACTCCTCAACGTGTGACAGCACATAACACGAGAATTCAGTAATCACTTTGTGTGAGGGTGCTGATTCCAGGGTATTACTTGAAAATTGACAATATGCCCATCGATCTTCGATCCTGGCATCATCACCATAGAACTCCTTAATGAATGACAGTACATAACAGCACAGCAGGAAAATCACGAATTCCTGGTTAAAAACTGTAAGTGAAGAAATCCTCCAAACACAAAAATAAACTATTAATACAAAATTTTACTTACCTAAGAACTAAAGTATCGCACAAACATTGTGCTGTACTTACAGAACCACTCAACTTTACCTACTTACACATACACACATACCCTCCCATACACATACCCTACATGGACACTCACCCCAACTCTCTGATACACACTCATACCCTCCCTCTCCCACACTAAACGCAGGTATTCACTGTAAATCGAGTTCGTATTATTAATCAGTAATTTTATTAACTTACTCTATTTTATATTCAAATTCAAATTTCAAATTCAAATTGTTTATTTGTAAAATAGATACATAAAGTATACGTTTTACATGTCAAATCTAATCTGTATAAAAATAATATTTTATGATTAGCAAATATGATACGGGAAATATATAAAAAAACTATATTTTAGTTGGGCTACAAAAGTTAAATGCATAAAATAAAGACTTATTGGAATACGAATATTATTTTAACTACACAATGCAATTAATGTATAAGTTGATAAATAAACTGAATAGACCCTAAATAAATATAATGCCTAGCCAAATATATACTAACATAAGTAATAAATTAAAATATTGTATATACATACCTACATAATTCAATGAATAAATAAGTAAATAGATAAATAAACTATAAAAGATATAATGCCTTAATCTGCCCATTCGATTAATCTTGCTAAGAAGAAGGGCAAGAAACTTAGCAAGGTCATGTCTTTTTTATCAGTATTTTTTTTCTGAATATGCCTTAATACTATTTCAGTTTTTTTTAACTTATATAAAATAATACTAAACAATGTATTAAAAAAGGATAAAAATATAAAAGACAGAAGGAAATTGTGTCATGAGGAAAAAAATATATATCTTAGTCTACCTGTCTAATGAGGTAGTAAGTTAAAATACTAAGCAAAACATCATCCACCTGTCTCATATAGTTTATCACTTTTTTGATAGTCAGATTATCAACTAAGTAATAAATGCTAACTTTAAATTATACAATGTTCATGTCAATATGTAAAAAGAAATATCAAAATAATAATAAAAAAACACTATAAAAATATTAGTCTACATAAAAAGAGACGATTTGAAACACAAATCAGTTGGAAAATAAACAACAAGTAGTATCAATCAATCAATATTCTCATGACACCAAGCGTCACTATCATCCAAATAGTCATTAATTTTATAATGTGCTTTTCTCAAGAGTCCCTGCTTAATATATAATTTAAACTTATTTTCTGAAAAACTAAGGACCTCCCTTGAAAGTTTATTGTAAAATCTTATACCATGTCCTACAAAAGAGGTGCCTACTTTTGCAAGTCTATTTTTTGGAAAAGCCAGTGTATGTTTCTTCCTAGTGTCTATAGAGTGATTCTCACCGAGCCTAGCGAAATCATCGATATTTTTTCTGATATATTTAATAACTTGGTAAATAAATTCACAAGGAACTGTTAAAATATTAATTTCTTTGAATTTTTCTCTTAATGAATCCCGATGCTTCATATTGTAAATAGCACGAATTGCTCTCTTTTGCAAAACAAAGACTGCGTTTATATCCGCAGCTCTACCCACAGCAACATACCATATGACATAATGCTGTGAAAATAACCAAAGTACACCAATCTAGCAGTATTATTATATTTAATCAATGTAATAAAATGTAAGGTAATAGTTTTTTTGTTTTTTGCAAAATAAGTAGAAATAATCTAATTATACGTGAATAATGTAATAATGGAATTAATTATTATACAAATATTGTTTTAGATAAGTATCTCCATGTTACCAGGGAATCCTAGTATGGAGGCTAGTGCCACAAATTATTTTGTAAAGTGGATTTTTTTGTTGGTGTCAATAAATATATAGTTCATTTCATTTCATTTCAACTCCCAATGGCGACTATCACTTTGTGTTAGTGTGCTCGTTGCATGATATAACTTGAAAATCGTCATTTATGTCCCGGGTCGGCAACCAGAGTGTTCACTGTAGTCTACCCAATTTTCACAATTTATCCGGTCAATACTAAAAAGTGTGAAATAAATAAACTTTTAACAAAAAAATAATAACCGACTTCAAATTTAATAGCAGACATTCACTAAAAAGTTTAAAAGCGGTATGAACACAAAAACCAATGTAAGAGGAATGTGCCGACTTCTAGATAACATATGTTTCCAGAAAGAAGTCGGCAAAACTGTTATTTTGGTATATTTATTTTAAACTTTTTAGTGAATGTCTGCTATTAAATTTGAAGTCGGTTATTATTATTTTGTTAAAAATTTATTTTTTGACAAGCTGTTGAAGTTTAGCTTCCGATAATTTCACTTATAAAAGTAAGTTTTAAGATTTATCTGTCTCAGCTGACCGTATAATTTTTCTCATAATCTTTATGAAATTTTCAAGGTTTTCTGTGTGCAAAAACGACTTCTTCGAATTCGTTCAGCTACTGCTTTGATCCTGAGACTATAATCTATAGAAGACATCTTTAGAACCCTTTTATGGGTTCATAAATGAATTTAGAGTATTATTTTTAGTGGGTTGGAAAGTTTCGTCAGAAAGGACCCTTGTCACATTTTATGTAAGACTGTACAGATACTCTCACGAAGCCTTGGCTATAGTTGTAGTAGTGCGTGCAAACGCACTTGTTTCTAGTGTGCGTAACCTCGGGAGCGCTACAAAACGTTCCACACGCACAAAACGCACTTATATGTACATGTCAAATATTACAACTTGTGAGATGAAATATCTGAAAGAGAGACTTAGTACTCTTTCAGACTAACTCCACGTTTTCCGTAAAGATTACAAAGAAAGGAAAAGACATTAAAAACCGTCCAAGTGCGTGTCGGGTCACGCGCAGTGTAGGGTTCCGTAGTTGCCCAGTACATTTTATAAGTTGGCCTACTAAAACATATCGCGTCAAACTTCTAGTCCGCTCGGAAGTTGCTCTCCCGAAGGACGGCCCATACACTGTCGTGTTTAGAGGGGACTAAAAGTTTGGCGAGACTTGTACTCGTAAACCTGTCAAGCCTACTTAGCTGTGTCTGTGAATTTTTCCACATATTCATAAGCAACCGTTTAGCCGGCAGGGAGGGGACACTTGACTCTAACAAAAATTTTCACTTTAAAGCTTAATATTTCGCAAACGGATCCCTAAATAGAAAAATGGTTTTCACACACCTATAATTACAGCTTTCTAGTACTAATAGTCTCTGAGCTAAGCCGCAGACAGACGGACATGACGAAACTATAGGGGCCCTTGTCGGACTACGGAACCCTAAAAACAAATATTCATCCAATGTCATTAATGTTATAAATTCATTCCAAAAGTGGAGACAGAACTTGTGCCAGGACTGCGCATTTACATTGCATTAAATGTTAAATACCTCGACACACCTATGTATGTCTAATATATGCCATAATGTTACGTTATTAACATACGAGTAATGTACAAAGGGAGGACTTTAAAAGCCGTAGATGAAGGGTTGTTGTCACAAGTCTCGCCTTCAAGGCGTTAGCGTATCAAAGAGCCTAATGCGGGGTTCTTCCAGGTACTCGATTTAAGCTCGTATATTTTACGATGGATAGAATAGTTTTATTTTTATTTTATTTTATTTTATTATTATTTATAATTAATTTATAGTTCTCAAAATATTTCAACCTGAATCTCTTGAAAATGGAAAAAATAACAAGTGCAAGTGAATTAAATTATAATTGGAAAGAAAATATTTGTGCCATAAATAAAGAAGTTTTATCTGTTGAAAATGTCGATTAAGTTATTGCTCATATGTACTGTACCTAGTTTTGTATACTTTATCCCGGCAGCTAACTAAATAATTATTATGTAACCTCTTTAGCAAAATGTCCGAAAATTTTATTTTACTCTTTGGAATTCAGTAAATAAAACTATTCAACAGTGTCAAAAACAAGAGCTATTTTTTAATGTCATATTAAAATTTTTAGGGCCAGTTGCTGCGTTAAAAATATTTCGCTAAAAGTTAATCACAGAGCTTCATTTTGAATTGATTCTCATATGTGAAATAAGAAAATTCTTGAGTATCTGGAGCATATTTATTTTATTTGAAGTAAAGGTAAATATTTTTTTTCGGTAAATGCGAATATAATATGAATTTAAATTATTTGTAAGCAATAGTGATCCTGAATAGTTTTCATTCCACGACAGCTTGCTGGTTTTTGAAACCATTACCATCTAGTAAACTTTAAACTTTCGCGATTTTCACACATTTTTAACTTTTTATTGGGGTCTTACTCGCGATAACTAACAACAAACGTCAAGCACATATCTATTAAGTTATGTTGTTAGTTATCGCGAGTAAGACCCCAATACAAATTTAATAACATTACCATTTAGGCGAGTTTATTAAATAATAAAGAAATGTAAATTAAATTTAAACTTGTGTTGTATCAAAACACATGGCAAGAAATAGGATTTTTAGTAATTGAATTTTAAAATATTATGCAGATTCTCGTGAACTTAATGTGTTATACGACTTCAAACCAATGGAATAGCCCCATCTACGATATGTTAATACCAGCTGAGTCCGCTAGGGTCTGTCTCGGCCCCCTTGTGGGTAAACACTTGAACCACATATTAACATGTTCTTGACAGGAAGTAAACTTTCGGTCATGTCCTAGAGGCTGATTGATTTGACTTTGCCGCTGCTTTGCCAGTCAAAGGCATTATTGAAGACGAAGTTAGATGTTAAGTTCGTCTAATTTTGAAGTTCGATTTTAGTTTTATGCAAATGAAACTTTAATATTACTATAGTGTAAAAAATCGTTAACAGTTGAATATCCCAAAATGTAAAAATAACTTGAAAATAAATAAACCATGTAGCTTAATTTTGATGAAACGTCACACGCAAATTTGGAACACTTTGCCTGTACTATTTTATTTCACCTTCGAGAGAACTTTTGTAAAACTTGTTAATGTTTTGAGACTCAAACTTCATTACGAGATTTCCAATTATTTCTGGAATGTCTTCCTTTTTATAAAGTTTCTCCTTTGAAGACAAAAGTTCATGTTAGAAAACTTTGTAATGAATTTGTAAAACTGGTTTTAGTATGTATTTTTTTATTCGCTCACAAAGAAACTTTTTAATTTTGTTGCCTCAGTGTTGAGGTTTGCGATTATCCAAAACTTCAAAGCTAAAGATTATGTTTCAGGATAGCCGCAAGGCGCGTCGGTACAAAGACTAGCTTATGCAGCAGTCCTAGTATCTTGGTTGCTTAGAAGTACCACATTTAAACCAATACTTATTTTGTTACGTTGAACCTATATGCCCAAGTAGATATTTTTATTTTTATGTTGGGCACCAGATAAGGCTTAAAATATATCTCATACTAATTTTTTACGCCATATGTTGTTATTATTTTGGAGAGTGAATGGTAAGTCTGGTACTGCAACATGACCCAGTGTTATTTCCATAAATTCTGTGATGTTCATTTTATTTAATCAAGTTAAATTTGAAGGGTTTTGCCGAAATAAAAGCTGTGTCATAAACATAAATGTCTAAAGTATGCGCAGAAATGCTATTTGCTCTATTGTTTCATGCTTTGTGCATGAGTGTGTACAAAGTTACTCTGCTTGAATAAAGTTACACAGTTTAGCTGCATATGCTAGTATTAGTACGTAAACGAAAATCGAAACGCAAAACTGAAAAATACACCAATTCGAAACACATTGGCCAATCACGGCCGTCGATAATTTAAAGATTATTCGTAAGTTCAAAACCGTTTATGGGATAAAAAAATAAACCGAAAAATATTTTTTCTTTCTCGAAGTAAAACAAAATGTATTTTTTTCAAGATATAACTTTTCAGGCTTTGTATGTTTTTTTTTTTTTTTTTTTTTTATTTAACACACAGGTAATTTACTTATACTAGGTACATAAATTTCGCAAAACTTTGCAGTTTGTCTGCGAAAACGTAGCAGCTTTAATAGTTTCTACTTAAATTAACTCAACCCTAACTACTTTTGTCCTTTATGAACACACCTTAATACTTAATATAAATATAAATAATACTTGGTAACTGATACATAAGTTTGAAGTTAATTATGACAGATAATACTTTTTTAGCAAATCTTTAGCTTTGGAAAGCTTTCTCTCATTTACTACACAATCTGGTAGCTTATTTATTAAGTTAATAAACAATGGTCCTTTCAACCTACGACCGTAATAGTTGTTTACCGGCGGGCGACAGGCAAGCCAACCGCTGCGCCCCGCTCCCCTTTCCGCACGGCGCGTGACTTGCCCCCCGCGGGCCGGTTCTCGCTTATACGTGGCATAGTTATGAAATTCATTCTTTATTATTAAATATTCAACTTTTTTACAAACTGGCATTACATTACATATTTTAAACAATTTATGATAGTCTCCTTTACAGTTTGCCTTGACTTTTCTTGTTACCAACAGTTTTAAAATGCACGTACTTTGATTTGCATAACAAGCCCTTAAAACGAGAAAATTGCGGACCGCCCCCTTTGATCTTTAGTTTGGGATTGTTATGAGATGAATATATGCTAAGTTTCTTGCCCTTCTTCTTAGCAAGACTATGGGCGGATGGTTAGGCATTATTTTTATTTATGGTTAATTTAGTTTATTTATCAACTTATTGCATTATGTATACATACATTATTTTATTCCTATATTTCTTTACTTTATGCAGGTGTATAATTTTATTATATTTTAGAAGCCAACCCTAAATATTCTTTGTATGTATTTCCCTTATTTTTTTTGTCATATTCTATTGTTTTTTTAAAGATTAGTTTTGACCTGAGGGTATACTTTATGTATCTATTTTACAAAATAAATATTTTGAATTTTGAATAGATATTTTAAATAACATTACATTTCTATTCAAGGAAAGTCCGCAAGCTAACTCTAACAAATAAGAATTAAAAGTAGGTAGGTAAAGGGCAAATAATGAGATAGTACCTGCATGCAGGCATAATAAGCTACGTCAGGTATCCCCTATCCTATTATTTTTTTCCGTACCCTTTGTCTCGACCCTTCATCAGGACGACTTATCAATTCTTGTCATCATGACAACATCGGGTCCTCATGTCCGCATTTCAAAGAGGACGACAGTAGGTACAGGCTGGTAGTCCCTAGCACTAATGCCCGTTTTTACTAACTTAAGAGAATAGGTCTCGGTTGAAGTCGCTTGCATCAATCACTGTTATCTTATCTGGCTGAAACAACCGCAGTGCACGAGAGACCGATTTTGAAACAAACGTAAATTTTCTTCACTCGTTTTATTATTAACAAAAACAAAGGTTGTAACATCAAGTGTGAACTGGCTGCTAGGCATCTTTTTCGTCTGTGTGTCACTTGTTGAAAGACTCCTGTGTATCAAAATATTTTCTCGTACATTAAATTTTTATCAAACTAAAATATACAATCGTTCCTTTAATTTAACTTCATTAAACTTTACCTTCCACTACGCTTTACTTTCTGCTTTGTATCATGTATGAAATATCTGTTCGTTTTAAAGTAAAATAAATTTTTTACAGGTTTTAATCCATAAAATGTATATATTCGTGGGGTTTTGCCCAAATAATCTTAAACCTTTAGAGATGATCTTTGGTATTTCTTTTTCTCAATATTGAAATGACCTCACAAGATTCAGTTAAAATAATAGTATGCATTGTATTCTTGGCAGAAGTACTTATTTTCTTTAACAAGCAGTATTGCTAGATTGTTCACAACAGGAAGAATAATTTACGGTTTTGCGGGAACTATCCTCATAAAAGACGCCTAAATATTTAAGAGTTGCCCAGATCAAAAACACGTTTCATCAAGTCATAGGTAACGGAACTGTTTGCTCAGCAAAATAAGGTGCCACCTAAATAAAGTGTAAGTAGATGTAGCCTGGTGGGTGAGTAAGGTGGTAGAGCTGATGCCGGGGTCGACTGTGGAGGTACCACCATCTTACTCGCAAATCCTCCCGAAATTATTCGGGGGAGAGTAAGAGAATAGCTCTCAGGCAAAACCAGGCGGCCCACCAGTGCCTGGGACCGATGGATGGTGGTATATCCATCCCCAATTGCCGGGCGTTTTATAAAACAGACTGGTGACGGGCAGCGGCGTCACTGGTGCAAGGGTTTCTGCACCACGCTCACCAACCCGCCTGCCCATCGTGTGTGAGTATTGGCATCACTTCCAAGAGGACCGCCAAGAGTGGCGAAATCCTGGAAAGGCCTAGGAAAGGTCCAGCAGGGGACGAAACAGGCTGATGTATGGATGGAGACGTAGCCTTGTTCGTTGTTAATGAAAATGGACATGAGCCTTGGCTGCAAGAGTTTGAGACACCCTTAGTACGATCACAGTTTGAGAGAACTTCAAGACAATCTCAGTATCAAAAAAATTAATCGATTATGTTGATAAATTTGAAAGTAACACTCTCCTATATTATTATAAGGTGATTTTCATTTCTATAGCCTAATTCATACTGAAAACTCGGTTAGTGGTAAAAACCAAGGCACAATTTCTGTGAAATAAACAAAATAAAATTAAGACTTCTGTTGTTATTGAACAAGTATAGAGACACAGAAAAATATTTTTCGTATTTCGCAAACAGTGTCATTGAACCTTGGTTCTCATCACTTACCGAGTCTTCAGAATGAATTTGGTTATATAAACGAAACTCACCTTATTTAAGTAGATTCTAATATAAAGCAGCCGCCTTTTCAACCCAGGTCTAAGAAATAAAATAAACCTTGACCGTTCGACCTTTAAACTACTGCCAAGTACAAAAAATCACTTAGCATAACTTAAGCAGCTGGTGTATTCATTCACCTAAGTAATGAGGAGAGCATGTTAAGTGCAGTTGGGAATTCCAAAGTTAAGTTTTAATGAAATCTACAATGCATATCGCACGTGCCAGATGGTTGGTTGGGCGGGCGGGCGGGCGGCTGGGCGGCGCCCGCATACAGAGCGTCTTAGTTGGTGCCCCAGTTCCAGTTGTGATCATTATTACTGAAGTTGTGCTGTTTTGCTGTGACTTCCGCCAGGTTTGGTCAACATTTTACCAATTTACCTTCCACTCAAATGTTTAAGAGTTGCGGCAAGGATTCAATTTTAGCAATAGCATCGTCTTTATCACATTCCCGAGGATGTATTTTTTTGTTACGTTAATACTCTATACATATACGTAATATAATTATAAAATATAAATAAACATTTTATAATAATATGTTTGAAACTGTACATTCATGGGTTATTAATTGAAAATTTGCGTAACAAAGAAAATAAAATATATGTATGTTACTTTAATTCTAGTACATACAATTTTACAAAATCTTAATTGTTTAAAAAACAAAATTAAATTAAGTGTCATTAAAGGATTGGTTTTAAGTTATTTTTAATTTAGATAAAATGTTTTTTCATCGCTGTTCTAATTATCTAAAAGGTTTTACAGTTTTAAATAAAAGCGCTACGGTGATTTTTCAATTGGTACACTTTTTCTTCTAAAACGGTTACAAAATCATGCCCGAAAATATTTCGACAACCATTTTCTGCTGAACCCAAATATTCCCTAAGTGTACTGAAATTGAAAGTATCTCAGAATAAAGAAAAGGAACGTGGAAAGAGCGAAGTCACCTCAACCCAAAATTCGGTCACTGTAGATTCGTCACGTAAACCCAATATAGATAGTCCTTGTTAAAAAGAGAGTACCAAATTGATTCAAATGTCGTGCCTACTGAATATTGTATAGGTACATAGATAACAATACCTATTCTTGGATACATATTTAGAACTATACTCGTTTAGGTAGTTAACTCGAACTGAACTGTAATGTAGGTAGGCAATATTGTGTCATATAATTAGATTATAGGACTCTTTGGGCTCGTTACTAGTTGGCAATCAATAATCTTTACGAACATTTGCACGTCACATTGATTTATTTATGGAAATATTGTAAAAAATTATGTCTAGAAAAAAGACAAAGAAACGAGCAGTGTTCTAGCACAGATTGATTCTGAGCGTCTCCCAAAACGTATGGAATACATGTTAAATGAAATGAAAATAAATAAATTTAATGCAAGAATAATAAAATTACAAAAATAAAACATAATACAAATTTTGGTACATTGCACATAATTTAAAAAGTAAATTTACCAGGGGTCCCCAAACTCAGCTACGCTAGTAACTTGGGGTACCAGTAAAATATTTGTGGCAATAGTGGATTATTAATTGATTAATTACTTATCATTATAAATAATAAAAGATAACAATCGATCTAGGTACATTTTCTTACACAAAAAAAACACAATTGAGAATAAAACTTATAAAATAAGTATGTACACAAAACACAAGGAAAAAAGAAAATTAAAAATAACATTTTTTTTTTTACATAAATATTGCTAAAATTTAATGTTTGAAAAGTTATCTACAACGAAAGGATTAATTAACTTTTCAGTGTCCTCGTAGTTAATAGAATAAAGCCAATTTGTTATCTTTGCTTTTGCTTTAAAAACAGAACACTCTTTAAAATCGCAGTGCCTGAGAGCATTATTGTATATACGAGAGCTTATAAAATTTGCCAAACCTACTCGCAAAAGCTGTTTTTACTTTAGGCCCTTGCATTCTAAACACCCGTTTGTTTAATAGGTAGCTGTACTCTGCCGAGGTAATCATGTTTCGATGGGAGTCAATACAGGTTTTAAGAATGAACAGTTGTCGTACGGTAAGGACCTGAGCTGTGTTATATAAATCGTCTGTGGGATAACGATAGGGTTTTTTCAGCATTACTTTTAGTACAGAGCGTTGTGCTCTTTCGACGACGATCATGATAGTTTTAGAAGCACTGCCCAAACTGAAATGCAATATGAAAGAAGGGACTGGCAAAGGGCAATATATACCAATTTAAGTATTTGAAAGCTTGCTGAGTTTCATAATCTTTTCATGATGCCAATTATTTTACGGGTCCTCTTTGAAAGTTGAAGGATATGTTCTTTAAAGTTAAGTTTTTCATCAACAACAACACCAAGATATTTTAGACTGGTCACGCGTTGGATCACAGCACAGTCACATGGACGATGATTATTTGAGTTATTGCAGGAATGTACTCTGATCCCATCACGCAAAGGAGGCTCAGAAGCTGCTGTTTTATGGAAGCATATGTACTTAGTTTTATTATTATTGAGAGTTAGTAAATTATTTTGTAGCCATTGGAAGATGGAAGTCATTCCATCCTCAGCTGACCTCAGAGTTTTTTCCCAATTGACACCATGGAATAGAATTACAGTATCATCAGCGTAACAAATGGATTCGGCCATACTTATATGAAGATCGTGCAGATCATTCATGTAGATAATAAATAAGGTAGGGCCCAAAATGCTGCCCTGAGGAACACCATATTTTACCTCACTTATGCTGCTTTTAAACTGCCCCACCTTTACTAGCTGTTTCCTATCAGAAAGATAGCTGCGAAACCATGCCAAAGAAATACCTCTGATACCCAAAAGTTATAGTTTACTCAGAAGAATGGGTGTGGAGACCGTATCAAAGGCTTTCGCCAGGTCCAGAAAGACGCCCACGCAACTCAAGCTTTTGTCTAAGTACGAAGATATTAGATTAGTAAGACGTACAATTGCATCCTTGGTGGATCTGTGCTGTCTGAAGCCAAATTGCCTATCGGAAAGAAGCTTAAACTTTTCTAGAAATCTGACTAGTCTTTTGTTGACCAGTTTCTCTAATAATTTTGAGAGGACGCTTAGCAGCGAGATTGGTCTATAATTATTAGGTAAGTTTCTAGGACCATCCTTATGTATAGGTGTAATAGCCGCCACCTTCCAACTTTCGGGGAAGCACCCAGTGCTGAAACTTAAATTAAAAATAGATACCAAAGGCACGGCAATTAAATCTTTAATATATTTTAGGAGATGGTTATTTATTAAATCAATACCAGGTGCACTATTATTTCTTAAACTATTAATAGCACCAGTAATCTCCTGCTCGTTAGTAGGCTCAAAGAAGAATGAGTCTTTAGGGCTGTTTTTCGATTTAACTCTAGCGCCTAACTGTTCCTCGGTGACACCTAAGCCTGACAGGATCTGATTTGCTAGCTTGTTACCAACTGAAGAAAAATAGTTGTTACACTGATCAAGTGATTCCTTAGGATCACTAACTATGGAAAGCAGTTCAGGGGCTTGAGATTTTGCTGTTTGTAAGCTACACACATTTTTAATTGCGTTCCAGAGTGACTTTGTATTAGAGCTACTACTTTCTAGTTCGTTAGTTTCATATTCCAGTTTAAGCTTTCGAATTAATTTGTTCAAGTAATATTTATAACGATGATAGGTTATTTTAAGTACTTGATCAGTAGGATAACGCCTCAGCCTTGCATGTAGTCGATCACGATGTCGACTACATCTCAGCAGACCAGGGGTCATCCAGGGCTTAAGAACGAAATTACTTTTACTTATTTTAACCTGCTTAGTGTGATTGCCGATGACTTTAGAGATTTTGTTCAGAAAGTTATTAACAGCAGCGTTAACATTAGTCTGTTCAGTTACTCCAGTCCAATCCACAGATTGAAGTTCTAGGGCCACGCCCGCGTAATTAATTACATTTTTGATTCTAGTTTCAAATTTATTAACAGGCTTAGATTTTAACCCCATCATTGCAATACTGTGATCGGTAACAGCAGTGTTACAGACCGCTCCCACTACCTGTGCTTTGGTTTTCACAAAAATGTGATCCAAACAAGTTTTTAAAAGAGTTGGTTTGGAGATAACAGGCAAAAGGCCATGCTCGGCATTCAAACATAAGTAATCCGATGGGTCAACTTTGGAAGGGTCAGAAGAGATAATATCAATATTAATATCTCCAATGGTAATAAGGCAAGATTTATCGATGTGTTTATTTAAAATTTCTTCAAGTGACTTACAGAAGACAGCCGTATTTTTAAAAGATGGAGATCTATATAAGCATATAACCGATACAAAGTTTGGGATTTCTACAACGAGGCAGCATGCTTCATTGAATTTAGGTTCAGAAACAGTTGCGTTCCAAGTAGACTTCACATAGACCACGACACCTCCATTTTGGTTAATGGTTGAGAGAGTGTTAAACGACGAGTAACCTGGTATCTGATCAATCACTGACGTGTCATTTATTCGACATTCAGTAAGAACAAGAATATCAAATACCAAGTTCATGCGCCGCACAGACACCAAAAGGCTATCCAAGTTTTTATTGATACTTCTAACGTTAAAAGTAAGCATCTTGAAACCATACTCGGGGGTCAAAACTCTCTCACAAAGTTCCGGTAGCTCAACTTCATGACAGGCAATTTCAAAAGCCTTGTCCAAATCATTTGCCAAGTCTACACTATTCATTTTCGGGGTAAAGTTTATCTATCGTGGTTTTTATCATCAAACATAATTTAAAATTATGGTGATGCATACTGAGATAGGAAGCTGTGGCAGAGTACTCGTATTTAGAAATTGGTTGAAAACACGGTGCGTAAATACTGTGGCAAAAAGATTTTAAATGGTTTAACATTGAATATATGAGCGTGAAACAGTCTATTTCAATTTTATATGTATTTATATTATTAACTATAATATCATGGTTAGAGATATTATGGACATAATTATTTTGATTCATTGTTATTACGAGTAAGTAACAATTCAAAAAGGCTTGTGAGAGCAGAGGGTAAAGATCAAAACTTATAATATAGGTAATAGTTCCGGAAAAAAAGCCTGGAACTGTGAAATAATGTGGCGAGTTATTATTATATATAGGTCTTATAGGTAAGTTAACCTTACAATGTTCAAAGTGCATATTATTATCATACGTATAAAATATCTGATAAATAAGCAACATCAATAACAGAAAACTCATTGAAACAAAAATGTTAGGAGCAATTCATTTGCACGGAAGGAGGTACTGAACATGGAGAGTGGTTGTGTGAGTCTCTTGCAAGCTTCTCCAGAGTTGATTCGGAAGTTATACGAAACACTGAGCTAGTGTCAGTTCGTCGCATAAAAATGGATCCGTTTGATGTCCAAGCGTGTTTAAATCCTAGAGCAGCTTTAGTCGCTCGAGCTTTGCTGAAGAGGACTCGATTTTCTTTGGTTAGGTGTTCGTTGATGAAAATCCTACGAGAGGTACCAGGCACTTCAATTTTGTCTGTTGTCAGGCCACGTCGTACACGGGCAGCGCGCAGCATCTGGTCACGTGGAGCTCGTCTAGTGAATGTTATTACCACAGGACGAGGCCGCTCCAAAGCACCGTTGTCTAGGATATCTAACTAAAAGTTATAAGGTTATACAAAATCTTTGATTTCACAACCCCGGCCTAACAGAACTGAACATCTATTATTTTTTGTGATTTTAGGGTTGACCCATTGACCTATCATAAACAACTAGACACACAGTCTCTAAGAAAAGTTCTTCAGAAAGTGTCCGAACGTGAAACGTGCATAGTATCAAAAATGTGATTTCATGTCATTCGATTTTGTCACTCCATAGCGGTGACAAGATGCATCGCGGACACTTTTTGAGCGAGATTATGAGTCTAGTTGTTTATGAGAGGTCAATGGGTTGGCCTCACTGTACTTATATATAATTGTTCGTATAGACGAGTACTACCACCAGTTTGCGTTTCCAAAACCAATTTTTCACGTGATACATTTATATGATAAATAAATACCTATACGTGTTCAGAATGTTTTCCGCCACTGACTCATAACTACCTAAACCGGCTGAGTATAGCCTATCGCCCGCGGCTCGACCAAAGTTTTTTTTCAATCTCTGCCCCGTTATCGGCTTGCGCGTTATTTTTGAACACCCCTTATAGTCTATGTGTTGACCAGAGACACTACAATAATAATAAAAATAAACGCATCCGAATCCGTTAACCAGTTGTCGAGTTGAAACGGAACATACATACGGTCATACAAACAGAGACAGACAAACGCATAAAAAAACAAAAAAATTAAAATGTTGAAAAAATATTTGTTCAGGCATGACTTTTTTAGTACTTTAGTACAGATTTTAGCAGTCATTGTTTCAATATCCTCAAGGTGTGATTGTGAAGTATTTCCAAGTATGAAATGTTATTAAAACTGTCGTGTCGACACTCGTCTTCCCTCTATTCACTGACGATTTTTATGTTCCTTCGTTAAAGGGGTGTACCTTATCGCATTATAGTACTTCGGGCAAAAATACACGTTCTTAACGTTTCTTAACTTAACACTCATGTCGGTCCTCCGTTC
This sequence comes from Ypsolopha scabrella, assembly GCA_910592155.1. NCBI lineage: Eukaryota > Metazoa > Arthropoda > Insecta > Lepidoptera > Ypsolophidae > Ypsolopha > Ypsolopha scabrella. The sequence continues at coordinate 23,635,106 of OU342978.1, read as the reverse complement.
TCCTCATCCAGCCGCCACCCAAAAGGTCCTTCAGGTCGTCGGTTCAGCGGGCACGAGGTCGGCCTACACTACGCTTTGCTGTACGTGGTTTCCATTCAAAAGCTTTTCGGCCCGAACGGCCATCATGTCGGCGGCAAATATGGCCTGCCCACTGCCACTTCAACTTACTGATTCTGCAGGCTATGTCGGTTACTTTCAATCTCCGACGGATCTCTTCGTTTCGGATTCTATCTATCAGAGATACCCCAAGCGTAGCCTGCTCCATAGCTCGCTGAGCGACCTTAAATCGGTGGATCAGGCCCTTTGTAAGAGACCACGTCTCAGCGCCATACGTCACCACAGGAAGGATGCACTGTTTGTACATCTTGCCTTTAAGCACTGCGGTATTGACGACGTAAATATGTGACGCAACTTTCCGAATGCTGCCCAACCAATGGCTTTAAAAAGCATTTATTTTGAGGTTTAAGATTATTTGAACAAAAACCCCGTACGTATTATTTATGGATTAAAACCTGTTTAACCTTTTTAAACTCTGAAATTAACAGATATAGACAGATAGCGGAAGCTTAGTAATAGGGTTCCGTTTGGCACCTTTCGGGTATAGAACCCTAAAAGCAGCTTCGTTGCTTACTATGTATGTGTTTATATACCTAGAGTAAGAAGGGTCCGATATCCGTTCCTTATCCAACAAAACGACCAAAATTGATTCGGATACCTCACAAAAATGCGCAGCCACATTATTTTTGTCGAAGCAAATCGTGATAACAATCTTCATCACTTGGGCCCCAGATAGGGTCCACATGGACCCCTTTTCCAAGTTTAACGTAAATCAAACCATAATGGGAGTCACGTTCTTCGGAAAATCTCGTCCCTAAATATGTTCTGACTCGATTCTCTGCTAAAAGGGTTAGAGGTAAGGATAGCGTAACAAGAAGGATGTGTTGTTATGAATATTTAGTTCTTTATATCCTGAATAAAGAGTTATTTTTTCAAGAGTATTCTGAGAGAGATAGAAATAACGAGAAAAAGCGCATCACTTGAAACGAGATCGGATACGTTTAAAAGGATTTACGTCAAAATGAAAAATAGCTTATAAGATTTCTTCGTTGTCCGTTTTTCTGTCTGTCCGTCTGTAAAGAGCATTTTTTAGGCCGCGTAAGAGATACCAAGTTGAAAGTAATACTTTCTACAAAAAACTCTAACTCCGTTTTGCTTGAAAAATCAAGCTTCGTATGTCTCATTTGAAAAAGCGCCATTTTCGCAAACCTCAAAAAATACAAGTAAAACAAAATAATAAAAGCACTTAAAACAGCAACCTATGAAAATTATGTTCAGGAAAACATCAGGGAAAAACGTATCGGACCTAATTTTATAGGCACATGAGTAAATGTTTTATGCTAATCCATTCGGCCTTTACGTGTGAGTGAGTTTTCACTTTATCACTTTTTTTTCTGATAAATCTGAGTTTTGCTTGTTTACGTATTTGTTTTATTTCTTTACTGAGATGTACCCGAGCCCCGAAATGAAATGAAAAAAAAATACCACAGTTTTAACGTTCGTAGGAAATAACCTAAATATTGACATTTCTAACATGGTCAGATTTTTTGTACATTTAGAGAATTGAAATGTAGGAAAAGTATTGACCTTCTCCTTTCCCTTTTCAGATTCTATGACGAAGGTTTAAAAATGACTTGTATTTAACCTAAATATAGTTATGTTATGTAAGATATGACTGCGAGTCATAGAAACTTTTTACATTGTTATGTCACGAATAGTTTTAATCTTAAACTGAAGATACTTTATTTTATGTATTAACATATTTTAAACGACAATTAGCTTCAATGTTAGCTTACAGTATTCTTTACCTTCCAAATAATGTCCTAATGTCTTTAGAGACATTTCCAATAACAATAACAATGTAAAATATTTAAACTAAAAATAACGACAAATAGAAAGCGAAATAAATGTATTCAATTTGAAGTGAGATATATTGTATTAGGGATAATAGGTACCTATCAAGAAGGATAATTCCGTAACCATGGTGTGCAACAAAACTTTTACAATAGAAAAGCTTGTTTTTTAAGGGTTTCGTACTCAAAAGTTTTGCCCTTCAAATCACAAAACCGAATAATAAATTAGAAATTCAATTAAATTATTTTTCAAGTGAAATCCCAAATACCCAAAAAGGAGCCGATCTTTTGTTTCCATTTCCATCCATCAGCCTGTTTCGTCCACTGCTGGACATAGGCCTTTCCAGGATTTCGCCACTCTTGGCGGCCTCCTGGAAGAAATGCCCATACACGCTAGGCAGGCGGGTTAGTGAGCGCGGTGCCGAAACCCTTGCACCAGTGACGCCGCTGCCCATCACCAGTCTATTTTATATAAGGCCCGGCAATTGGGGATGGATATACCGCCATCCATCGGTCCCAGGCAATGGCGGGCCGCCTGGTTTTGCCTGAGAGCTGTTCTCTTACTCTCCCCCGAATAACTTCGGGAGGATTTGCGAGTAAGATGGTGGTACCTCCACAGTCGAGCCCGGAATCAGCTCTACCACTCTCCATTTAAGCAACGAATATTGAAAACGTCGACTTTTAATGTACTTTTAGGCTTATGTAGCCAAATACTCAATCAATTAAATTTTGCAGTTCTGTTAATACATTTTGGTGATAATTATATAAGTTTGTAATTTTAAGGCCTCCGCTGTCTGTCTGTCTGTTCGTCTCTCACAGAGATATACAAAGTCAATCGTAGAACGTTGAAATATTCACGGTGCGAAATCGACTTACACACTTGACTGGTTTTTAGGGTTCTGTACCCGAAGGGTGCCAAACGGAACCCTATTACTAATCCCCCGCTCTCTGTCTGTCTGTTGGTCTATCACAGAGGTCTACAGCTTCAACCGTACTGGGTACAAAATCGAAATTTTCACAGAATACGTTTTAATATAGCATCTATCACGACAAATAATAAAAATCAAAGAGTTAAACCCAAAACCAAACCCCATAAAATAAACCACGTCAGCCTATAGCGCCATCTGAGATGACTTGTTTGACAGCTTTTACAGAGGTTCATTGAATATAGATGGCGCTAAGAGTGCTTGTCAATCTTTATGCATCGAGGTTCATTCGTAAGATGGCGCGATTTGAGGTTACCCGTAATGTATGGTGGTACGAAACCCTTTGTGCGCGAGTCCGACTCGCACTTGACCAAATTATTTTATCTCGCTATCCCAAGGGATGACAAAAAATTATTCTAAGCGGGAAACATATGCGAGTATCCATCCTCTGTTTCACGACAAATCAGATAGCCGCAAATACATCATAATTATAACATCTGTATCGTGTTATCAGGATCTTAATTAATATTCATTGCGACAGACTGTCTCGCGATTCAGTCCTTACTAATTCAATTTCAGGGTACCTACAGCTTTGATGTAATTATCATTACACTGGGTGTAAACATAAACATATATGAAACTACATAATAACCTTATTCTAATTTACGACTTTATCCACGGAACGTATCCGCTCTCTTTTACATACTAACTTTAGCCACTTACTGTAAATGTTGTATGGGCAAATCAACATTGTTTATTTGGAAAAGTTGTTCAGTGTGATGGTTTCATTGTAAGTTAACAGTCCATTTGACAGCCTGTATATAAGGTGAATTTCGTTTATGCAGCCATTGAATTACTGGGGACTCGGTAAGCGGTCAGAAAGAAGGTTCAATGACTCTATTAGCAAAATACGAAAAATGATTTTTTGTGCCTCTATAACTACTTGTTCAAGAACAAAATTGACTCAATTAGTATAGGAAGCCTAAATTTGATTTTGCCTACTTCATAGAAAATGTAATTTGAACCAGCGGTAGCTCAGGGGTAGAACGCTGGCCTCTCAATCTTGAGACCCAGGTTCGATCCTAGGTCGGGCATGCACCAATGAGTTTTTCGGAATTTATGTGCATAGTATTTGTTCTTACTTACCACTTGCTGAACGGTGAAGAAAAACATCATGAGGAAACCTGCATGCCCTAAAAAAGCGTGTATTTGTGCCCGAAGTACGGCGATAGGGCACACCACCCTTCACGTTGAATCGTAACAACCGTCAGTGAACCACGGGTGTACCGAGTATAGACTATGTGATGTGACTTGAATTTCACAGTTCGTACTCGGAACACCTTTGACACGATTCATGTCGTGACGATATATTTTAATTTTTTATTATATGTAATTGAACCTTGGTCCTGACCATTTACCGAGTCTCCAGTATGAATTTAGCTATGTAAACGAAAGTCACCTTATATAGGTACTCTAAAGGGAAGTGGAGCTAAAGATGTCTGTTAGGACCCATACTGCGATCTTCCCTTTGAGATAAGCCACCTGTATATCCAGAAGATAACTGTATGCTTATGATAAGGATGAGAGGATGTTTATAAAAGAATATACATTTTACATAAAAACTGATAAAAACATCTCCTTGGGTGCGAATCGCTCCCTATATTTTGTCACACTTTGACAGCTTATGATGTAGGTGGCAATATTTATCGCGTTAGTTATAAAAACATCTCCTTAAGTGCGTATCGCTCCCTATATTTCGTCACACTTTGACAGCTTATGATGTAAGTAGCAATATTTATCGCGCTAGTTATAAAAACATCTCCTTAGGTGCGTATCGCTCCCTATATTTTGTAACACTTTGACGGCTTATGATGCAGGTAGCAATATTTATCGCGCTAGTTATAAAAACGCGCATTTGCGTGCTCGTGAGGTAAAAAGTTTTCACCAGTAAGACTGAGGCGTTTTTTTCATAAACAATCCTATTTTTGTTTGTGGTTATAGCGTACTTAACAGAGAATGTTTAGTATTTTTGAGTGACCCCATAAAATTACCTCGAGACTTGGGTTACGCTACTGTCATTCATAGTTGTCAAATTAAGTAATTGGCGCGCATAGACTTTGTATGATACATAATTGAAATACTCGTGAGATCGACAAAATCCTCGTCTCTATAATTTTCTATAATTGCTATAATGGAAATTTCTGCCTAATTATCCATTTTAAACCTAATAATTTCAACACATTTATTTTAGGTTATGTTTCTGACTAGGTAAACAAAAACAGTCCGAAAAACATGTTTTTGCTCATGGTTGCGTTCATGACTTTCGTAGTGAGACAAATGTCAAAATCGTGAACATATTTAAGGCGAGGCATTGAAAAACTTTTAATAGGTACAAATGGGTGCCTTAGGGGAGTGGAGTAAGGGGGACTTACTCCATACAAATATACGCTCACGAACTAGCTTATGCCATAAACAGTATTTTTCATTTAAAATGACAACTATAAGTAATTTAATAAATTCAATCGGCCATATTGAAGTGTATTTGTAGACTAATTTAAATAAAAAAACTTAGAGGCTTCATTCGCTCCCGTTTGTCAGTAAAATTTATAAATCTCTGTTTTAAAAGAGGTTTTCTAAATATTTTTTTCTCTGCTATGAAAACTAATCAATCAACTAAATCTTCGGGCAAAATAATGTCAATAAAATGCTTAACCTAGTATATAATTTGGTAATTACATGTTTTTTATTGCTGAGAAAAATGGAGATCCATGTCGCCAAAATTTTGTAGCGTTGCCTTAAGGGAGACAAAAAACGTCTCTGTATACCAGCTAGTTCAGATGACACGAATAGATAAATTTTGTATCTCGATGAAACGTTTAACCAATGGACGGTTAAAAAACTGCTTTGCTTTCTATCTCAACTGTCAAAATGTGGCAAAATTTACACCCAGTATGTACACTATAGCGTGGTAATGGTAATTTGATAATTCAAAATCTAGCATCAGACAATCTGCATAATTGAAACGAGTTTGAGATTGCCCTCGTGTATCTAGAGACTAGTTTTTAGTATACCGTCATTAGTGGAGCAATTATGTTTGTGTGTCCGGAAGGGTTAGACTCAGGGTTGCCTTGAATGTAGGGGAGGAAACTAGATCTGTAGGAATACAATATCATAGGGAGATTTAAAGGTTGCTTTTTATGTTTAGAAATAGACATATAATTCTATGTGTAAAGTCGATCATGATGGCGAGCCCCATGATAAGCCTAAAAACAGTTTGATGGTGTTTCGTATATTCTGCCATTATGCGTACAAAATTAAGTATTAAAATTAAACTTGAGCTAAGAGTTTCAAAATTTTAATGATCTTAATTTATTAAAAAACTAGATAATATTAAAAGAAATCGACATTATAGAAAACATTTCAGAATAAATAAAAAAAACAATTTTGAGCATTATTTTGAATTGTTTTTTAAATTTAATAAGAAGGAAGTTTCGTTAAATATTATTTAACCTTCTATTTTAACAAAAACATACTTTAAATATTATCTCCGAAATACATAGTTGGGAAGCTTATTGTAAATGTTCATTTCTATTTTATTTAAATGATCTGTGATTCGAATAAGGCCCTCAAGTTTTTGGGCTATCATTTACTGCTGTAGTTATTTAATAAATACGGATTGCCCTTTATAAACAATAATATTTTGTGATTATAGATACGTTAGCAATATGTATTTTTAAGGGTATTTGTACAATGTCCTAAGTTTACTATATTGCAATATATCCCAGAAAGCCTATCATACATTTTTTGTTGTTAAAAAATAAATAAAGAAAAACAACAAAAAAGATGTGTTGCTTAAATATTTTCCACAAATTAGATTAACAAATTAATGCTATTTATCATCACAAAAATGTATGATACGTTCCACCAAGTCAACAACCAACTTCTAACAAGACCAAGAAAAGTCCGGAAACCCCTAATAGAAGTCAACATCTGGAGCATCGCACCGTATGGTAGTGAAACGTGCACATTAATGCAAGAAGACAGAGAGAAGTAGAGATGGAGTGAATTAGCTGGACGGAGAACAAGACTAATGAGGAAGTGCTGAGAAGAGTGAAGATGATAGTATACATGATACGGCTTGACAAACATCTGAGAAGGAAAACGTCAAGGGGAAAATAGGAAGAGAAAGACCTAGACGCACCTGATTTACTGAAGTAAAGAAGAAAGTTAATGCCATTAAGTATCAAGAGGTGTAATAATAGCAGAAGAAAAAAAGAACGGCGGTTACTCTACTGACAAGAGCTACGAATATTACAGAGTCGTAGCGCCTGCTACGCTGCAGTTGCAGCGAAATGTGGCAATGAACGTGGTAGCAAGCTAATATTTAAATTATATTGCTCAAACAAAACCTATAGGTAACCTAGAAAATGTAGGTAGTAAAAACTTGCAATTTTGTGAAAATGTAAATTAAATGGGTTATATTATATTAGTATTATACTGAGACCAAAACTACAATAATGAGAATTTTGTCTACCACCTTCTGTCTTTCTGTACGTTCCATTTAACTCGAGAAGCACTCAACGGATCTGATGCGGTCGTTTTTTTCTTATCGTAGTAGTGAACCTGATCAACATAGAGGCTATAAAAGGGGTTGATAAAATAAATATTTATTATATAATTATATATAATCAACCATTTTTGTTTTGCTTTTATTTTATCAACCCCCTTATAGCCTTTATGTTGACCAGGTTCACTGCAACGATAAGGAAAAACAACCGCATCAGGTCCGTTGAGTGCTATAGTTTTTATATTATTGAAAGACATTTACACGTGAGTAAAGTCTCGGAAAAAACTAGTAGCATATATGACAAGAACAAAGAATCATTATGTATTGAAACTTCTGTCATTTCTTCCATAATAATACAGAAACGTTTTTGACATTTCTCCATTGCTTATACCCATATCAAAGAATGGTGCCTGCATACAAAATGAATTTCCTTCAATAATGTAAATAAAAGATACTGATAACATTATCAGCTTTGTCATGATCCATTGTTATGGAGATTGAAATATGGTATTATATTCATTGGTGGGTTCATCTATCAAATTGAGTTACTGCGTATTTCTGTTTATCAGAAAATACTCGTACATTATCAGAATATATTATTATTTGATGCCCATTGACGTCATAGAGACAGGCATAAGTGTATTATTAGATGGGGTATTATAAATTTCGGTATTATTTTATTTTATTACAGCTTATCATATTACTTACAATACGAGACCAATTACAAAATGAGTAAAAGGTGCATTGTGCACACTTTTTGCAACATATAGGTTAGTAATATATTCTTGTATTGTTACTCTATAAATATATTAAACTTAATTTCAGGATTTTCTAAAATCATGAAGGAATCGAGCTTTTAACGATAAAATCTATTCTAGGTAACATCCAGAAGTGGCTAAAAATTTGATTTCCAAGTGTCAAAAATAAAGATATGCTATAATTATTAAAAGAGTGAAATGGAAAAAAATGCATATTCAAATAAAATGATTCACGTTGTTAGCAAAAGAGCTTAGAATTTAGTTATAAAACACATCTAGATGACTCGTTGCATCTGAAATCTTTTATTAAGTTTATTAATTGATAACTATACGTATTTGGCAGCGGCCTGCAAAAATATAAAAAATAATTTTTCAAGGCCACTGTTTGGGACATAGGTGCAGTCAAATATTTTTGTTTCAGGTTTAATGCAATAATTTTGAGAGAAAATTTAATTGCAGTGTTCGTCTATGCTGACAGTCTATACTTTCCCAAGACCACGAGGCATGCAACTTCAATTATAATTATTAAAAGATTTCAGGAAGCTTTTGAATTATGTCTCATATCGCAATATAATCGTTTTTATGATAGTCCATTTGTCCTATTACTAATATATTACCTACAACTTCATAGCATAAATAACAAAATGAAAATAGGATTGGAACACCAAAATTTTAATACAGCGAAAAGAAGAGAAAAAAAAGTAATGATATTAAGAGAATACATCTTATTAACTAATTCCAATACAACTCTAACAATTCAAAATCAAGATAAAGGATATGGATATAGTGACTAGAATAGAAAAAAGAATACTTTCGTGGTTTGGAAAATTGAATACTTTCGTGGAAATTAATGAAATTAGAGTGACGACGTAAAGTTTATTATGGGCAATTGGAAACTAAGAAGCCTTAGAAGGATTATTACACCGATCACAATGGCGAAATAGTACAAAAGGGCCAAATCTATTAAGAGTATGTTTTTGTTAAAATAGAAGCACCCGGAATAGAAAAGCTTGTGTGACTAGATTGATAAATGTGGAGGAAGCGGAAGAGACGTGTCAGGATCGCATCAGATGTAAATAAGTGCTCTTTGTCTACCCTTTTGGGAGACAGTCATGAAAGAAAGGAATATATATTTTTGTTACTTGTAAAAGTACTAAGTACAGAGTTGTCTGCAAGACAACGTATGTATTCAAAATACTAAGTAAGAGTTCGATTTGAACACGATTAAATATTCGTAGTTTAGTTTTGTTATAATTTTGTATTTACATCATTGTTATACCGAGGGTGCGTACGCAGTAGACTTGCCAATTTAAACGTAAAAATTCAACCATCAAATGTGCCAAAGGCCGTATCACAACCCTACAGTATCGAGTTTCTAAACCAAATCAGCCCTCAGTTGATTGTGTCAATCCGTTTGGGGCGACAGGTCATGCATTCGATTACCGACAGAGCTAGACCGGAATGTGATTTCGACTAGACCTGGATTGGGTAGGTGTATTTCAGGACCCAGATAGCTTGTAGTACAAGCCTTGTACACATTCGTTCGTCTCAAGTATACAGGAAGAAGATATTTTGAATTAGTTTACACTGAAATTCTCAGCAGTAATGTCAGTAAATTTTAGTTTTAATGAATATTTTTATTGTTATAAAGAAATACTTCTACTTTTTTTAAATATAATCTACTCTGCCCAACCGGTTTTGCTTATACAATATTATCAAGAGCTTGAACTTGAAAAATACATTTATGCCCGTATATCCCTATAATCCCTCAATATTCATTTATTTTTATCGCGTCTGGGTATTTCTGCAAAAGAGGAGAGAATCATTCTTCTTATAAAAAGAGGGATAGCTTAAAAAGCTCAGCTTTGCTTAACATTACATAAATAAAATCAAAATATGTGTAAAATTATTAATTTCATAAATAATAAATAAAAAAACGTTACGTACGTAGCTTGAATTCTTATCGGTTAATTATTCGGGTAAAAAATTGATTTCGAAACCTTACATTAATTCGCCAAAGTTTGAAACTAAATATTCACCAACAGTTATTCACTAATATTTTAACCAGTTCTAACTATTGATTCTCTAACATTTGTCTACCAATATTAGGGCATGTTTTAGAATAGATATTCGCTTAGATTTCTGTGCCAATATTTTCTTAAATTCCGGAGTTTGGTTAAGATCACTAGAACCACCAAGATATTAATATTTCAAATTTATATTTTAACTTACTTCAAGGGTAGAATTACGCTATTTTACCATGACTGCAAAGAATAAATCTTTTTTTTCGGATAAAAATATTGTACGTTTAACGCTTCCTAGAAGGTGGAGATAACATTTCTTCTGAAAACAGTACTCTCGGCGATGAACATCTCCTCCCTTTGAAACCTGTGCAGCATTAATTACCTCAGAAGCGTCAACAGACAAGCTAGACATGTTTGCTTTGGATGATGCGACAAACAAATCATACACAGGTAAACACTGCCTCCGTGTCAGCGCAAGATGTCTGACAGGCATGAACTACCTGAGATAGGGTCGAATGAACATTGTGTGTTTTCATATTTGGAAGTACAATATTGATCCTATTCCGGGGGTAGGTACGTCCTCGGGGGTAGTATTACTAGATGCAAAAACGTAAACGTCACTAAAATATTCCAACAACAATGTTTGTATGAAAGCTTTGATTTCTTATTGATTGTATAAAATAATCAAACACGACACAAGCACACGTGCACGACATGAAAACACTGTGAAACTTCTGTAATTACAGTGCATTTGAAAACACTGCGTGGGGGATCCAACAGATTTTTTATTACTAACAAATAAAGACTGGCCAAAATAAGGTATCAAATATCTTATTAAAGCTGGTTGACAGAACAGAGGGAGTAAATAAGTACACGCAAAATTTTACATCCCCCTTCTTCTTCTTAGTTTCACAGTGATCCATTAGTTCGAACGCAACATGGTTTTTTTATATACTCTTAGTTGGTATCATATTATTTTGATAATAATGTATTTTTGTTTTTGATTACGATAACCTAATAACCTAATTGTACAATAATTTCCTTTCGATTTTGCTTTTTGTGGTATATATTTTTTTTTATTGTGTTCATAGCTACATGCTAAGTCTTGAACCATTTTGTCATCCATATTTATTTTATTTTATTTTAATATTGTACGTTTTAACAACAATCAAACTTCAATTCTATTCTATAATGACACAGCTAAAGTATTTTTTTCTTTCAATACAAGTGCTTGTTAACTCGTATTTTATATGATTTAAAACTGTTGTCAAAGTCAAATTTACAACACTAGTGTTTTAAAAAAAGTTACCAGGCTTTTCTTGTGTACCATAAAATAGAAAGACTTGACAGAAATTAGCTACGAACGCATCAAACTGAAAGCAGCTTCTTCCCGTAAAGTTGGCAACTTGCTTGAGAGATAATTAAAGAGAATGCCCGCCTAAAGTTCATTTGGAATATTTATTGTTTGTTTGTATTGAATTAAATTTCATTTATTTACTCATACTATGCATTGCAAAAAGTAGTATGATTCACGTGGGTAAGGGCAACAACTTACTCATAACATTTAAAATGAAACACTCGCTTACCGCTCATGTTTCAAATCGTCCCTGTAAGCTATTGCCTCCTTACCACACTTATGGCATAAACTACTATTACATGTAAAGGATATATGAATATAATTTGCAATATTCCGCTAAACAATTCTTGTCGTGCTATTCAAAATGCAGACTCGTGCACCGCCCGCCCGCCCGCATAAAAACATGCAACAAGCAAGCAATACAAGCAAAGCAATCTTAAATAACAAGCAAGAAAACTTATCAACCGTGTTTCGCCTCTGAATGAGGCATCGTCGGGATGTGTTGCTTGCTCGGCTTCTGCGCAGCAACTGATGTGTTGCTCACCCAGCCGCTCCGCAGCAACTGATGTTGTTCGCCCGGCAGCTCAGCAGCTAGTCAGCTAGTCTGCTTGCTGTATTGCTTGCTTGTTGCATGTTTTTATGCGGGCGGGCGGGCGGTGCACGAGTCTGCATTTTGAATAGCACGACAAGAATTGTTTAGCGGAGTATTGCAAATTATATTCATATATCCTTAACTTAGTAATGGACTTCCGCAAGGTAATGTCTATTTCAATTAATCATACTATTACATGTATCAAATTCTTTTCGAAATAATTTCCAGTGTATTTTTTCAAACGACAATAGATATTCGCTCGATTCAGATAATTTCAGAAAATAAAATCTTATTGCGTATCGGGTCAGAAAAATAAACAAAATTGAGCGTTAAAGTATACCGGATGTAATTGTTAAGTGTGACCAGCCGATTATTCCGTAACTATTACATATATCAAAAAATTTTAAACTGATACCGAAAGTACGTTACATAAACAGTAAAATGACATCAATAACGTTTTGAAAATAGTAACGGAATAATCGCCTGGTCACACTTAACTATTACACCCTGTATACGTCTTATCGCCATCCCAGGATTTAACAGAAAGCGGTAATACATAGAGAATATTGACCCAAAAACACCCGCTTGAATCGAATTGAAATCGTTTGTGACTGAATTGAAAACAATAACCATAAAATGTTTTATGTTAAATTAAACGCCCATTCCGGAGAAAACTTTTCCCATACACTTTGCCAAGTTTTGTTTTCAGTTTAGTAAGTCAGCTAACCTATTTGGCCAAGTGCGAGTGGGACTCGCGCACAAAGAGTTTCGTACCACTACACGAAACGGATAAGGAACCCTAAATATATGATAGATAAATAACAACAATATAAATGCGATAGCAACATAAACCTAAACAACCTGACTAAATTTGAAACTAGTGGGTATTATAATACCATCTTTAAGAAGAGCTGAAACAAATAACTTTTCTGGGGACCCCCTTTGTTTTTCATATATTTTTAATTTTTATTATTTATCGTGGTAGTAGTTATAGTACCACTTATTCTTTGAAAATTTTAACTTGCTACCTTTTACGACTGAAGCTGTTGACCCCTGTGACAGACGAACGGACAAACAGACAAACACAAAGACAGAGAGACAGCGGAGGTTTAGTAATAAGGTCCCGCTAGGTACCCTTCGACGAATCTTTAAAAAGAAATAAGGCACAATGTTTTCTTTTGAAAACTCTTGTATTTTATTTTCTACTCGTCTTCTACTTAAATACAGTAGTACTCTTGTACTTCAGATATCTTGAACAATGAATTAAAAACAACATTTGGCTGGATATTAATGCTACATTCGGTAAAGAAAATATTTTGCTACTCTTGTATTTTATTTTCTACTCGTCTTCTACTTAAATACAGTAGTACTCTTGTACTTCAGATATCTTGAACAATGAATTAAAAACAACATTTGGCTGGATATTAATGCTACATTCGGTAAAGAAAATATTTTGCTATAGGATACATTTTGAGGGGCATAAAAGGAGTCTCTCCATATGGCTCTTAACCTGCTACTGGTCAATTTCACTTACTTCATTGGTGACGCCGTTTCCACGCACCGTGATTTTTAGCCCAAGATTTTTTCAACAGCATGCTACTTTTATTTTTAGAATAGTTAAAAAAATACATGTTTTTAACCAGAAAACATAGATATTTCTTAAATCACAACTCTTTTATTACAAATAATACATTTGTACTTGGAATACGAAAAAAATCTAGTTATTTAACTATTTAATAAATTAAATACTCTTTAATCAGCCTTTGTCAGTCTTATGCCACTGGGAACTCTTATAAAATATACAAAATTGGTGACCCTTCTTACCAAAATACAATATACACACCACAAAACATTTTAAAAAATCACTCTTTTTGAACAATCAAACAGCAAGAAGACCAAGACACAAATATTTCTTGCATTTGTGGTAAGGCATACTCGACTGTTCTGTATTTCTACCATCCACACTCTTAGCACCAATTTCTTGAAAGGCCAGCCATCCCCACATGGTGTTAGGGTTATTGAACCTTAGTCCCGACCACTTACCGAGTCTCCAGTATGAATTTGGGTATATAAACGAAAGTCACATTTTATAATCGAGCTCTTATAAAGCAATTAGGAATATAAGTTGTTATTATACCAAATCTTATTGTTAACATATAATACATTATTGGTTGTTATTTACACTCTCTGGATACATACACACACCCTTTCACACACATAAACACACGCAAAACCCTCTCCCATAAGTACCCATCCTCACATATACGTGGGACGCACTATAAGTTTCCGGAATGAATATGAAAAAATACTATTAAAGGTACAAAATTAATTTATTGTTTTTCAAAATAATCTCCCTTGGCGTCTATGCACTTTTTCATACGATCAAACCAGTTTTGAAAACTTTTGTGCCACTCCCCTGTGGTGACCTCTGAAACGTGTTTTTCATACTCCTCGACAGCCTTTTCTGGTGATGAAAATCGTTGACCGCGTAATTGGTTCTTAATTTTTGGGAACAAAAAAAAGTCACAAGGTGCCAGGTCGGGACTGTATGCAGGATGACTCATGAGTTCTACATTTTTCGTCTTCAAAAAGTCGTTTGTCTGTCTGGCCGTGTGAGAACTAGCATTGTCGTGGTGCAGGATGATACGGCGTTTACGGTTATTTTTACGGAGTTCGTCAATAACTTCCGGCAAACAAATGGTCGTGTACCAGTCACTATTAACGGTATGACGATTCCCTAAAGCAACAGTAGCCACGTGTCCAGTTTTATTAAAAAAAGAAGCAATCATCCGCTTAGATGCACTTTTCACGCGCGCCACTTTGGTTGGTTTCGGCTCATCTTGATAGACCCATACGCTCGATTGCTGCTTTGTTTTGGGATCGTAGCAATAAATCCATGTTTCGTCACCTGTTACTATGTCCCACACCAAATTTGACGCACCTTCGTTGAATCTGGTAAGCATGGCACTGCACCAAGTGACGCGGTCCGTTTTTTGAGCCTCGGTCAAGTTGTGTGGGATCCACCGCGAGCACAGCTTTCTCACACCCAAATGTTTGTGTAGGATTGATTGTATTTGACTCATGCCTATGTCTAAGGATGCGCGAATTTCATGGTGGGTCACATGCCTGTCTGTTTCAATCATACGGCGCACAGCATCGATGTTTTTGTTGGTCACAGCGGTGGACGGCCGACCATCGCGAGATTCGTCACTGAGATTGATACGACCACGCTTGAATTCTGCAAACCAGCTATAAACAGTCGTCTTGCATGGTGCTTCATTGCCAAAAGCTGTTTCAAGCCGAGCGATGCTCTGTTGAGCTGTCAAATTACACTTAAAATCGTAGAAAATCATACTACGAAAATTTTCCCGAGTTAAATCCATGTTGATGCAGACACACAATTTTTTAAATGGCGCCACAAGGTAAAAACAAAAGACAGTCAGATGAAACAAACTGCATTCTACAGCCAAAGAGTTCTTTTTTCAAATGTTGCAATAAATTTTTAAATATTGTTTATGTAAGTGGCCAGTTCCGGAAACTTTTAGTGTTACCTATGTATACATATATATATATTATTACAAGAAAACATATCAACCACGTTATTAATAAGTAATTCTTTAATCGAATCTTTATTGCACTCTATTGATTTATTTTTCACTAGCTTTTGCTCGCGCCTCCACCTGATATGCTTTAACGATTAACGATACGCTTTTTTCCGGAATAAAAAGTAGCCTATGTGATAAGTTGGGGTAAAAGCTATATCCATTCCAAATTTCATCCAAATCTGTCTAGCTGTTTCAGCGTGAAAGAGTAACAAACATACACACACACATAAATTTTCGCATTTATAATATTAATAGTGTGATGTGATGATTATAATATTTATATGCTTTTTACTCTTCAATTCCGTGCTTTGTTTTGTTTTCTATATTGAAGTTTCTGAATGTTTTTTTTATTTTTTTACAAATTACATCATGACGGCATTTAGTCATTATTTTGCAAAAGTTTAATTTGTCAGCAAAATTTATTTATTCTAGTTTTGTTATTGGCATATTTGAATTTTATTCTGTGCCATTGTTTTCAACTTTAATTTGCTGTAAAACTAATAAACGTTTGAAATGAAATGAAAATATCGGCCTAAATAAAAATGACAAATTTCTCTCCGTACTAAATTGAAATACTTGTAATTTTTCTATGGGAAAATCTCTTTCTTTTTTTATTGGTGACAAAATATTTCTTTAATAAAGTTCGGCATGGTATGAGTATGTGGTTTTTGTAAATAAACATATATTATACTAGTTATACCAGTTGGTTTACATCCAGAATTGCCTTCACGAAGTGAACCTATTTCAAATTAAAAGCCTTAGCTGAATTAGAGGAAATCAGAACCGCTTCATAGCCCTTGAACCAATTTAATCTTTTTGGTCCAAAAGCTCGAACTGAACTTATCGATGTGGGTTAATCCGTTAATGGAACTGAGTAAAAACAACTAATGCATTTTATTCTCATTGAACTCATTTCAACCTGGCTGGCGATTTTTGCAAACATTTTTACACGCCTTGCTTTTCATACGCCTCTGTTTATCGCGTCGTAAATGGCGTGTGATGATAATTTTAGTAACTATAACTCCTTAAAAGACACGTAAAGCATGTTATGAATCAGGACAACGGGTATATATTTCAAAAGTTTAGTACGTCTCTAAATAAAGAGCTTGTAAAAACCATCGGCTTCCAGCCTTCGCAAATTGTCGCAGGTGTCAGAATTGCCATCCACGTTTACAAAATGCACAAAATTATTTTTGGACTACGTTTGTTCGCTTTAAAACGTATCGGAACGCACATTGTATGTGTCAAGATATTTGATTTTTATTGATATGGCAACACAAATTGTCAATTGTGTCTTGGACGTGTGTCCGGTTGGATTTTTAATGGCGTTCTTAGACAACAAGAGTTGAAAAAGGATATGTGTTTAGTATTTCAAGGAAATAAATAGTTAAAATAGAGAAATAAACCAGTTGATCAATGAGAACTGTGATCCGGGACGTGTACGCGAAAAGTTTCGTAAATCCGATAATAGTGGAAGGTGATGAGAAAGGATTCTCATTACCACGTTTTGCAGAAATCGTGATACCATTAACGGGTTGGGCTGGCCCAGGGTTAGAGGGTTGCGTTTAGGAATCTACATCTGCAAACTGCTGGCTGGGCTGGTCGTTTGTCAGAAATCTCCGCGCCGAGGTCGACGACAGTCAACGTCAGAAGAGAGGAAACGCACACCCAGGGGACCTGTGCTTTCCTCTGAACCAGGGCTGAGTCGTGACCCGGATCCAGCGCGGAGGACCCGTCCAGGACGAAAAAGTAAACTTAAATGTGAGTGTTTGAACCATTTACCCTTGTAACGGGATTTAGTATATAAAACCCCCGTGTGTGGAAAGCCTCTTTCTGGCAGAATTTAGTCTTTGTACAATATAATTGGGTCCAGCACGCGAAATCTAAATTATACCTATCGAGAGGGGGGTTTTTATCATACAACGTTGTTTCGTGCAGCAAAAGCCAATGAAAGAATGGAAAAATATTTTTAACTTTTAAGGTTTTTATACATATTTATATGGGTATGTTAGCTAGAATTTAATACAAACACTAGAAAATAATTAAAATGCTAACCATAGTATACTATTAGAAATACTAACTGCGCATCACGTTTAGTCTGTGTTGATTTTTGGATTGTCACAAAAAAATAACCTCAAAATGGCGGTAGTCCAACATGTATGTCGTGACCAGATCATAGAATTGATTAATTCATGTAATAGTCGATCATTTCATAAAATGATCGCATTTCATGAAATAGTCAACTGACACTGACCAGATCTTTTTTCAACGTTTAACGATTTGGTCAGCGACGTTTGACTATTTCCTAAAATGTTAAACGTCGCCTCGCTCCGCTCCGTTTCGCTTGGCTCCTGAATGTATATTCACGAGCAACCTAACACGCTCTTCCTCGCTTCGCTCGTCGTCGCACCTACTTTGCCCTAGGAAAACCTATAAATCGCATCGCACAAACAATAACAATGCGCCATCAGCGCCGCTAGTGGTGAATAAATGTAACTATTTCACGATATGATCATAATAGGTTGAGGAAAATCTCTTTTCGCAAATAGTTTGTTTGAACTTATAATAAAATCCCTTTGGCTATACCATTTGTATCTGGCTGGTTTTGGTATTATTTAGAAGTTAAAATTTTAAAAAAGATAATTCCAAATTCAAATTAGGTAAAATGTGTGATTTTCATTTGTTTTTCTTACTGTCAAGATGAGTGAATCTTAATTCTTAATCTGAAACTTAATAATGACACACACACAGCCGTGTAACATCATGTATGTTATTCTGCTAGAGCCAATAATAGAACAGGAGGTTAAGAGATAATCTATTAATTTCGTTTTGTTTTTAATATTATTTGAATCAACTTTTGGCCTGATTGTCCGACTTTCTCTTGTTCTGTACCTTCTATCTCTTTATTAAAACATTGCTGTATATAAATATTGATTATTTGAAAAAAAAAAAAAAGACTTAATGCTAGATGATAGTCTATTTTTTTCAATTTTTTGAATTGTGAATGACGCCGGACCCAGGAGAGGGCCCGAAATATATTTCATTTTCAATTTTTATTTTATGTTATTAATCAGTATATCTATATATAAACGTTATAACAAATATTATACTTATACTCAAAATGTATTTAACAAAACTGCTTAAGTTGGTCAAGTACTAAATGTTCACATAAAATTGTTATCTAATAATTTTCTGGATAATTCCTTAACGGGAAAATGACGCAAGTACAAATGAAATTTCATAATTTTAATGATATTATTTGCAATAATTAGGAAATCCATAATTATCAAAAATATTTCCATGTTCTTTTAACGTTTATGAAGTAGTTTAAATCCATCCTAAATTTCAAGATTGTTGGTCTCCAGAAAGTACCCAACAGATTTTGATGATCAGTCCGCGTGTGGGATATTTCGTATGAAAATACGCTTTGTGAGAAACTAGAAAATGTATTTTTTACTGCAATATGAAGCTATAGACTTCAGTATTCGTAAAGACATAATTTCAACTTGATACTTCAAGCCGTTTTCGAGAAACAGGGCCGACACATTGACAAAAAGACGGAAAGGTAGATGGACAACAAAGTATCCTCAAGGGTTCCTTTTTTCCATGATAACAACAAAGTTATATTAAAATTATCAACAAAGAACAGTCAAGTGACAAAAAGTAGCTGGTTGTGTCAGATATACAACCGTAAATTATTCAAGTGGATACTTCCTATACTGCCTCTTTACTCAATCGCAAAATAAGGAATTAGTAGCTCCCATAGAATATTATTCTCGTTATTTTGTTTATCAAAACAAAAGCCTAAAAACAGCCAGAGAGGAAATATTTACACTAACAAACAAAATAAGCGGAGAAACGAAAACATTACATAAAAAAAATATAATAATATACACCGACTTCGTAGTTGAACTACATGCGAAGCAATGATTTTTCAAGTAAATTATCTTTTTTTTTTGTTTCGTTGCATATATCTAAAAATTTAGGAAATATTGCGGTAAAATAAAAATAAGGAAAAAAAATGCTCAAAAAGCTTTCTAAAACTTTAAATTTTGAGTCGTTTTACAGAAAAAGATCGATAGTTTAGTTTTAGAAAAATATTGATACTTTAGTAAATTAATTACAATAATATTCCTTTATTTTTGGGCGCGTACACAGGGACAAAAAAATGGTTTTTGGTGTTTTGTACCACAACCCTAATTTTACAAGTCACGTTCGCACTCCATATCTTATGTTCTTAAATTTTTATTGAAAGTCGATAACCGAATGATCTTACTAACTTAAAAGAAATTTACTCAATAAAATTGTATTTTATATAACATAATGTGAACATACATTCATTTGCGTTGAATTAAAACCTCCTTTTAGGAAGTCGGATAAAACTATGTTGTCCCATTTTATCCGGACGACAAGTTTCACACAAGCTTTTTCATGCTAAATGTGGAGCCAGGATAAAGAGGAAAAATTTCAGTGTAATGTGACAGTATCTTTATGGAAACAAACAAGTATCAGGGTCCCGCAAAAAAAACAACCCTTATTGTCAAGCGGGTGCACGGAATAACTTGAAACGGCTAACCCAATTATTTATAAATCTGTAGGCCCGGTGAATAACGATTTAACATTTAAAAGTTATTTTTACTACTTTGCTCCGTTTTTTTTTTACAAAATGGTCCAACTGGAATTTGGATATCGTAAAAAACCGGAGTTAAACATGACAAAACCATTTTAAGTATATTTTTTTGCGGTACACAATGGTTTAAAAAGAGTAAGTCGCATACTGAAATAACACATTTTGGAAAATTAAGTGTAACTTTAATAAGATCATTTTTCACGTTTCGTTTTTTTGGTTTCTACATATTATGGTAAAAGGTACAAACTCAACATCATATCGATAACATCGACATACATAACATTATGCATTTAACAATGCATTTTTTTTTTTGGTGCCGAATGACTCAATTCAGTTTCAATATCAATTAAATATTGATATATGTTATTTTCTATATATACATATATATATACATTTTAGATTAAAAACTTACACAAACTTATTACCTACTAAGAAATAAACCTGGGTTTTTTGCAAAAAAATAGTTTTCGTGTTTCCTGTAAAGTTGGGTTTTTTGGGTAAAGTCCTTTTTCCCCGGAGGCACCGAAATAAAAATGGGTTATCTTATTTATTTTATATATCGAACTCTTGACGGATTTTATACATGCAACTTCAAAAGTAAATAAACCGGGCAAGTGCGAGTCGGACTCACCCACCGAGGGTTCTGTAAAGTTGTATGATTTAATTACAAATGTATATTTTCAGATTTTTCCCCATACTTATAGTATAAGACAGTATTACTTGCCAAATTTCATAGTTCTAAGTCAACGGAAAATACCCTATAAATTTTGATTCCTTTGAGAGTGTCAAAATATACGTTATCGTATCTTTTTTACGTTAACATAGAACTTTGATTTTTTCACAGCTTCAAAGGACTGTAGAACTGAGTATATGGTTTTAATTTTAACTGGAAGCCTGTTCCCGAGATAAAAGGTCTTGACAGACAGACAAACGGACGGATGGACGGACAGACAGGCGGACAACAAAGTGATCCTATAAAGCTCCGTTTTTTCCTCTTGAGGTACGGAACCCTAAAAATGTAAAAAAACATCCGCGAAGATGTATCAGAGGAGTTTCCGAGTGTAGACTGTCAATAAAACACTCAACACTCGTATAGCTTCTTTTTACCGACGATTTTTACATCCCAACGTGAAACTAACGCCGTACTTAGTGTGCAAATAAACACTTTTAGGACACTTTAGTTTACCTCACAGTGTTTTCCTTCACTTTCAACGAGTGGGAAGTACATTATCTCTATATAAAATACAGCGCACATTTTGGTGTCCGCTCGTTTGCTCGGATTTGAACACTGGTCTCAAGTAGCTAATTGTGCAACGGCTGTCTTTAATAAAACTGCAAAATAAGGTAATTAAATGTAAACTATAAAGTCAAAAACGTTGACTATGGAAGGATAACTAAATCCTTAAAAAAATTACAAAACATTTTATAATTTTTTATAAATATCCATTTTATAAACTTTTTAGGAAGCAGAAAAGCTACATTGTTCTCACAAAAACACCAAGAGAGGATAAGAAAGAGTAATTCCCCACTTGTGGAAGGTGAACTAACCATCTCTCCGTAATGAGTTGAAAACCAAAATTTCCTTTATTACCTTGTGATAACGGTGCTATTAGATTGTCTCTGCGACATTTTCAATGCGGTTTCCTGTTATCTTGGCTAAGGGATATTTATCCCAACAACGCGGAGCTAAACACCTTTGTTTTTGTCGGAAAAGTATTCTATTTCAGCGAAAATAAGATGGGGAAAAACATCTGCTTACCTTCACACTTTTTATTTCCTTCCTGGTAGTGAAACACATTTTCCTTTAAAATTAAATTTTTGAGTATTTATCATTATTAAGAAAAAAATATATCCGATTATATCCGATATATTTTATCCGAATAATCGGATATATTTTTTTCTTAATAATGATAAATACTCAAAAATTTAATTTTAAAGGAAAAAGTTCGCTTTCGGATAATTCAACAGGAGTTTAGGATAACTGCTTGCGCAGTATCAATCATTCTCCTGTTAAGTATATACTTCCATAGACTTTATGAAAATTCCTGGACAGACTGGTAACATCTCGCCTGCTTTCACTTTCACGCATTCTAATCAACAAGTCGAGTCGACATTGTCCATCAGCTGAGGTAGTGGCCAAACGTAAACTTACAGCCTAACTAAAATTGCTTTCTCAGGGTAATTGATTGATAGCTCTTATTTTTGTTTTGAAAGCTCAAAATTAATTTATAAGCAAGTACTCGTATTTGTGGGATTAACACGTAGAAGGGAAAATGCCGGCGCTGTTATAAGTATTCATCTGTATCCTGAGCCACTAGCTTTTGGCAGTGGCTTCGAATCTGTTAATATTTTTCGGTTCAATTATTTTACGTTACGTATTTGTCTTATACTTTTAGTTCTAGAGAAATTTCTGATCATTATTTTTATTTTCTTGGTAAAAACTATGATAGAAATAAATTGCAAACAATTGCAATATGTAATTTCCAAGGAAAGAGTAAGCATTTAAACAGTAAAAGAATTTTCAAAATCGGTTTAGTGGTTCCAGGTATTACCCGCTTGAATTAAATTAATGACCATGTCCCGTAACGACTACACATAACACTCAAAGATTATGTAGCTTCCTACTATTGAAAGAATTTTCAGAATCGAATCAGTTAGTTCCAGAGGTTCACACTCCTCTTTACTTGTACAATATTAGGGTAGATGATGTATATGTAGATAGTGTAGATGATCGTACTTTGTAACTAGGAAATGACAAATCCTAAAATTAACTAATAAATAAAAGGAAAGTAGTTGCTACTTTTTTGCCTTCCCAACTCTAGATTACTCTCAGCATAACACGAAAAAATAAACTTAACCGTCCCTAAAAATACGAGAAATACAAATGTCCTAGAATTCCACGTAAATTACAAATGGTGCGCCAGAAAATTCCAGTACCACACGCACACCATTCTCAGCAATTGCCAAGAAGCCATCTACAAAGATGAATACATTACGCAAGGTTATACCATAGCACAGAATTACGCAAAATGTTTTGAGACGCTTTGCTAAATTGAATTACTGACTCAAGCTGTGACTTGGGTGATATGTGAATAATTTATGTATGCTGTATTAGGACTTTCTCATAAAGAAATAATGAGAATTTATACAAACAGTTTTTCGGAATTCATTCGGTAAAGCTCAGACGGAAAAGTTCTGTGCCTTTTGTGAAAGTCAGGAACGTGTTTTACAATCCTAAGCTCATTTTGGGCTGGGTAGAATTTATACAAAACTGAAAATGCTGTTATGATTTATATTTCACTAATAATATCAAACATAATAGTACCAAACTTACTGAACATGCAATTATGTTCGTACTTATCAATACACTAACTGTTCCAGGCGACTATGTTTTATTTATGATTTAGCTACTTGCGATTGTCGGCACTTGGTGAAACATCGTATACTATTTCACTATGCAATAAAGCTTTATATTACTTTAGCCTAACATTTATCTTTAAACTATGTGTGTTTGATGCTTCCTTATGGAGCTATGAGTTGGGCTGCCTCGATTATGCAGTACTTCCGGTATTTCAGACTTTGTCAAGTCAGGTGTAAATTAAGTAATCTTTCCGTGTTTTATATTTGTATGTGCTTTTCTGTGTTACCATTTTTATTTTATATTTGTCATTAAATTGAATAAAATTAAGAATTTGGTTTCATTTATAATACTAATATATTTTTTATAAAATTATTTTATTTTTATTATTTTATTTAGGGAACAAACAGTCGTAACGCATACAGTAAATATTATAAAATGCAAACACAAACAGACCTATAAAACTATAACAATGAAATATACAATAATTACAATACACTTTCACACCTAATATTTATACAAAAGAAATTAAAAAGTTGTACAGAATTAACACTAAACGCAACACAACATAGTGTGACGACATCAACATGTTGTGACACGCTGTTGAAAAAAAAGGATGCTATTTGACTACTTTGGCTTTTAAGAAATGTACACTTTCGTTGAACAAACGACATCACCAAGATTTTCGTTGTAAAGTTTTACTGTATGTGAGATAAATCGGTGCCTGGCATAATTAGTTCGACAATTCTCGGTTTGAAACTGAAAAGCGATACGACCGACGACGTGAGGAGGGACGTGGAATCTTCAAATTAAGTAGATTCACCAAGTTTAAGCAATCGATTGTGTTATTAAGTAATTTACTTAGAAACAGCATGAATAAGTGAGCGGCGCTCGGATAGACTTTACGAGTTGTGACGCTCGGAAAATGCTGTAATATATTCAGTGCTGATAGGGCTCGTCCTTTAAAAGAGATCAATAAAGACGGCATAATTAGAACTCCACACACACTACTGCATTCGAGAATACTCCTTATATAAGTGAAATTTGGGACTATTATAGGTTGCAGCAGATAGTAGCAGTAGGTTGGCATATTATTATTCAAAGAATAAAGCCGAGTCGTATAATTTTTGTATTATAAAATCAAAATGATCGATTATGACGCCTATATCCCTTATATGATTGGCACTGTTATGTTTTCACCAGAGAGCTGATAAGTATTAAATATGTTATCAATGTAATTTATATGAAATATGTAAAACCTTATGTGAAATAAATATCTAATAATGATAATATTATTAATTTCTATTAATTAATCATATGATTTATACTAAAATAAGTGTAGAAACTATTGACTACACAAGGTATTAGGAGATGATGACCTTTTTTCTTTTCACGGCAAGAATTCTAAGCATTAAATATGAACAACTTTTGGCCCGAAACTAAAATAGGTTCCAAAAAAGAAATCTGCAATTGCATAGAACACCTTAATACCCACTCGAATAAAAATGCAGATAAAAATTATTTATATATCGACTGTTAATAGCTTATTTTTGCTTACAAGCCTTATAATAAAGCCTATTTATTATACAGCCTAATAGCACTCGAAGATAATATAGAAAATCGCATGCCTATCGGAGATTTTCATAAAAAACCCGCCAAGCCAAAAATGGGGCGGAGATTGAAAAAAAAAACGGACTTGCTCACCGAGGGTTTCATACAAATTAGTAAAAGTTCAAAAAAATCTACAAAAAGATTTGGTCACCCGTACAATTATGACCGCGCATACCGTTGCTTAACCTCGATGATTTTTTAATGATTTAATTACAAATGTATAGTTTTAAGATTTTTTTCTACATTTGTAGTATAGTATAGGCATTACTTGCTAAGTTTCATAGTTCTAGGTCAACGGGATAAATACCGATTTAAATTTTGATTCCCTTGAGAATGTCGAAATATAGACGTTCTTTGCGGCATAAACAGCCGTATCTTTTTTTTACAAGGGGCTGTAGACATGAATATATGGTTTTAATTTCAACTCGACTCGTGGAGGACGCGTTCCCGAGATAAAGGGTCTTGACAGGCAGACGGACAGACGGACAACAAAGTGATATAAGGGTTCCGTTTTTTTCCTTTTGAGGTACGGAACCCTAAAAAGGCTAGTGAGCGTCAGTGTGTGCATTACAAGCTAGTTAGATCAAATAGTTACAAAAATATTCGGTGGACAAGTATGATGGAAAAATTCAACGGTCTAGGTAAGTACCTCGGTGGCGCAATGGTAGCGCGCTTGTCTGGGAAACAAGAGGTCGCAGGTTCGAATCCTGGCCTGAGGAATTTTTTTCAAATTGTTGTCTTTACATTTGTTTCTAATTTATCTTTTCTGGTTTGTAATGCACTCTAATAATAATATTTAGAGTAATCCAAAGCGATGGATTTTGCAATAAAAACATAATCTCAGACCATAATATGTTTCAAAAAACATCAAAATACATATTACAGACCTTTCCAACGAGCCCCTACTCGATTAGCTGCGTTCAAATTTCAGAGACAAATAGACTTTTCCTAGTAAAATTTCGTTTTACAATTTATCCACCATTTTAATATTTTTAGAGCTAAATTTTATTTATGTATGCCTTAAGGCGCATAGGCACGCCACCGTTTTAGTACAAAATTTGATAACCCGTTTCTCTGTTGTTTTTCGTTATAGACTAAAGGTATACCTCTAAAGTTAAATACAGACATTTACAAAGACTGAAATGTTTAATTTTGATATAGGTACAATCTGAGGCAAGAAAACAACTTTGTATGTAAATCTGTCTAGCTTGATATCTTTAAAACAAAATAATATTAAAAATGTTGGCAAAATGGTGCCTTTTAAAATACCAGCACCAGCTAATAAAGGTCACATAATTTGGTCCATTACGAAAAAAAACGGGGAAACGGATTATTAAATTTTGTACTAAAACGGTGGCGTGCCTAGGCGCCTTAAGTGGATTCTGATATACATATAAGTGTAAAACATACTAACGAAACAATAACGTTTTCTTATTTTGGCTGGGCTTGGGTTACGGAACCCTAAAAATAGTACGTTTTGAAAGCTCTGTCTTCTAGACCACTTGGCTAGCTAATGTTATTAGAATTCCTAGATTCTAGAAACCTAAGAATTATTTACCTGAAAATAAATTCATATGGTTTTGACAAGAGCTCTACGTACATTTCTATTTATAAATATTTAATAACGAGCCTACTAAGTTTATTTCGTATGTTTATTGTTTTATATGTAGTAAACTACTCTTTTATCTGCGGCTTTGCGTGCATTTATTCAATCTCTGCCCCGTTTTCACCTTGGGCGCTATTTTGACACCACTTATAACCTAGAGGGTTAGCCTAAGCTCACTACAATGATAATAAAGAAAACTGCATCCAAATTCGTGGAATGATTCTCAAGTTAAAACGGAACATACATACATACAGACAGACATACAGAAAAAAGTTTTTGCTTTATTACAATACTACCAATTTCCTTAAAAAAATTGAAAATATATTTTCATGATTTTTTTTCTATTTTATTACCTTTTTCTATATTCATAAGTATATCCTCATTCAGATTCTATGGATCAGTTTCTGAATTGAGGAAATATCGCTAAGCAAATACATTTAAGTGAAAAATCAACCAATCACAGCGCTGCATTTTAAAGTACAACACTACTTAACTTGGAGTTCTCAACTGTGAAATCGGGGGCAAGTGAGTCCGTCTCAAACAAAAATAGAAGTGGAAGAAACGGTTGACCCCAACCTTTGAACTCTGCTCAAATACTAAAATGAAATAAGAACGCTGAAATATATATCGGAGATTTTAATTTTCTCCTTCTGGCTGGCTTTTCCAGGAGTTCTATAATTCATAATGCCCCAGTCGACACCAAGATGTCTGCTCATTATTCATTAATGCCTCATGCCTAATGCCTCTGAGGTTTAGTAGTTCAAATATTCGGCTACTTATCCAGAGGTCACGGATTCAAATCCCGTAGGAACACAGTAATTGTTCGATAAGTGTGTTTTGGACGGCACGTTTAGCTGTGGGTCTGTATTTGTGCTCAAAGTATGGCGATAGGGCTCACCACCCATTATGCCGGAATGTTACAATCTTCAGTGAAACGTGGGTGTACGAGTGTGCACTGTGACATGTGTGTGATAATACCTCTGACACCCTCTTGAGGATTCATGTAGTGACAGTAGATATATTTTTTTCTTTCTGTCTGTACTCATTTCTTCAAGGCACAATACAACAGCCGTACGTTCTCTTCTAAGAACAAACTTTATATCCCGGAAACATTTCCTATTTGGAGCAAATTGCTCTTCGCCTATTTCTTGGCAGTTTAACACACATAAAACGGTATCAGTTTTGGGCCAACACACAATAAACTTGAAATAGCTACGTAATGTCGTAAACTCACATATAGGTAGGTAAACGTATAATAAAATTGTTGATTTTTTTTCTTTCGATCGGCCCGATCATGATAGATGTTATATAGTCGTAAAATGTCGCTTTTTGTGTAGATTTCTTTGTTAAACGTCGACAAATATCTTGTGACTTCGTGATAAAATGAAACTGATCCATTTTAGTTGTTTTGGCGAACTCGATTTCTGGAACGATTTATTTGTGTGTAGATATTGTAAGCACTAAATAAAATTAAAGACACAATAAGGCCGCATTACGACACAACCCACTGGTGGGTCACAGACAGATATCACTGGTAAACAATGATCTTGA
Source organism: Ypsolopha scabrella (assembly GCA_910592155.1). Classification (NCBI taxonomy): domain Eukaryota; kingdom Metazoa; phylum Arthropoda; class Insecta; order Lepidoptera; family Ypsolophidae; genus Ypsolopha; species Ypsolopha scabrella. Next base: position 23,606,611 of record OU342978.1, on the reverse strand, counting down.
TAAAAAGAATAGAGTCGTTTTTTTAAAGACTACTACCTACCCGCGCACAAACCTCATACTTAGTTTCGTTCAACCACCCTCGTTAAACATCGACTTCACTGACTATACGAATTTCTGTTATACCGAGTTGTGTTTTCGATAAATTAATATAAAATTATTTAAAGTAAACGTTTTATGTGATTATTATTTCTATACATTGTAATGTGATGTCCAGGGCGTGTGTTAACGCCCAGTCAACTTTTTCATGGTAAATACGGTTAAAAAATGACTTTTAACAGTAAGTTGCCCGCAAATATAATAAAAGTTATCCTGATATCCTGATAGTTATCCTGATATTCTGATAGTAATCCTGATATCCTGGTAGTTATCCTGATATCCTGATAGTTATCCTGATATCCTGATAAATTCTATTATATTTGCGGGCAACTTACTGTTAAAAGTCATTTTTTAACCGTATTTACCATGAAAAACTTGACTGCTGTTGCAAAAAAACTGAGGGTGACTGGACATTTTTTTAAATGTAGTTTATTTACAGGCTAGTTGTAGATACACAATAACCCATTCGATTTCATTTAACTTCCATCATGGTCATTTTTGTCATAAAAATGACTTTTAACCGTATTTACCATGAAAAAGTTTACTGCTGTTGCAAAAAAACTGAGGGTGACTGGACATTTTTTTAAATGTAGTTTATTTACAGGCTAGTTGTAGATACACAATAACCCATTCGATTTCATTTAACTTCCATCAAGGTCATTTTTGTCATAAAAAATGACTTTTAACCGTATTTACCATGAAAAAGTTGACTGCTGTTGCAAAAAAACTGAGGGTGACTGGACATTTTTTTAAATGTAGTTCATTTACAGGCTAGTTGTAGATACACAATAACCCATTCGATTTCATTTAACTTCCATCAAGGTCATTTTTGTCATAAAAAATGACTTTTAACCGTATTTACCATGAAAAAGTTTACTGCTGTTGCAAAAAAACTGAGGGTGACTGGACATTTTTTTAAATGTAGTTTATTTACAAGCTAGTTGTAGATACACAATAACCCATTCGATTTCATTTAACTTCCATCAAGGTCATTTTTGTCATAAAAAATGACTTTTAACCGTATTTACCATGAAAAAGTTTACTGCTGTTGCAAAAAAACTGAGGGTGACTGGACATTTTTTTAAATGTAGTTTATTTACAAGCTAGTTGTAGATACACAATAACCCATTCGATTTCATTTAACTTCCATCAAGGTCATTTTTGTCATAAAAAATGACTTTTAACCGTATTTACCATGAAAAAGTTTACTGCTGTTGCAAAAAAACTGAGGGTGACTGGACATTTTTTTAAATGTAGTTTATTTACAAGCTAGTTGTAGATACACAATAACCCATTCGATTTCATTTAACTTTCATCAAGGTAATTTTTGTCATAAAAAATGACTTTTAACCGTATTTACCATGAAAAAGTTTACTGCTGTTGCAAAAAAACTGAGGGTGACTGGAATTTTTTTTAAATGTAGTTTATTTACAGGCTAGTTGTAAATACACAATAACCCATTCGAATTCATTTAACTTCCATCAAGGTTATTTTTGTCATAAAAATGACTTTTAACCGTATTTACCATGAAAAAGTTGACTGCTGTTGCAAAAAAACTGAGGGTGACTGGACATTTTTTTAAATGTAGTTTATTTACAGGCTAGTTGTAGATACACAATAACCCATTCGATTTCATTTAACTTTCATCAAGATCATTTTTGTCATAAAAAATGACTTTTAACCGTATTTACCATGAAAAAGTTTACTGCTGTTGCAAAAAAACTGAGGGTGACTGGAAATTTTTTTAAATGTAGTTTATTTACAAGCTAGTTGTAAATACACAATAACCCATTCGATTTCATTTAACTTCCATCAAGGTCATTTTTTTCATAAAAATGACTTTTAACCGTATTTACCATGAAAAAGTTGACTGCTGTTGCAAAAAAACTGAGGGTGACTGGACATTTTTTTAAATGTAGTTTATTTACAGGCTAGTTGTATATACAAAATAACCCATTCGATTTCATTTAACTTGAATCACGATCATTTTTGTCGAACAGTGTTTTGTTGGGCTGTAAAAATATAAAGAATAAATAAAAAACAAGTACAGTATTCACATCACAGCGCTGCATTATGAAGTTAAGCACTACTTAACTTAAATTCCCCACTGTGAAATCGGGGGTTTGTTTATTAGCGGGCCCTGAATCTCACCTTTTGTTTTAAGTGAGTCGCAATTCAAGTGAGTTTGGGAACCCCTGCAATAAAGTCTAGATAACACTCGATCGCAGAAGATTTAAAAAAATAATGAAATAAAGCCCTTAATGCAGCGTTAAGGTCAGGGCTGAGTTTTACTGAACTGCTCATATACTTTGATCAACAAAACAAAAAATATAAACCATATATTTTTTGGTTATTAGTAAAATCATTAAAATATACTTTGTAGAAAGGGCTCTTCTATCGTCACGAAGTGAATCCTTTAAGGTCTGTCAGAGGTGTTTCGAAGTGTGTCATGAAGTGAAACGCAAGTCATAGTTCGCGCAAGCAATCTTCGTTGCACAGACGATTACAATCCGAAAGTGATGGGTAATGAGCCCTATTGCCGTACTTTGGACACAAATTGTAAGACACTCATACCGAGCATAAATGTGCCCGTCAGGGATCAGAACCAGTGACCTCAGGATTAGCTGTTATGTACTCAAATTCCATGACCACAGTGGCAGAAAATTAATGTTAAAGAGAAATACGGACCGCAACATTTTATGTAGTCCCTCATTTCAGAAATCCACAAAGACAAAATCTTTTTTGGTCTCACTACGAAAACAATCTGAGCTTAAAATGTACAAAGTATTTTACGGGTTCACTGGATGGATTCACATAGATGCTTTTACCGATGTATCGACGCACACGTCCCTCCGTACTTTCTTTCCGCGTCGTTTAACTCTTATTACCTTAAAATACAGACGATTTTGACGAGTTTCCAAATCTAAAAGTTGTGGTTTAGTCCAATTGAAAGCCTTGCGCGTTGAACCGTGGGTTTGCATCCGGATCTGGTAAACGAAGCGTTAATATTTACAAACGAGATATGACGTTCCGTTACATAGAACATTTATAAACTTCGAATAATATTCAACTGAAGGTACATATTATTTTTAGAATAATTGTCTAGTTCTAAAAACCACAGCTAAATAAATCCAATAGCGACCAATACCTACTAATAGAAAGAAAAAAATCGGCCAAGTCCATGTCAGGCCACGCGCGGTTTAAGGTTCCGTAGTTGCCCAGTACATTTTATAAGTTACAGATCGCGCCAAAATTCTAGTCCACTCGGAAGTTGCTCTCCTGAAGAACGGTCCATACATTGTCGTGCTTAGAGGGGACTAAAAGTTTGGTGCAACCTGTACTCGTAAACCTGTAAAGCCTACTTAGCTGTAATAGTTTTCCTATTAACTTCATTTTATACCTGTACTTATTATTCTGTGAATTATTCCACATACTCATAAACAACCGTTTAGCCGGCAAGGGGGGCGGGACACTTGACTCTGCCAAAATTTAGCACTTTAAAGCTTAATATTTCGCCAACGGATCCTTAAATCTAAAAGTGGCTTTCACACACCCACAATGTTTTTGAGCGACCTATCCAACGATACCCCACACTATGGGAAAGACGTGAAAAAACATCATCCTTAGCATTAAAAAAAAAAAATTTCGAGGTTTTATTTTACCGTTTTGTCGACGTAGTTATTATATATACCCACAATAAATCAGGTTTCTAGTATTAGTAGTCTCTGAGCTAAGCCGCGGACAGACGGACAGATGGACATGGCGAAACTATAACGGTTCCTTGTCGGACTACCGAACCCTAAAAACAAAAAAACTGAACACAAACTTAGAGAGAATCTTAACTAACAGAAGATAAGAAAATGAACGTTTAGTTTACTACGCCTTAGTTCGTAGTACGTGCAACGGATTATAAATGCTACGAATGCTACGAAGCTACGAGATGCTACGAGAAAGTTTTAAATATTGCGGAGAATAGTGATTTATCTACAATACGTGTATTCGCATTGACTTTTGTGTTTTAAAAGATACATGCTTTTAAAAAGCACATGTATCTCTGTCACAAAAACACGAGACTCAATAAAAGTGTCAATTTCTGTCAGCTTCGTTCATGTCGCAATTCAATTCGTTCATTTCAGGATCCAGGCAAATATAAAAAATATATTCGAAATACATTTTTTCAGATTACAACTCAATGTTTTTAAATTAAAAATGCTTAGTTATCATAGCTTAGCAATAGTGTAATTGTATTTAACTTGAATAGATTTAATTCAACAATATTTACAGATTAATGTTTCAATGAACCACAAACTGGGTGTGTTAGAGGCAGTTGCATAGTATCAGTAATTTATCCGTTATCGAATTTCGTAGATTTTGTGGAAGTGCCGAGGCAGAATTATTAAGTCTTGACTGCTTTTACTCTTTCACTTTCTAGACGAACGCGCTTCATCCTAGGTCTCCTTGATGCTTTCCAAGAGTATATAAAAAGACAATGAGTTTAAAGGAATATACTTGCTGAGTATTTGTGTATTTAACACTTACTGATTGATGAAGTTGGTGAACTGTTATCATCATATAAGTTGATTTCCGTTTATATAGCCAAATTCATGCATTCAGTAAGCGGTCAGGACCAAGGTTCAGTGACCCTTTCTGTGAAATACACAAAGTAAATTGTAAAATCCTTATACCAGTTAAGTCGAGGTTGTTCTTGACCAAGTATAGAGGCACAAAAAAAATTTTCGTGTTTCGCAAACATGGTCATTGAACTTTGGTCATAACCACTTACCGAGTCACAAGTATGAATATCAAAGATATTCTATCAAAGATTCTATCAAAGAAAATCACCTTATATATCATGAATTTGTGCCCAAACTATAAATGGCAATTGGTCTATCCCCTATCGACAAGAAAGAGATATTGGCACAACGCAACACATTCTTGAGATAAATTTTGGGATGTTACAAAAAAAGTTTGTTGCTTATGTTAAGAAACTATACTAAACGAAACTGTTTTTTATATGTTTCAAAATGAATATACTTCTGTAATGTCTTTACCGTTATACTGCATTGTAGTTATAGAACTTGTTAAACTTAAGTAGTTTAGTAAAAACTCCATGTTAAATTCTTATCTTAGAGGTGGCGCTGGAGGCCATACATAACTCAGGTTATTTTTAGCCTAACATGGCTCGTAACGTGTGGCAATTATATATTTATGTGACTAGGTTTAAATTCCTGAAACTATATTAAGTATTAATTATGTTTTTGTGCCATTTGTTATGAAGTATAATGAATTCAATTCATTTTCATTTCAATTCGAGCTGTTTATAAAATAAGCCAAAAATGTGAACAGTTTTTGTCTCGTATAAAATTTCATTAATAATTGTTTTCTCTTCCAATTTTGTTCGCTATGAGCATCAGTTGCATCAGATCAGAAGACTGTTCCACTTTACAATGAGATAAAATGCAAATAACCAAGAAGATGTTTTGGCTTAAAGCCGAGACATAACAGTTGTGGGAACGAGGTTGTTTTTGATACCAGCCTAGATGTAAAGTAAAACTACAAAGACTGACTTTTCGCCTTCGTCCCCATGAATATCAGAACAAAGAGTAGGTCAGCGAAGCTGTATCTGATCTTACATGGGCTGTGGCCAGAATGCCTAGCTATTCTTGACATCCTTGCAAGCACAACCATGATGATAAAAGGAAATCTGACTGGGGATTTACTGTGGGAGTCTTTAAACAACAAAACACTTCGTTTCCCAGGCTAAATAGTTCACAATCAAAAACACATCTGACACCCCGTGGGGGATATATTGTGGTCTATTTAGGTACAATAAAAACATTTAATTTATAGTTTGTGAACCCGTGTCCTTGTTTATATTATATCATTGCGGTATATTGTTATGTCCTTGTAAGTTTTGAGACTCGTGTAGCGTAAAAAAGTTGCCAGTGTGTATATTTATGTAAAATTTATTTTCCCACCTACGTCAAACCGCCCCAAGGGGAAACCAAACCATTTGTTTTCTAGACGATATCATCAAATATTTATTCGTATACAGGTCGTTTCGCTTCCGTTTTTTCTATAAAAGCTGTTTCCCCTTTACCAAGTAAAAATAAGCGCATGAAAAGGCATGTAATACCACTCTAGGGTGTAATTTCATGCAAATCAGCAGGACTTGTTCGAGGTAGGATAGTGTGACTACGCATATTAATATAAAGATAAGGTGGTTCAAGCATTTTCCACTTGTTTTGTAGGTGTTTTCTAGCGGTTGAAGAACATACCTTCTGAATCAGAACTTTTGATTATTAAAAAGATTAAAGTGTTACATGCTCTGTATCGTAAAATCTTGATCTTGAACTCGAAAAAAAAACCGAGCCACGATCTAGACTATGATTTTTTTTTGTGATAATGACAGTTAAGAGGGTTAACCAATAGAATTTGATCTAAAAATATTCAATGTACCTACGACACGTCTTTTTAACTACTTTATTAATAGTAATCAGATTTAGAAATTACATAATCCACTTCAACCTGAATCCCCGAGGTTATGTCAGAGGTGTTTCCAAGAGTGTATTGTGAAATATAAGTCACAGTCCACACTCATATCCCCACATTTCACCGACGACTATTACGTCCCACATGATTGGTGGTGGTAAGTCCTATCGCCTTATTCCGAGCACAAATTTGCTCCTACGAGATTTGAACCTGTGCCCTCCAGAATAGAATTCGAGTACTTAATCCAATCGATTAGATTTCCAAACAGATTTCATATACGAGTACGTTGATAAAACACGTAAATTGTTTGTGACGTCACTTTTCAGGCTTTTAAATTGTGTTACGTACGTGTTTTTATATTTAATATACTATACCCATTTTTTAGTTATTAAAACTCTTGATAATGGTGTTATACCGAAACCGGTTAGGATTGACATATATACAAGTTTTGTGAAATGAGTACAAGTGTTTTTGTTCATCATGTTATACCCGATTTCCCTGACTTATTTATTATGTTACATATATAAAAGTAATTCTTTTGCATAAGCAACATCTTTTGATCTAAATAAATTGCCTTCCCGCTCTTTGACGTCCGGAATTTCTGAAATACCTTGGTGAAAATTAATAATAATGATGAAGTACGTATTAAAGTCTCCAAGAAAAGAAAGAAAATGACAGTTTATTGGAATTCTTGGCAATCAAATAAAAAATATAAGCCAACGAATGTACCTACATCACTTGTGCCAAATAGAAAATTTTATAACCTCTGGTTAAAACAATACACTTCCTCCTGCCATTAAAATGGAATTAGAAACACCGGGAAGCATAAAACAAACAACAACTATAATCCCAGAAAACATTGTTACAAAGGCAAAACAAAACTTAAATTTTCTTTGTTATCCGCCTATCAAATATTCATAGATGCACTACTTTTCCTCTGTTAGCGGTGAATTTGTAATTATTTCAGTTGAAAACTGAAGTCGGGTGGCAACTCAACTAAGTAGTACATTTTCAAGTAGCTACGCTTTTTAGCTTCCCGTTACGTTACAGTTTTCCAGGTTCGTTTTTAATGTAACAGCTTTTTCACCTTTTGAGGTCACTCTCCTCAAACGTTTCAAATGTATTCAAAAGTCTCGGGTTTTGTGTTTGAAGGAGCATTTGAACTTTGAAGTTGGTTACTTTATTTCATGGTTTGTTTCGTTTTTGATCCGAAATGGTATTTTGTTATTTACTAGCCTACTATAATTCATTTCACTTACCTATACGAAAAGACAATTCTTATAACTGCTCCCAAAACTTTTAAAACCTAGATGCTTGTTCAATTGAGCCGGACGTAAACGGTTTGTACTCGTATGTTAGTCTAAATATGAGTAAAATGAGTCTAGTGTACTACGCAAAGGAGTTTTAAAGATTTTCGAATGAAGTCTAATTTCTTATTAATTTGGTGCCGTCGTGTCATTGTTATAAAAATTAAATTTGACATTAATAAAAACAAAAAATATATTTTTATAAAGGCTCGTAAGACTTAACATGAAAAATAGATTATATACTTGTAGAACAATCAAAGTTTTAAAAGGAGCTATAGAAGCGAGATTTTACGCTCTAGCACCGTTTGTGGTGTGACAAAGAGATTGATTTGTACTTCTCTTATCATTTTTATAGTTGAAACTATTAGTATGGAAACAATATGCTTAAAAACGATAAATATTCATGCAAAAAAATATATTTCCAACGAAAACTATATCTGACAGGTAGATTTGTAAAGCTTCGTTTTCTCAAACCAAAAATCCTCGCCTAATACCCTACATTTGTCAACTCCAAAAAATCATAGCCCTACTTTTTCTATTCCGTCCCAATATCGAATACGCGGGCAAAATATTACCTATTTCACGCGATAAAACCTAGATTTATACCTAGCATGAGCATAAATACGGCATTTACATGAATCGATATGAAAACGTGACTGTTGAGCATTCCGAAGAAACAAATAACGTAACCGAAAATCTCGATATATGAGCGTCCGCGGCCATTTTGTAACTTTCGAAGCGATTTATTTGACTTGGCGAAATGGTTACGGATTTTTGGAAGCGCTGTAGATATTGTTTTGTGGCGGATAATGCTGGTTATTGATTTTGTACAACGAAAATAGTATCCGGCAGAAATATGGCACGTTACTTGGAAAATATTTGTCATATTGGGCTTCGTTGGGTTTCGTAGGTCTTCCTTATGCCGATAGCTACTACCTACAAATTCATCCATAAACTACGTACATATAATTTACGCCTGTCTTTAACAGGGTTACTTGGAGACTATAGATCTCGTATTGTTTATTTATTCTAACCCGGGTGCTTTGGTAACTTTGTTTCTACAAAACATTGCACATTTTTCACAAAAATATTATTTTTTGATTTTGAACTAGTTATGGAAAAGAACATTCCAGCCTTAGCTATTACATAATATTCCTTACAGACTCATCTAATGGAATAGTGCGGGAGTAATTAAACCGGGTGCATCTCTTAAAGGAGTTAAGTGACTCCGGTCTGAAAGGGCGACAATTACTTTGTAGCCGAACGGTACTATCATTTAATTAAAAGACTGTTAGTTTACAGTTTTATTTAACTGTCCCTAAAAATAATTTAAAAAATCTGCTTTAGTTTTATAAATTATATAAACTTTCTCTACGCGATAAAAGATTCTTTAATTTATTCTACATAACAGCTTTGCGCACGTCTGTATTTTTAATTTACTTAAGAATTAACTTATTTTCTTTTAAGTGACTTTACAGTTTACACTTGTGAATACCTCTGACACCCCCTAGAGGATCTATGACGTAACAATGTGTGTGATATTTCTGTATTTATAGTATCTGATATTGCGAGTTGACTTAGCCGCGTCGTATATACAGGGTGTAAATGGAAAGTCAAGAATCCCTTTATGGTATGAAAGTATACACGATTCTGAAGCCATTACGAGAAAAAAAAATCCTTGAATTTTCACAAAAAATTACATAATTTTTCTAAGCTATGGCTACGCAGCTCACCGGCCTCCCCACACACCTAATTGCACCTCGTAACCCGCACCCCTCATCCGAGTGGCCAGCGACCAGTGAGGGTGTCCACGCGATTAGTGTATTTAGAGTAAAGAAAATCGTCTTATTATGAGGTACTGGTAATTTATTTAGAGATCCCAGTATTTAAAATAATATCTTTACCGATCATACTAACACACCCTTAAAGAATTCTCGACTTTTCTTTTACACCCAGTATAAGTATGTATACTAAACACTAACGAAGAAACGTGTCGGTTTTACCGTGTGCTTTCGCGTAGGCCTATTGCATTTCAAATAGGATAAAAACACAAAACTCACTAAATCGCGTCCTTACCACGGAAACAAGGTAAAAACTAACAAGATACGTATAAAATTGCGTACTTATCACATTTTACGACCCAAGTGTAAGGAGCTCTAAACGAAGTTCCGAATCAATCCCAACAAAGGCCCTAATTTGGGCCATAAAACCAGCCATTACCTTTCTCACATAAACCGAAAAAATCCAATAATAGGATCACAATGACCTTTGTTACTTTTATTTTCAGAATAGTTTAGTTCGCCCTGACTTTGCTCATTATTTTTAAGGTATAACCAAAGCTTGGCTGCTTATAGGCATAAAAATTTCGAATTAATCAGGCGTATATAATAGGTGTATGTATAGATATGTATAACCATAAGAAAGTCTCATCGAACGATAATTTTGTATTCTGTAAAATTATTTTTGTAGTATACGTGACAACAACATATCTTTATATTATATGATTAATCATCAAACATACCTAATATCTTTCATAGTCAAACATATATTGTTTTTACTTTTGTAGATGACACTAAAAAAAAGCAATTTGGCAATATTTGTAATGCGATCTTGTTACAGAAACGAAATGGCACACTCAATTTATTACTATGAATAATGTAAAAATACGCTCATTTTCCCGCTTTTCTGCCATTACGTTTTATGCTTCCGTAACTACGAACCGTTATTCGGATGACTACCAGAAAAACTACTCAAATAGCATTTATTGATATTTAAGGTGACGCCACGAAATTTTGGCGACATGGATCTCCATGTTTCTCAGCAATTAAAAAACATATGTAATTACCAATTTATATAGATTAAGCATTTGATAGGTGGTGGATTTGGTAGGTGGTAGAGCTGATGCCGAGCTCGACTGTGGAGGTACCACCATCTTACTCGCAAATCCTCCCGAAGTTATTTGGGGGAGAGTAAGAGAACAGCTCTCAGGCAAAACCAGGCGGCCCACCATTGCCTGGGACCGATGGATGGTGGTATATCCATCCCTAATTGCCAGGCCTTAAAACAGACTAGTGACGGGCAGCGGCATCACTGGTGCAAGGGTTTCGGCACCGCGCTCACCCACCCGCCTGCCCCCTTGTGTGAGTATGGGCATTTCGTCCAGGGGGACCACCAAGAGTGGCGTAATCCTGGAAAGGCCTATGTCCAGCAGTGGACGAAACAGGCTGATAGATGGAAGCATTTGATTGACATGAATGAATGAATGAATGAATGAATAAACACTTTATTGCACACAGAACAAGATATTTACAAATATACAAAGAACAGACAGAAGGCAAGGGCGGACTTATTCCTAAAAGGAATTTTTTCCAGTCAACCTTGGGAAAATATAAAACATTTTTATTGAAGAAATTCACATCAGTGCATAGGTACATTCTAAGTTAGTTCTAAATCTATAATCTAATTATAAATATACTAAATACAAATACATACTTAAATACACAGTAAGTCATTCAGAGAGAGGAGAGGTAAAATTTTTTCAAGTGATATTTAAAAGAGGACACAGAAGGAAGATCTTTGAGATTTTGCGGAAGTTCATTCCAAAGCCGAACAGCATTGACCGTAAAAGATTTGGAGAAACGATCAGTGGTATGCGGAGGCATCGCCAGATCGTGGTGGTGACAGGAGCGAAGCGTTCTGTTACTACGGTCAATGCGAAGGACAACTCTTTCTTTTAAATAATTGGGGTAGAGGGGATTGTGAAGAACATTATATAAAAGGGAAAGGATATGCAATTTCCTGCGAAGTCGGATAGGGAGCCACTTTAATCTGCATCGAAACTCGGAGACGTGATCATACTTGCGCAGTCCGAATATGAATCGAATGCACAAATTCTGAAGACGCTCCAGCTTATCAAGCAGCTCTTCAGTGGGATCTAGATAAGCAACATCGGCATAATCCAGAAGGGGAAGAAGAAGAGATTGAGCTAACGTTATTTTCGTATCCAGTGGCAGGAATTTCTGTAGGCGCTTAAGCGAGTGATATGAGCCGAAAACTTTACGACTTACTTCATTGATATGTGGACACCAAGACAGAGTTTGGTCCATCCACAAACCCAAATTCCTCACTATCGTACAGTAAGGCACTACTTCCCCATCAAAAATCACATCTGAAACGTTGAACATGTCCAAGCGGGAGACATAATAGTTACTACCAATGAGGATAGCCTGTGACTTCTTCGGGTTGACCTGCAAACCAAAACGTTGCGTCCAATCTCTAATGGCAATAAGATCAGAGTTAATGGTGTCTACAGCCCTGTTTATGTCGTCTAGCGGTGCTGCTGCGTACAGCTGCAAGTCGTCAGCATATAGATGAAAGGAGGAAGACAGAGAGGTAGTAATAGAATTGATAAAGATCGAGAAAAGGAGAGGAGAAAGAACGCCACCCTGTGGGACGCCGGCAGTAAGGTTACACCATTCGGATTCGGATTTGACATCATTTTGCCTGAAGATTTAGTTGATTGATTAATTTTCATAGCAGAGAAAAAAATATTTAGAAAACCTCTTTTAAAATAGAGATTTCTATTTTACTGACAAACGGGAGCGAAAGAAGCCTCTAAGTTTTTTATTTAAATTTTTCTACAAATACACTTCAATATGGCCGATTGGATTTATTAAATTACTTATAGTTGTCATTTTAAATGAAAAATACTGTTTTGCCGCATACGACCTTACGGCATAAGCTAGTTCGTGAGCGCATATTTGTATGGAGTAAGTCCTCCTCACTCCTCTCCCGTAAGACGCCGATTTAAAATTAAAAGTTCATCAAGGCCTTGCCTTAAACACAAGTATTTTGTAAAATAATAGATTCCCGCTGTTGCCATGGCCATTAAAAAAACGCTATTTTAAATAGTTGTAAAATAACACATCTAAGTGTATATACCAATAATAATTGAGAAATAGTACCGTTTTGCTGATTCCACCATGACTAACTTAAGTAAATTGTAAGAACATGATGGCTTCTTTTTATTAAATACTGTTACAAAGTCTAACAGAATTTATTTAGATGCTAAACGTATATATTGGTTGGGGAAAAACTCTTTTCGCAAATAGTATGTATGAACTTAAAATAAAATATCTTTGTCTATACAATTTGTATCGGGCTGGTTTTGGTACTATTAAAAAGTTAAAATTTTAAAAAAGATAATTCCAAATTCATGTTGAGTAAAATGTGTGATTTTCATTTGTTTTTCTTACTGTTAAGATGAGTAAATCTAATGAAGAAATGCGATACATTTTAAAATTTTACTACAAAAAAGGTAAAAATGCAACGCAAGCCGCGAAAAAAAATCGTGATGTTTATGGACCTAGTGCAGTGTCTGTGAGAGTAGCACTAATTTGGTTTATGTGTTTTCAATCCGGAAATTTTGATGTCAAAGATGCACCTCGCTCTGGGCGCCCTGTTACGGATAAATTGGATGCCATTTTTGAAAAATTGGAGCAAGATCAGCTTATCAGTAGTTACGATGTAGCTGAAGAACTGGGGATTGACCACAAAACAGTTTTGGCGCATTTGAAAAAAGCTGGGTACACAAAAAAGCTCGATATTTGGGTGCTTCATGAGCTTACTGAAAGAAACTTAATGAACCGTGTACTCATTTGTGATTCCTTATTACAACGTAATGAAACCGAACCATTTTTGAAAAACCTAATAACTGGTGATGAAAAGTGGATTACGTACGACAAGAAAGTGCGAAAAAGGTCGTGGTCAAAGGCTGGTCAGGCTTCTCAGACTCTGGCGAAACCCGGGTTATCTCGCAGCAAGGTAATGCTGTGTGTATGGTGGGATTGGAAGGGCATTATTCATTAAGAGCTGTTACCGCCAGGCAGTACCATCGATTCTTAACTCTACTGCGAACAACTGATGAGATTATAGCAAGAAGTTGAGAGAAAGCGGCCGGAGTTAGTCAACAGAAGGCGTGTGGTTTTTCATCATGATAACGCTAGACCCCACACATCTTTCTAAATTCAAAATTCGTAGCGGGGACGATGAGTCCTGCACTGACTCTCCGTGATCGTGAGTATTGTGCACTTCCCCCCGGTCAGTCAGCCTAACCAGGACAGCTCCTTGAAGTAGAGCCGAACAGCTTCAGCATGCTGACACAAAAACTGGTTCAGTGAAGGGAAGGTGGAGCTCGTCGCGAACCCTGCTTTTCGTCTTATGTCTTCGGTTGTAGAGCAGTGGAGTAGCACATGTTCCACTGTGTCGTCCTCTAGAAGGCACCCTCTACATAGAGGGCTCTCGGTGCCACCTGTAGTGAAAAGGTGCTTATTCAGGTTACAGTGTCCTGTTATGATACCTACCATTTCACGTAGATCGGACCTTTTTAGTTTTAGCAAGTATCGTGTTACCATACTATTTGCCTGCGGTACCATTCTTCTTGACAGACGGCAGTCGTTTCGTTCTGCCCACTTTTTGTTGTGTATGGCTAGTGTGTGTTTTCTGAGCTCACCCCTGATCGCTTCCACCGATGGTCGACACAGCTTAATGCCATGTGTCGTTACTTCCATGTGGGATGCTAATTTAGCAAGAGAGTCTGCTTGTTCATTACCTTCATTTCCGTTGTGTGCCTTGGTCCAGTATATCTTAACCTCGCATATGGTTGATTGGTTTTGTAGTTCTGTATGACAATCTACTATGATTTTGGATCTACTTGCAGGTTTGCTGAGCGCTGTTAAGTAGCCATGCTGTCTGTAGTGATTGTGACCTCCCGTATGTCGCAAGGCCTGCCTGTGCAAATTGAAGTCGCTGCCTTAGCTGCTAGGAGTATACCTGCCGTCTCGGTTTGACACACCGTTGTTAAGTTATTGAGTGGAACTGCTTTACTGAGCCCTAGTTCCGCACACACGTAGCTGCAACCAGCCCTACCGTCCTTCCTTCTGGAGCCGTCGGTGTAAAAAGCCAGTACCTTTCGATTAGGTAGGATTTCGGTATCCTATCAGTTCCTGTGGCTGCCTCCGGAACAATCTCTAATGTTCGTTCAAGGATTCGACAGTGATTGGTTTTTATATTGTTACCTTTCCAATGGCCACTCAGCAAAAATTAAGAGAGTTTGGCTGGGACGTATTTAATGTATCCGCCGTATAGTCTTGACCTTGCACCTTCATATTTCCACTTGTTTCGGTCTCTTCAGAATTCTTTAGGCAGTGTCAGGTTAACATCACGAGAGGACTGCCAAAACCACTTGTCACGGTTTTTTGATCAGAAGCCCCAGAATTTCTATAGCAATGGGATCGTATTCCTACCTACAAGATGGCAGAAAGTTATCGAACAAAATGGCACCTACATACTTTAGTTAAATGTAAATAAATTTTATTAAAAAATATTTTGAATTTTCATACAAAATGAGAAGAAACTTTTTCCCCAACCTATTATGTAAAACAGACTGGTGACAATGAGCGGCGTCACTAGTGCGAGGGTTTTGGCACTGCGCTCATTAATCTCCGCCGGGTTAATACCCGCCTGCTTAGCATGTGTACCTTCCGACATTCCTTCCAGGGAGCGCCAAGAGTGGCGAAATCTTGGAAAGGCCTGTGTCCAGCAGTGGACGAACCAGGCTGATAGGTGGATGGATTAATTAAACTTAGCACAATTATTATTCACTTTTAACGAGACTTTCTCTGAATTGTCAAAAGCCACACCTAAATAAGTACCTGTTTTAAAAGGTCGAGCATTTACCTGAGTCGCAGCAATTTGAAATATCCTAATGATTTCATTTTCAATAGTGGTCCACTTAGTAATACTCCGCTTATTAATCTGCACGCCGAATCTTATGTGCTTGGTACATACATAGCATACATATGTACTTCTACCTCCCAGAGGGATAGGCAGAGATCACATGCCTTTCGTCTCTTCCACACCCATCAATTTATTCACACAAACTCTCCTATTCAGTTACTGAAGAAGGGCAAAGTCAAAAGCACGTTCAATATGTCACCAATTTTGTTTGCATACGTCATTCTAAGGCGGCCTGGTCAAGTTTGACCTTTCATTTTCGTGCGATAAATGGTGATAACAGGCAGCATTTATGATGCGAAAATGGAAGGTAAAGCTCGACCAGGCCCTGAATTCTGACACGTGAGCGAAAACTGCAAAGGTGGTTTGCGGTTAATTTTATACGGGTACTGTACGGATATGTACCAGGCCCCTCAGAAGGTATTGCGAAAAAAGTTTTTATATGTGGGAGACTGGCCAGTTATATTGTTTTTCGAAAATAAAATTATTAATAAGTAAAAATAGGTATGTTCTAATTTCAAAATTTCCCTCCACATTTTTTGCGAGCTAATTCAAAGTATTGTGTCTCGCTGCAATATGGATCTGCGCCGGGAACATTTTAGAGCTATGATTTTTTACGATTTTTAAGTGTCGCTTGACACCGGATGAATCGTACGATAGACTTCAAATGGCATTCCTGGATGAAGGTCCTTCCAAGGCAACCATGTATCGTTGGTGAAACGAATTCAAGCACGGTCGACCAACTTTGGGGGATGAAGAAAGAAGCGGTCGCCCTTTGAATGCTGTTACCAGTGAAAATTTAATCCAAGACAATAAGCGAATTACATATCAGGGGATTCAATATATATTGAAGATTGTATTGGAAAGCTTTCACGAGATTATACACAGCCATCTTAGCGTGAGGAGGATAGTATCACGCTGGGTGCCGCACAACCTCACCGATGCTCAGAAGCAGGCCCGGGTGGAATGGTGCCGTGATATGCTAAACAAATTTGAAGCAGGCTCGTCTCGGCATGTTTACGATATTGTTACAGGTGATGAGTCCTGGATTTATCAAAACGACCCACAAACCAAGCGTCAGTCGACTGTTTTGGTGTTTTAAAATGAACCAACGCCTACCAAAGTGAAGCGATCTACAAGCGGGAAGAAGATTTTGATCCCTAGCTTTTTTAATTTGACTGGCCACTTGGTATCAATTCCTGTACGGGATCAAAGAAGCATCAATGCCAAATGGTATACTACCAAATGTTTTCCAGAAGTTTTCTCTGTTGTTAGCAACAAGCGACCAAACACAGAGCTCCGCGGGCTACTGCTCCACCACGACAAAGCACCTGCACACACCGCACCTTCCGAGGGACTTCCTAGACAGCACGCCAGTCAAACTCCTGGGTCACCCTCCTTACAGACCTGATCTAGCACCGTGTGACCGTGTATTTATTTCCAAAAATAAAAAATCAGCTCAAAGAAATACAATTTTCGTCGCCAGAAGATGCGCTGGCTGCGTTCGAGCAGGCTGTAAACGAGGTGTCTGCGGCGGACTGGGAAAAGTGTTTTGAAAACTGGTTTAGACGCATGAAACTTTGTATGGGGGCTGGTGGAGAGTACTTTGAAAAGATTAAGAAAAAAATAATTTACCTATAGAACAATTTTTTTTAGTTTCGCAAAACTTTCTGAGAATATTTTAATTTATTAATAGTTTTTATTGAAAACTTATTGTGAGCATTCCTTTGTATCATATTTAGGCCGCCTTAGACGGACGTATGCAAACAATATTGGTGACATACTGAATAATAACGTACCTTGGTCTGAGGCTTGGTCTTTTCATGTTATCTATCGATAACTGACCTGACTCTGAGGCCAGCCATCCATCAGCCTGTTTCGTTCACCGCTGGACATAACCCTTTCCAATGTTTCGCCACTCTTGAAGAAATCCCCCTGCTCACACACGCTGGGCAGGCGGGTTGGTGAGCGCGGTGCCGAAACCCTTGCACCTGTGGCGTCGCTGCCAATTGGGGATGGATATACCGCCATCAATCGGAAATGGTGACCCATATGGTTGTGCCTGTCTGCGAGCTGTCCTCGTGCTCTTCCCCGAATAACTTCGGGGGGTTCAAGAGTTAGATGGTGGTACCTCCACAGTTGAGGCCAGTACCAGCTCTACCACATGTGGGGCCACCGAAGCCAATTTACTTACCTACTTGAAGTAACAAGGAAGGTCTCTACCCGCAGCAACTTACCTATAAAAGGCATAATGATTTTATTATTACTGGTCATGTTTGGGACTTAGTCTGATTTTAAGATAGTTCTCATAACCAAAATTGTCTTAAACTGACAACATATCAAAAGTAAAAAAAAAAATTACTGATATGAGTTATTTACTCGTTATTACTGAGGCCAATTTTTTTTTTTAATTTTGTCTATATTATTATGTTCCGTTACACTCAACAGATAAGATGCGGTTTTCTTTATATAAGGGGTGTTGACAAAATAATCACAATATCGAAAATTGTATTCTATATATCTTACGCGCACATAAAAGATACATTGATTGAAAAAACACCTCCAAGCAAGCGGAGCCACGGGCAAAAGCAGGTAAGCCATAAATCAAAACAATTAATATCAAAAATCTAATCTCTTTATCTACGAGTATAACAAAAATGACAGTTTCCATTTTCAGTCAACCGTAATTCCCATCGTGTACGTACAATATTGTTTTGAGATCGTTGGAAATTACCTAGAAAATACCTCTTTCTTCCTTTTTAGGGCACTGTCTACAAAAGGAAACCAATAAATTGGAGCTTCGGTGTCTTTTAGTTTCAGTGTTCAATCACGGCATATCTTAAGATCGGTTAAGTCGATTGCGCTGAAATTCGGCATGACCCTAAAAAATACGGGAAAACCTTTAAAAGGCTATTTTATTTTATTTTTGTCACTGCCAGTGCAAGAGGTGGATTCTGGGCAAAATAAAAAACGTTAATATTTTTTTATAAACACAAAAACTATTGACTCACAAAACCTATAATAATTAGAAAAAATTCCAAAATCCATTCTCCAAATATTGTTAAAAACCATCTAATAAAATATTTTTGAGTTCTGTGCATGATTCTTTTTCTGCAAAAGAAAAAAAAAGTGTTTGAAGAAGTAATTTCAATTTATAAACATGTTTTACGAAAAAACCCTAGGTTATTTTAGCCTAAATGCATATAACAGAAATTTATCACAATTAGTTGTGTATGTCATGAAAAAAAGCACCCTATTTTATTGACGTGGCTATTAATGACGACGTCCAAAGCCAAAGACATTTTAAAAATTATGGTGTGATGTCAACTGAAGTGATTCAAATGGAGTAAATCTAAATTGACAGAACCCGTACATTATGTTTACATGTTATTTTTCCGACCTTTTATTATTTGAATTTACTCAGAGAAAGAGGGTCTGTTTTTGCTGTGTCAGCGACAGAGGCAGTACCACGAGAAGCATAGAGGTAACAAACTGAGTGTAAATAGACAGTTATCTAAACATTCTCTTGAGCTCGAATCGAGCTCTTAATTTCAGCGGGCAACCGCTCAGTTAACGCGTGAACTTGTAAATCCGACTATTTTATCACCTATTTTTATCTAACTATAAGTTACCTACCTATAAGCTATAAGCGTCATTAGCTTATTTATCTACTTTAATTATATATATTAGAACAGTTGGTACTTACATAAAAACTTATCTAATGTTAAGAGCTATAGTCTGCCAATTAACTGCTGATTTGTGAAATAAATATCTTAAAAAAAGCTCATTCTGAACAACTTTTCTAAAGAAATATATCCGCACGCGCAAATGAAAAAATGTGCTCTTTTCCATACTTAGGTACTTTAAAAATTGTACGTTTCGAATGAAAAAAGCTTTTTTTTTATTTGCGTTGTCATTTTTTAGAAAGTTGTTTATTATGATGACTAGAATAAACCGTTTAATTTAAAATAACCAGTCTTTTACACCTACTGTGAGATTTATTTATTCAAATTTACACAGCATTACAGACGTATTACAAAGATATCGGTAGCCAATTCTCTATGGCTTTTGAATTGCCAAATTTCACAATTTTCGGCCCCAAATTTTATTTTGGACCCACAGAAAACCGTGTATTGATTTTTAAGTTTCCAATTATAATGGTTCTATTAGAATACGTTTTTTTACACGTAGGTACTACATCGATTTTATTTACACACTCACAAAAAAATAACGCTCTTTGTTACAAAAACCTAAACTGGGTATGAGTATTTGCTATCACCGTTTTTATTTAGCTACGAGTGTGTAGCTCTAGTAATAATACTGTAATCTCTATGGTGTTGAAGTAAAAGGTGGGGGACGAAAACGATGTTTTGCATTCGGGACGCCTCTTCTGGCGTATGCTTTCTTGGTATTCTTTAATGAACAGTTTTTTCTACCGAATATATTCGATTTAAAAATGGAGTAAGTATTTTTATGCGGCCACAACTCAAAGTATTACTGATTTCATGATGAATAATACACATACATGCACCACACATGCACTCGTTTTTAATATATTTTATTTAAAATCATTTCAAAAAATGTTGACATTGAACTCAAAAATAGTGTATTTTACAAATACACAAATATTTTTATTACAAACGTCTGGAATTTAAAAAAAAAGAATAAACGAAGGTTTTATTTTTGTAACAAAATGTGATTCTGTAAAATATATTTCGGCCCACTATGGGGCCGGCATCAGTCGAATACAAATAATCAGTATTCGACTGATGCCGGCCCCATAGTGGGCCGAAATATATTTCGAAAATTAATATTTTTTTATTATTAATACAAGTTAAAGGAAACTAAAGGCTTTATATAGCTAAATTATATATATTTATTTCTGTAAAATATAAAAATACTCTTACAAAAGTCGGAAGGCAAAGGAAACATAGACCATACAGCCATGTCTGCGGTTTTAATAGGGAATGGTTTGGAAGATGGTCGAACTTGTGACCAAATCCTTTGTCTTACATATGCGGTGAACTGCGTCAAACTTTTGAGTGGAGCTGTAAACTCATTAGAATACAGTTCATCTAAATAGGTGGGTCGCTTCTTTATTTATTTATTTATTAAAAAAGGCACATCAACAACATAAACACACAAAATACATTTTAAAATCTAGACTATAGACCTCTAGTGTTTATATCTATGACAGATGTGCACAACATTTGTAATTTGCATGTATAAGAACACACCATAATTATGAAGTTTTAAACATGAAAAGAAATTATTACAAACATTTACAATAATAAATTTAAAACTAAAACAAACATGCAAATTACTAACAATTGTAGTAACTAACTATATTTTATTTATTTATTTATACGTAGCTAAGCTAAGAAAAGAAGCTATTACAAAAAAAATACAATACTTAACAAATTTAAAACTAAAACAAGCATCCAAAATACTAATAACTATATTCACTACATAACTATATTTTATTTATTTATTTATAGGTAGCTAAGCTACTAATTTGGACTCAAAAGACCTAAGACTATCTTTAAAGACGTCCAGTTCATATAACCGCCTTAGATTATAAGTACGGAGTATTCTTGGCATTGGAGAGTGGGACTTGAGGTTAGTTTTGCATGTAGGAGTTTCAAACGTGTCGAGCTGAATACGACGCGAAGCAATACGAGGTACAAAAAAATCAATGCTCTCCAAAAGTTCCTGACAGAAAACTTCTTTGGTCCGATGATGCCGGATGCCGTGCCGGACTGTGGAAAAACGGACTTATAGTTTTATTTTAAATATCTATACTAATCATAAACAGTAAAAAAGTCGTGTTTTTACATTGAATATACAACGCGGGGGGAGCCGCGGGCACAGGCTAGTCGAATATATATCCAAAATTTTGATTGGAGTTTTTATTATTGTACTGAAACCGAAACTACCTACCATTTCTAGAATGTTTGTCTGTCTGTATGTTCCGTTTTAACTCTAGGACCACTGAACAGATTTGAATGCGGTTTTTTTTATTATCATCGGAGGGACGTGGTCAACATATAGGCTATAAATGGTGTTCATAAAATAACGCCCAAACCGAAAACAGGGTAAAGATTGCATAAACGCGGGCGGAGCCGTGGGCAAAGGCTAGTAAACAAATTCAAATTCAATTCAAATTCAAATTCAAAATGTTTATTTGTAAAATAGATACATAAAGTATACGTCTTACATGTCAAATCTAATCTGTAATAAAATAATATTTTATAATGAAACAAATATGATACTTACGGGAAATATATATAAAGAAAAAACTTTATTTAAGTTGGGCCACTAAAGTTATACACATGCATAAAATAAAGACTTATTGAAATAATAATATCATTATACATAATGCAATTAATAAATAAGTAAAACTATAATACAGTCTGCAAGGTTCTCGCCTGACCACCTTAAGAGCTAATTTTGTGTGCAGTGACTCGCGGCAACTTCCGCTAGGCCCCACCCTGCTAGTTTTTGTCTACAAATAGTCTGACTTAAGTAACCGATGGACTCTGTTAGACCCAAAAACGCAATAAAAAGTGTCTCTCATAAACTCAAATTGGTAAATAAAATGAAAGGCGGGGCTAGCTGAGATCGCCACATGCAAGCAACAAGGTTTTGAAACTGGATAGGCGGGAGCCTTGCTCGAGTGTACATGTAATTTTCATCCAATAACCAACTCTTATCCTGCTTCAGGCGATCTTTGTAAAGTCTTACAAGAACTGTCTAGACAAAGGCCTCGTTAGTCAGTAAATTGCTCCACTAAACTCAAGGTCAGTGTAATTTGAGGCCCTACACACTGGTACTTTACTTGCCCTTGTTAGGTCTAAAGTTTAGACACGAAGTTTGAGGCGAACTAAGTAAGGTTCAATCGTGGAAACTGCTTCTGACCCACTTTTTGTCCTAAACTTCATATAACAGGCGTATGGAATGCTTTATTACACTTTTGTCAAACTATATAAGGTAAGTTTATGTTTTTATTGCGAAATCCATCGCTTTAGAATACTCTTCGGCTTGACCACTTACCGAGTCTCCAGTATAAATTTGGCTTTATTAACGAAGGACCTTTTATATGCACTCTAAAAAAACAAATCTTATCAGATATGGGCATGAATTTATATTCATGTGTGAAAGCCGCAAAAGGTCTAAGTTTACTTTCCATCCATCCACCCATCAGCCTGTGTCGTCCACTGCTGGACATAGGCCTTTCCAGGATTTCGCCACTCTTGGCCGAAACCCTTGCACCAGTGACGCCGCTACCCGTCACCAGTATTGTTTTATATAAGGCCCGGCAATTTGGATTGGATATACCGCCATCCATCGGTCCCAGGCAATGGTGGGCCGCCTGGTTTTGCCTGAGAGCTGTTCTTTTACTCTCCCCCGAATAACTTCGGGAGGATTTGCGAGTAAGATTGTGGTACCTCCACAGTCGAGCCTGGCATCAGCTCTACCACCTATAGTTTACTTTACAAGGCATAAAGATGATATTTGGTAGCCGGAATGTGACGATAGTTATAGCCGATACGATTTATTTTCAGTGAAAAAAAAGTTGAGGAATCGTGAAAAAAATAACTGTTGTTTCATACATGCTGGTCGAGTTGGTGTTACTCTTTTATTGCAAAGCAGATTTTTTTCATGGTTTGTGTGTTTAACAGTTGTTTGTATCAACATTCCTATCGCCAGTTTCCTAATATAAGGTGCAAGCCACACAGAATCGGCACGGTGCGCATAGAGCGCGCGGGTGTCTTTCAAATTTCGTACAAAACGCATGGAAATAAAGTCGCCATTTGAGGTATGGTACGGACGCCCGTTCCACACCCGACACCGCCTGAAACATACCATTCGGTGTATTCAAATTGCGACTTCATTTCCATGCGTTTTGTACGAAATTTGAATGACGCCCGCGCGCTCGATGCGCGCCGCGCCGCTTCTGTGTGGCATGAACCTAAGGTGACTTGGGTGAATTCATACTTTAGACTTAAGTGTTCAGTATCAAGGTTTCTAACAGCTACAGGTTTTACGGACGACGCTCTCTCGAAACTCGCCCGTATGTCGGTGGGTCATGGGTTCACGCATTTTTGTTTGGAACTCAATTATTTCCCAAACTAAGGTAGTCCGCGTGTATGATTCTTGGGAAAAGTGGTTCAGTAGGGTCGGTAGAATATGTGGTTTCAATTAATGTTAGCAGTATATTTACACCCGGTATATTATTTCGTATAAATTAAATTACCTTATATACTTTAAATGCATATAAAAGACTTCTTTCACGATAAAAGACTTCTTTCCTGTGCAAATCTTTTATTTTACACTTTTCCTTACAAAAGTCAACAATCAAATCTAAAGAGAGTGAGAGAAATGAAAATAATTAAATTTTACCTAGAAATTTTGCGGTTCTAAGATTGTTCGTGTATTCGACCACTAATTCGTAGCTCGGAGGTTAAGACCGTGGGGCACATAATCGGTCTGAGTCCTTCGCGAAGGCACATTAAGACGACGTAGGTAGTAAAAACGGAGTTTCTGAACAAGTAGTACTCCCAAACTACAATAGATATAATTTAGTTCTGAAATAAATTCATGTTATACACAAAGCCTTTTCCAAGGCGATGTAACATGCCAAAACGCCGATAAAGAAAAATTGTCTCGATCGAAAAAATTGCAAAAAAAAGGCTATTTTTTCAAACAAGCAGTCTGTCAAAACTAATAAAGTAAAAATAGTAATGATTACTGTTTAAAACAAACAAACTCATTATCTAAACGATGTTTTTTTAGGGTTCCGTACCCAAAGGGTAACCAACGGGACCCTATTACTAAGACTCCGCTGTTCGTCTGTCACCAGGCCGTATCTCATGAAGTGTGATAGTTAGACAGTTGATGTATTTCTGTTGCCGCTATAACAACAAATACTAAAAAATGGAATAAAGTTAATATTAAAGGGGGCTCCGATACAACAGACATGACTTTTATTGACGTTTTTATAGATAATGGTACGGAACTCTTGGTCCGCGAGTCTGGCTCGCACTTGGCCGGTTTTTATTAAAATCAATGCGCTTTGAGAATACATTTTTTTTTTGTTAGCTACAATATCTTATCCAAACGTTTTTGTTTATTTTAAAAAATTTGTGCGTTATCACTTCACCGCTTTTCTTTAGAGAAGAAAAAAGAAAACACTTAATTTTTATGCTACATCAATCCAAAATAACCAATTAAACTTTTGAACTCTAAGTTCTTAATATATTTTTAAATATTACAATGCAGCAATAAAAGAGGTCCTTAACTCAGCAAAATGGCATAGCAGAACTGTAACGCTGAAGTTCCGTCGTAGACCGAGAATTGTGACACATGCGATAATAACTTACGGTATTTTTTATAATTAGATTTTTTGAGTGATGCAAAATAAATTATTAAAATGCTAAAATGTCTGCAGAGAGGGGTGAAAAATCTAATTATAAATTACAGATTAAAGAAATAAATTAAAATATTGAGGTAGTAATTAATTAATAAATAAAAAACTCCATACCACCAAAATAATGAATACTGTTACAAATACGTGGGACGCACTATAAGTTTCCGGAATGAATATGAAAAAATACTATTAAAGGTACAAAATTAATTTATTGTTTTTCAAAATAATCTCCCTTGGCATCTATGCACTTTTTCATTCGATCAAACCAGTTTTGAAAACTTTTGTGCCACTCCCCTGTGGTGACCTCTGAAACGTGTATTTCATACTCCTCGACAGCCTCTTCTGGTGATGAAAATCGTTGACCGCGTAATTGGTTCTTAATTTTTGGGAACAGAAAAAAGTCACAAGGTGCCAGGTCGGGACTGTATGCAGGATGACTCATGAGTTCTACATTTTTCGTCTTCAAAAAGTCGTTTGTCTGTCTGGCCGTGTGAGAACTAGCATTGTCGTGGTGCAGGATGATACGGCGTTTACGGTTATTTTTACGGAGTTCGTCAATAACTTCCGGCAAACAAATGGTCGTGTACCAGTCACTATTCACGGTACGACGATTCTCTAAAGCAACAGTAGCCACGTGTCCAGTTTTATTAAAAAAAGAAGCAATCATCCGCTTAGATGCACTTTTCACGCGCGCCACTTTGGTTGGTTTCGGCTCATCTTGAAAGACCCATACGCTCGATTGCTGCTTTGTTTTGGGATCGTAGCAATAAATCCATGTTTCGTCACCTGTTACTATGTCCCACACCAAATTTGACGCACCTTCGTTGAATCCGGTAAGCATGGCACTGCACCAAGTGACGCGGTCCGTTTTTTGAGCCTCGGTCAAGTTGTGTGGGATCCACCGCGAGCACAGCTTTCTCACACCCAAATGTTTGTGTAGGATTGATTGTATTTGACTCATGCCTATTTCTAAGGATGCGCGAATTTCATGGTAGGTCACATGCCTGTCTGTTTCAATCATACGGCGCACAGCATCGATGTTTTTGTTGGTCACAGCGGTGGACGGCCGACCATCGCGAGATTCGTCACTGAGATTGATACGACCACGCTTGAATTCTGCAAACCAGCTATAAACAGTCATCTTGCATGGTGCTTCATTGCCAAAAGCTGTTTCAAGCCGAGCGATGCTCTGTTGAGCTGTCAAATTACACTTAAAATCGTAGAAAATCATACTACGAAAATTTTCCCGAGTTAAATCCATGTTGATGCAGACACACAATTTTTTAAATGGTGCCACAAGGTAAAAACAAAAGACAGTCAGATGAAACAAACTGCATTCTACAGCCAAAGAGTTCTATTTTCAAATGTTGCAATAAATTTTTAAATATTGTTTATGTAAGTGGCCAGTTCCGGAAAATTTTAGTGTTACCTATGTAGCAGCACTAAAAGTCTCTAAAATTAAACTTTTTGCGAAGCTTTTGGCGAACCATTTCCGATCAAAATTTAATATTGACAAGCTAAGCTACCAAATAAATAATTAAAACACAATTCAGATACACTCGTTTTATCCATTGAGTACCAATAGATCGAACGATCTGACCGAATATTTTACATTCCTTCTGTATTTTTATTTGAAAGTGATGGATGTGATATATTTATCGGATAATGTATCCATGCGGATCGGGATGGTTTATCTGGATGATTTGTTAGTCAAATCGAGTCGAGATTGTCGATACGAAATTGAAAGGCTTTTCGTGTGATAAAATCTATGTTTTTAATATATTATTGCTAAAGTATAACGTTTTGATTTTGCTCTACTTTGCGAAAATGCTCTTTTGGTGCGTAAATTGGTCGTGGCCAAAATAGGAACTAATACCTCTATGCCCTGTCAGCGTCATCCATGCGTCATAAGAACCTTGTCGTACTGTATATTCAATGACTGCGTAAAAAAACAGATCTGTCATAAATGTGAAAGTCACAGCATAAAAAACAACAGATTGTCGCGATCCATTTTTCATGGATAATGTTCAATATTTCAAGGATAATTAAAGACATATATTTTTTCTTTCTTAAATGAAAACTAAACAGAAAAAAGAAGAAACATAAATAATAAATGACTATATTCAATTTACACGAAAATCTCCGAGATTTACAAAAAATATCCAAAATTCACCTTTTATCCAGAAAACAACATTTAATTTTGATATTAGTTTTCTTGGTTAATGATTTAAAAGAATAAAATTAAATTTTCTGATAGAAGTAAGATATCAAATGTATACTTGCGATTGTCAGCACTTGGTGAAACTTGAAAAACATCATACCTAATTAAATTCACTTGTACTTGTTTCACTGGTTTTTATTTTTATTATTTACACGTTAATCCCGACCGGTTTCAGTTAATCGACCATTCTCAAGGGATTCAGGGATTCAGGAAATTAAACTAACAATACGACGAGATATGTAGATGATACGTTCCGGTTACGGTTATCTAAAAAATAGCATGAAATTTATTTTTTGACGGATTTACTAATAATAATGTTTACATCAGAAACATGATAATGAAAGTTTTGGGGGCGCTGTAACACTTTGAAATTATATAAACAAACCGCAATATGAGAATAAATTGCGTATCAAAATAATAGTTATATACATTCTGTACCTTAGACAAGGAACAAACAAACACAAACACAAACGCCCTCGTGAGCGTTCAATATGTGCATTAGCTGGTACATCAAGTAGTTGAAATTTGGAAGAGTCTATTAGATTAGTGGACAAACTGGATAAGTCGCAGATCCACGATAGTCAGACATATACGATATCGGGTTCGAGCCCTGCCGGAGATTTAATTTTCTCAGAGAATAATTTTCTTATTGATTTTTCTATCTTCTAAAATACTCTAATATTTAGGTGTTTACCTAAATATTTGTGTTATTTACTTCGTAAGTTCACTTTTGGGAAAAATTATAAAAATTTAGAAGAGTCTATTAGATTAGTGGACAAACTGGATAAGTCGCAGATCCACGATAGTCAGACATATACGATATCGGGTTCGAGCCCTGCCGGAGATTTAATTTTCTCAGAGAATAATTTTCTTATTGATTTTTCTATCTTCTAAAATACTCTAATATTTAGGTGTTTACCTAAATATTTGTGTTATTTACTTCGTAAGTTCACTTTTGGGAAAAATTATAAAAATTTAGAAGAGTCTATTAGATTAGTGGACAAACTGGATAAGTCGCAGATCCACGATAGTCAGACATATACGATATCGGGTTCGAGCCCTGCCGGAGATTTAATTTTCTCAGAGAATAATTTTCTTATTGATTTTTCTATCTTCTAAAATACTCTAATATTTAGGTGTTTACCTAAATATTTGTGTTATTTACTTCGTAAGTTCACTTTTGGGAAAAATTATAATAAGAAAATAATAATAAAATAATAACCTTCATTTTCAGAAGTAAGAATACCAGCACAGTTTAAAAATCAATGCAGTTGTCCAATGAACGCGCTCAGGCAGAGAAACTTTGGTTATCTCTTCGTCACGTGTTAAAATAAAAAAACATAAAAAAATCATTCTCAAGCACGAGAACTAGCCAGAAAAATATTGGAAAATTGTGTCATTGAACGGTAAAATAATTGTTATAAATAGTTTATCAACCAGATACCGAGAGCCGTGTTTTACATCGGCGAACTATGTCCAGAATAAAATCTGAATCAAAATCAGTAGGGCCAGATGAATAATTCTTTTTCAGAACAGATTCCTTAAGTGTTTATAAGTTCATTTGTTCTCCGAGTCTACTGGAACAATCCGGCGTGTGTATGTATGTATGTATGTACGAATATTTGTTCGACGATAACTCAAGTATCGTTGATCGGAATGTCACAAAATTTGGCAGGCGAGTAAATAAGGCAAAAAGAATCTTTAAGTTCGAACATGAGCCAAATCGGTGAAACGTGAATCGGGTGAATGCGAGTTCAAAGTTTGGGGTGAACTACTAGTTAGTTTAAAGTGGGACGCCATAAAAACCGGCCAGCCACCAGCAACATACAAGGGAATCACTATCAGACAATTTTAAAAAAGAAAAGGAAAGAAGAAAAACAAACTCGATGTTCTATCACGATTACTCAAGATTTAATTGAAAGGTAATGAAACCTCTTCCAAGGTTAATCAACAAAAAATATTATATGTTGCAAATTATATCAAATATCTCCTCAATATTTCTGTCTGACGAAAATAACGAAACTCAAGTTATCCTCCACAAATATTGATACTTCAATCGTCCCTGATCTTCGATGGCTGTCAATCAAGCATAAAATTTGTATTCAAGATCTTGGGTTAATTAGACCACTGGCTCGTGCACTGAATTGGAATAACTCTCGATATTCAATAGCTGCTCGAGTAGCCAAAAAGGAGAGCATTCTGAATCCAAATCACTCTAATTGCGGATCGAGTTGATCATGTGTGTACTGTTTTCAAAGTTGGACAAAGGATTATCCATACATTTTTGAAGAAAAGACGCGCATTGGCGAACAAGGACAAAATATTGTTGAATGCCTGTATTCTTGACTACACGTCTGTCAATTGCATGCAGACTCATCATGTAAAAAAAGTAAAGCTGGAGAAAATTCCGGGCACTTGCTACACGTTCTGGAGCTTTTCTTTAAAATTTGTAATTTCACGGCATTTCGATTTCTGGTATGAGGCATAAAAAATATTAATAAGTGCAAAAAAACAAATATGGAGATATTACAATGTATAACACAAATACCTACGTACCTATAATACATGATAAATATTTTCAAACGCCAGCTCGGCAAGACACCAATATAATTTTTTTCCGGTCCAAATATCTCAACTGGAACAGAATTTAGAGAAAATTAAAAAAAAAATGTCAAAGTCATAAATTTTTCCATGGATATACCTACCTAACATAGTTGTGTTGAAAAAGAATAGGTAATGTTAATTTTGATCTAATAAAAAACAATTACTTTATTTCATTTATAATATGTCCATCCATCCATCCATCCATCAGCCCGTGTGCGTCCACTGCTGGACATGGCATATTATAATATATAATATTATTAAAACTCAAGTACAAGGTCGGTGAACGCCGCGTCGTCATCCTAAAAACGACACTCGCCTTGAAAATGCCAAAATTGTCTCTGTGAAACGTTGGCATATTAGCCAACAATAATAATCCGTAAGTGTTAAAGCCAGTATTTAATAATAATGTATCTTCCATCATCAGTGTGAAAATTCCTAACATCTTGGAATTTTACCCGCATTCTTGACAAAGAAGCAAAATTCCGTACATGGCGGGAAAATTCCGTACGTATGGCAACCCTTATTGTAGGTCTTACAAATGTACCGGATCCGTCAAAGCACATTAATTTTTTTTGTAAATACGCTCCATTTGAGACCACTCAAAGAAACTATTCTAAAAAGTCTCTCCGTATTTTTGTTCCTGCCATCTGTATACTCGAAGGTAGTCTTAAAATTGTATGCAGCCCAAGTCTGATGGCATTAACTGCAGATGCTACTGAAAAGACTTAAGGAGAAGTTACCATTCAAACAAATTTATGTGGTGTGCATTAATACTAGGTCTTAAATAATTTGGACAATTTTGGACTCACGTACAAAATAAAGGTACGGAATCCTTAAAACATTGTGCATAAAAACATATAATATTAGCTAATTTGCATAAAATATTCATAAAATATATGCTTAAAACTTCCTCATAAATTAGTTTATCTACTAGTGAAAACCGAATGAAAATTTCCGTAGTAGTTTGTGAGATAAACGTGAATAAATACAGATGGATGCGGCGGGGAACATTCATAATTGAAGTGATAGAGAAAGTGATGTTGGTTTTTGACATCTGCTAAGTTTTCCATCCTTGCTGAAGCAGGTTTTGTATGACGTCACAAGTAGGCTTTACGTGAACGGATTTCCTAAGAGATTTAAGTTAATATTCATTCAATGAGACCTGGGGGACTATAAAGTGCCTACACTACAAATGTAACAAAAAGGTCGGCCTGAACCTTCCACTGAGGGCTGTAAATTGTCCGAATCCTACTCCTAATTAGAGTTCCATAGTCTACAGAGACCAAATAGGAGTAGTTTTGAAATAAAATTATAGTTTCAGTTTTTAATGAAGAGAGATAAATTTGTTTAGAAATAAAATTATTTTTATATAAAATTAGAATCAATAAAGCCGATTTTGAAGGCTTTAGTTTAAGTTTGACATACATAAAATTAAACTTGAGTAGGGTTAAAAAGAAGAGCCATTTTCAAGTCACCGTTTTATAAACGTCAAACTAAAATTTTAGTTTGACAGCCATAATTTACTCAACTTAGTAATTTTTACTTGTTTTGTTATTTTCAAGGCACATTTTAGAGCTGTCATCTGATTTAATTTAAAAAATTTAGTTTGATTCAGTAGGGTTTATAAGACTTGCAAATTTTGTCACTTAAAATTAGGTTTGTTAGTAAATTTCTTAGCTTAAAATCAAAACCTTCAAAATCAGCTTTACTGTCTGTGTTATTTTAGTAAAACATCTTTATCATTTGTTTTTTATGTTTACGTTAACGTCTACAAAGTAGGAAAACTTTACAATCGTTGACCGTTGAAAAGATCGCGAATGTGTTGATTATGCTTAGTATAATATATGAATGACTAAAGCTAATATATCGTTCAAATTCATACGACTGGCCCGAAATAATTTATCAATTTAGCTGAAACTGTTAATTATTCATTTGTTTAATCATTCGTAGATCATTTAAATGTCTGCTACAAAGTGTTAGCTTAAAAGACTGCTCATTCAAACCCTTTATCAAAACAGCGGCCCATTATTCATCCAGAATAATCTAGATAACCTCCCCTTAACCGTGCCGACTGAAGACATTCAAAGTTACGAATTTTGCTTAAGAAACGAAAACACGTCGCTCTGAGATGCCATTTTAATTTCACAGACTCAGAATATCTGAGTGCTACGGAAATTGTAGCATTTAATGTGGATCCTCGGTTGGGAACCACCCCCGTGGCCGTGTTTTATGGAACGGGAGTCAATTCTTTTTTTAATCCCTTCGTATTTCTATACAAAATGACATTAATTTATGCAGCCAAATTCATACGGAAGACTCGGTAAGTACTAGGTATCAAGGTTTAATAACTCTTTTTATGAAATTCGTAAGTTATTTTTTTCTTTTCCCCACAAACGCAAGCCCAGCCCCGACTCATTTACTTTGTGAGGCTTGGACGAATTAACTGCGAGGTCAACATTTTATTATACAGCGTTAGCTATAAAAGTGTTATCGATCGGTGATACTGATCACTTTCTAAGCCTCCAGTATGAATTTGGCTGGATAAATTAATGTCACTTAATGTTGTGGGGTAGAGTTGCGGATATAGAAGCAGTCTTTGTCTTGCAAAAGAGAGCAATTGGGTCTATTTATAACATGAAGTACCGAGATTCATTAAGAGAAAAGTGTAAAGAAATTAATATATTTACGGTCCCATGTGAATTTATTTATCAAGTTATTAGATATGTCAGAAAAAATATTGATAATTTCGTGAGGCTTGGTGTGGACCACCCTGTTGAAACCAGAAACAAACATAAACTAGCTTTTCCAAAATTAAGACTTGCCAAAGTAGGTAGGTACCTCTTTTGTAGGACATGGTATAAGATTTGACAATAAGCTTCCAGAGGAGGTCCTTAGTTTGCCTGAAAATAAGTTTAAACTATATAAGTATTAAGCAGGGACTACTTAAGAAAACTTATTATAAAATCAATGATTATTTGGACGATAATGAAGCTTGGTGTAATAAATAATAATAATAATCTTAATCAAAATTGCAATTCATAATTACCATATTTGAATACTGTATGGTTCCTCTAAAGGCTTAAAATTATTTAATATATAAACTAATTTTGTTGTTAAAGGTAATAGACAATATGAGACGGGTTGACTAAAATACATTTTTTCTCGTGACATGGTTCCTGCAGTCTTATATTTTTTATGCCTTTGCTTAAGTAGGTAATTTTTTTTTGTAAATTTGTAATATGGTTTTGTAGATTTTTTTTTTAATGCATGTTTTCTTAGTTTTTTACCCTTCATCTTAGCAATACTAATCGAATGGTGCGGATGGTTAGGCATTATGTATATATAATATTTTTATTCCTATATTTCTCTATTTTATGCAGGTGTATAACTTTATTACATTTTAGTAGCACAACCTTAATATTTTGTTGGATGTATTTCCCGTATTTATTTATCAGCTTGTTTGTTCGTTGCATCATTTATATATATTTATTTATTCCTAGATTTCTCTATTTTATGCAGGTGTATAATTACATTTTAGTAGCCCAACCTAAATATTTTGTGTATGTATTTCCCTTATTAGTATATATAGGTATAAAATCTATGCTATTTTTTATTCTAAAGATATAAATTGTTAAGATTAATTTTGACTGTAGAATGTATAATTTTTGAATCTATTTTACAAAATAAATATTTTGATTTGATTTGATTAACCTATTTGCCATTACCATTTTTTCATCAATCTGATGACGGGAATACTGACAGCCGAAATATATCAAGAAGAATTGTTTTTATTGTCTTTAATTATAATTATTTCCTCCTTACATATTTATTTGTTTATTGTTATTATATATAAATGTTTGTATACCGTGATTGTATGGCTAGATTGATGGATGTAGAAGCAAAAGAAGTGTTTTAGGACCATAGCAGATGGAAATATGTAGTCTCTACCTACGCCACTGGGAGACAGGCGTGAGTATATTTATGTATGTATTTATACCGTGAGGCTGTTTAAAATCCATCGGGCACAGCTAAAACAATGTTATAAAATGTCAATCAGTTACAGTTTGTATTAAGTCTCAAAAGATTATTCATATTACTATACGTTATGCTTTCATGAGAGGAAAACAAATTGAATTTCTCTTTACTCATATATGTTTACTGCGGCATAAATTCATTGAGTTCTAATTTGTTTTTTTTTATTTGCAAATCATGGAATACATTAATTCCTTAATATAAATAAAATCTTTAAATATTGCAATGTTTTTGTTAATAAAATATATTTGATAACAAAATAAACGCCAAAGAATACTTTCTGAGGAAAGTCTGTTTTAGAATATAGAGACGTTAAAAACTTTAAAATGTATTTTTAGGTAGGTATTGAAATTTGGAACGCAATGTAAATAATTTGCTTAAAAGGTTGCTTTATTTTTATTTTATGTATTTTAAATTAAAGGACGTTGTGGGTGGCGGCTGGATGAGGAGGACGGAGGACCGACATGAGTGGCGAAATTTGGGAAACGCCTATGTCCAGCAGTGGACGAACACGGGCTGATGGATGGAATTATTTTTTCATTTGTTTTCGTACACATGTTATAGTAATTTAGCTATTTCTTGTTTTAAACGGTTTCTGAAATATATGATATTGAAATTATCACCGGTATCTCTAATGGCAATGAAAAACCTGTCTATTTAACTGTCTTCACACTAGACTGATTAACTTTTAATGAACATGAGAAAGACACTGAGATTTCAGAGAGAATACCAATATTTGCAAAAAGTCACCTATTAACCTTTAGTTTAGTCATCAAATAAAAGAGAATTGAAGATCGTCCTACATATATAAATAGGAAGAGCGTAGCATAATTAACATATTTTGAAGTGAGTAAACACAACCTTAGCTCCCTTTCTACAAGCTTTTCTCCGTTTTCGTTTGAATGTAAAGCGTGTTTTATTTATAGGGGGACACGTATTCTGTGTACCCAGGTACCAAACTAACAGGGCCGGGAATAATGGCGAACGGTTTCTCTGTTTCCTTTTACATTAGCAGATCCGGTTGAGCTGTTTTGTGAGATTTTATGTGAGACGGTATTCTTATTGTTTTAAAGCAATGGTGTTTTTGTTATTTTGGAGAGAACATTTATGTTCAAACAACATTTGGTAATCCTAATATTCACTGTACAATTAAAACTCAGTCAAGATATATTATTTCTGTCTTTATTTTAATTCTCTATTTATTCCATAAAATTGTCTGGGAAACAAGAGGCCGCAGGTTCGAATTCTGGCCCGAGGAATTTTTTCAAATTCATGTCTTTACATATGTTTCTAATTTATCTTTTCTGGTTTGTAATGCACTCTAATAATAATATTTAGAGTATTCCAAAGCGATGGATTTCGCAATAAAAACATAATCTCTATTTATATTAATAACCCAACTTTGGTGGAATTCGTGTTCTCATATACAAGCGACGGCAGAATAACAGCGTCGAGATCTTCGGTTTGCAAATTCAATATTCAATATAATACAATATACATTTATTTTATATTTTGTCATAAATGAAATTACGTTTTATTTTTATCTGTCTGTCTTCTGTATGTTCCGTCCACTGTGCTCTATGGTTCCGTCCTTGAGAATAACTCAACGGATTTTGATGCGGTTTGCTTTATTTTCATGATAGTGATCCTGCATTGTCAACATACTATAATGCTATAAGGGTTGTTGATAAAATAACTGCCAAACCGGAAACAGTCATTACTACTCGAAGATTTGACCTATATTTATCTTGAAATTGAAATTTCTTGAGAGACACTTACAAAGCCGTTATTAAAAGCTAGAACTTTATGAAAAGATTGCTATATCTACAAGAAGGATCCAATGTTCCTTAAATCTTCTCGTGAAGTAGCTGTTTCCATCACTGCTGGCACGCGCGAGCACGACTGTATATCATCCTGGTTTTTTATTATTTTATTACTACCCACATATATTAGGTCGATCGGCTGTTCTGAATACAAAATTTACTTCGTTTTTGTCTAGTTCTTTGTTGTAATGGTAATAAAATATTTACATGGTAGAAGGATTCATTGGTCCAGTTTGACCAGACCTTGGTGGTGCAGCGGTCATGAAAGCAAAAAGGTCGCAGGTTCCTGGCCCGAGGTATTCTTTAAAAATACTTTTCTCGTTTAAACTTCGTTCAATTGATTTTTTCCAGTTTATCGTTCACTCTAAAATACTCATTATAAGTACATTAGGTAGAAGGTAGAGGGATACAATATCCATCAATCAATCATTTCAATGACATATTGTAAATTGAAGTACGCGCCACGACTGTATGTATGTTACTATCCGTTTCAAATACCATTAGGACGGGACCTTGTGCTTGTGTGTGTTAGCACACTATGTGCATCTCATTCACTCACGCACTTCCGTCAACGTTACTAACGCACACAGACATCAGGTATGACAAGGTCCTATCCTAATAGCATCTGAAACAGATAGTATGTTCGCGGTAGTTTCAAAAACTACTTCTTATAAGGATTAACAATAGGCAGGAAGATTTTGGCATATAAATATGTATATTCATGATGTCAGTCTACTAAAAGCTAGTTCCGAAAAGTCTATTATTGGGAAATGATGATATTTCTCGGAAAAGTATGTAAAATGCAGGGCCGGGCGGTAGATCAACACAGAATCTTAATGCTACCCGTGCGAAGCCTGGGCGAGTTGCTAGTTTATTAAAATGTGTTATACTAAAAGCAGTAGAAATCTCGCAATTTACTTGAAAAATGTCTTTTTTAGGGTTTAATCCATACAGAAATAGACTTTGCAACATTATTGTAAAATGGCTTCGTTTACATGTATCAATTGGTATTTTATTCATCCTAACCCTACATTGCTGCCAGCATTTTTGTTGGCGCCACTATTTCCGGTTCAGATTCCGCGCGCAACATTCAGTAAGCGGGCAATACCACGTGACCGCTATGGACCAATCAGATGGCGTGTTCGACCAATGAGCGTTCGTGTTGCTTCGTATTGGTCTAGACGCTCCCGCTATATCGTGTTTCCGGCTGACACCAGGCTAGCGGGTGCAAGATGGCAGCTCGCATTACCTCTTTAACTATCACTGTGAATTATTATTATTGTAGTGTTGCAAATTACGGTTATAATAACCAAGTTACACAATTAAACAGTATAGGTTACAAGTGTGTTGCTTAATGATCATTCCTACCTAACCAGAGAGTTACATTTTGTTGATGGAAAATCTTAAATTTTTTATTTTTAAAATCTTTTATTCTTAATTACGTAGATTGTTTTCTTTAAAATGCTGCCGACCGTACCTAATAAATAATTCTATAATATCCGAGTAGAAGTTGATGAAAAGAAAAAAATCCCACTAATATTATAAATGCGAAAGTTTGGATGGATGGATGGATGGATGTTTGTTACTCTTTCACGCCGTAACCACTGAACCGATTGAGCTGAAATTTTGCATGAATGTAGTTCAAGACCTGGAATAGAACATATGCTACTTTTTATCCCATAAATCAGTTCCCATGGGATTAAAATGAGCTTTCAAGTAAAAAAGTGATATGGTGCCATGCTTACCAAACCGATTGGGCTGAAATTTTTCATAAATGTAGTTCTAGACCTTAAATATGACTTAAGCTACTTTTTATCCCATCAACCAGTTTCCATGGGACGGAAATGGGATTTCAAGTTCCTATAGAAAAATGATGTGTCATTAGGTATTATTATTAGCCGTACCTATTGACTAGGCTGAAACTTTGCACAAAATAATGTTCTAGATCTAGAATAGGACAAAAACTACTTTTTATCCCATAAATCAGTTCTCATGGGACAGATCCGTTGGAGATTAAAGTAACCGACATAGCCTGCAGAATCAGTAAGTTGAAGTGGCAGTGGGCAGGCCATATTTGTCGCCGACATGATGGCCGTTGAGGCCGAAAGGCTTTAGAATGGAGACCACATACAGCAAAGCGTAGTGTAGGCCGACCTCGTGCCCGCTGGACCGACGACCTGAAGGACGTTGCGGGGGGCGGCTGGATGAGGAGGACGGAGGACCGACATGAGTGGCGAAATTTGGGAAAGGCCTATGTCCAGCAGTTGACGAACACGGGCGGATGGATGGGTGGATGGGACGGAAATGAGGTTTCAAGTTTCTATAGAAAAATGATGTGTCACCCCCTATCACGTCGTACCTATTGAACCGATTGGGTTGAAACTTTGCACAAATAATGTTCTAGATCTAGAACAGGACAAAAACTACTTTTTATCCCATAAATCAGTTCCCGTTGAAAAGCTATAAAAGAGACATACAAAATGGGAAACACAGAGGCGCATAACATACACATTCACCAGTTGTGTTTACTGTAGTTAATAGTCCAAAAAATATTGGCAGATTGTATAGGAGTACACAAAAACGAATTCAACGCGGGCAAAGCCGCGGGCAAAAGCTAGTTACATAATAAGATTTTGCTAGGCAGCTCGTTAGTAGAGTTAATATAGACTGGCGATATTAGCTGAAACCTTACCATTCTGAACACCTTGTACTGAAACACGCAAACAATAATGAACTTAGGAGGTTTCTAAAACCAATTATATCAAACTAGTTATGTTATTATATGGATGAAAGATAATATAGAAAATGTTTATTAAATATGTGTGAACAATTAAGTAGTCTTTATGTATTCCAGAGGTAAATATATCTCTGTCATAACCAAGAAAGATACTAATATCCTAAGTGATGAGCTCATCATGAGATGGAAGGATTAGTGATGTCCAGATTAGGACTAGAGATGCCTTGGCAACGAGGATGAATAAATAACATCTTTACTAACGACGTTACCCAATGAAATGAATGCCTCTGATTTTGTTATTAATATTATTCTGAATAATTAAGTAGCAACTCTCTGCTATTTCTTTGTCTGTAGTTTGTTTTCTACTTGATTTGTAAATTAATTCCAAGTCTAAAGAACAAATTATGTTCTTAATTTTGTTCGGAATTTTGTTACAAAAGTCGTAAAAGATTGTCTTGCTTCGTACAATGTTTCAGTTATGAAAAGAAAGTACATAGATGAAACTTGCACTACGCTTAAGCTATCAAGGAAACTTTTTCAAACGACTACTTAAAAGTATCTATGTAAGGAGACATCTGCAATTTCAACAATTTAATGAAGTTACGTGAATATTTCTCTGAAGTTTTTGGTTTTGTCTTGAAGCCTTTTCAAAAACCATACAAAAAGTAAAA
This sequence comes from Ypsolopha scabrella, assembly GCA_910592155.1. Classification (NCBI taxonomy): domain Eukaryota; kingdom Metazoa; phylum Arthropoda; class Insecta; order Lepidoptera; family Ypsolophidae; genus Ypsolopha; species Ypsolopha scabrella. The sequence continues at coordinate 23,567,404 of OU342978.1, read as the reverse complement.
GCGATTATGACGTCTTCTGATTTTAATGAAACTTTTTAGATTGGGTAGGTATCTGTAGGTTCCTACGAAATCAAACACAATAATTTAACACAGTCAAAATTCAAGAATATTGAGATGGTCAGCGCTTAAGAGGCCTATTTTTTCCAGTCACGATTGATTTTAATTGTGTCTGGAAAATTATGCCTGACAACCTATTTTCATGATTTCCCTAATGGATTAAAACATCGCCTTTTTAGATTTTCTACTTTTATGTTCTTATGGAGACGGACGACACGGCATTAACATGGCATTAACCATCGTTGTCAAACGGTGACCGATAGGTGAAACAGTTGGTATATAGTCATTCATATAATACGTGAGTGTTAAACCGGTCTTGTATAATAATTTAGCTATAATATTGGAAAAATAGGCCCACTAAAATTTATGATTAAAGTGAATTGTTGGTTTAAAGGTCTCCCTTAAATTGAAATGGTAGTTTAGGTTAGAAGCACGGACGTTTTGAAAAACGAGTGTAGCGAGAATTTAAACGTTAAGAGTAAGATCAAACTACGTTTTCTAATGCATAGTGTGAGGAAATAAAGGAAATGTAATGCAGGATACAAACCAAATTAATTTGGCGGAACTAATGTGCGAGACACATTATAGGAAGCCAGATAAAACGGCTTTGATTGATTGATCTAACCAAATGAAGTTTTGGCGGGCTTTCTTTTTCTCTGCACGAAATTTGTCAACTTGACGGGAAAAAACGGTACGTTTCAAAACATGTCACAAAGCAGTAACTCGCACTACATGCGTGCGGATTTGTCTGTAGGTGAACACTTATAACATAGAACTATATTATAACCAATAAGCGATTAAATGTGATAATAATAACCACTCCCGCCGCTCACAGGAATTTTGAAATGACCTGAAATATTACTTTCTAATTTATAAATACATTAAAACTACAATTTCTTAAATTTTGAACCCGATTCAAAAGGACTAAATATCCATAGAGTCTTTAAAGAGTGAAAAAGGAATATGTATTGTATTATGCTACAGTTAAAACCCAAAATCAGTTAGAGCCCGTTTTAACTAGTTAGTGCCAAGCAAGCAAAAATAGGTAGCGACGGCGAGCAAAGCGAGGAGGAGCGGTTAGGTTGACATGTCTATACGTTTAGGAGCCGAGCGGAGTGGAGCGAGGCTACCCCCGAAGTTTTGTATAGCACTAACTAATTACAACGAGTTCTAACTTATTTCGGGTTTAAACTGTAACATATATAATAACATATATGTGATACAAGGAAAGGCTGCAGGTTAGCCAACTTTATGTCTATAAATAAGTAAATAAAAAACACGAGTGTGGTAAAAATTACTTTACCAACAGTTTTGATGCATACAAAATAGGTCTAAACGAGCACATGCATTGAAAAATAAGTTAATGCAGATGGAAAAATGCTTTCTCATTAAGGTTTTATACTCTTTGGAACCTAAATACAGGTTCAATTACATTGTCACTTAGTAACGCAACAAAGTAACGGCGTTATAACGCCGCCCGTTACTCATGACTCAACCCTAACGCTTATATTAAGATATTCATATTCCCGACACGTTTCGCTCCCGCTTATTGAAGGAGAACATTGTCTCTTGTGTAGGGAAAGACATTTTTTGTCTTTTTTGGGTTCCGTTAAAAACTTTGCATGATAAGTCAGTAGATATGAAGGGTATATAAAAACAGGATCATCGATATTTAAAAAATGAACTAACAATGCAAGTCTAAATAGGTAAATGTTTAATGTAACAAAATAAAAACTGTCAAATCTTATTTAGTTGCAATCCTCTATAAAACACTTTTTTACTGAATATATGGAAAAATGAGCAGACTGCTTAACTCTATTAAGAATAAAAGTTAAACAAAAGCAAACAAAAATTATTACTAATAAATAACTTGATACACTAATTATAATATTAAATCATGATCAAAAATTCAAGATTAAATTTACACCAAAAAAATCTCATGTTAATAAAATAAAATGACACAACAGAACGGATAGTGGGGGACAAGTTACTGGACAACGAAAGGGACCTTTTTACACGTTGCAGGTTCTGTCGTTTAATTTTATCTATTATTTAAGTAAATAAATATATCACACGAGGCACACAAAGTTGACTTACTATTTCGCTTAAATAGCACTCACTGATATTCAGAGTAAATATCAAATTATTTACGATTTTAGCTTCTTGACAAGTAACTGTACAAAGATATACATCAGCTTGTCAGCCGAATCTGGAATCACTCAGAATTTCAAGCACCGCGCCGTGATTAAGTACCTCGTAAAACAAGTCATCGATTTTTCAGGATGCCAGGGTTTTTTTACACCAAGGTCACGGAATAAGCTCGCTTGTTGGAAACGAAGTAAGTAGTAAAAAATTGGGTTTAAAGAAGAATTATTCTCAAACTACCTAATAAATAGGAATCGGAAAAAAATACAGGCCCAAAACGTGATAAAGAAAAGTTTGCTGCATCGAACTTTTAAACTGAAAAAACAGACTCCAATGCAAATGGAAGGCTGTTTTTTCAGTTTAAAAGTCCGTCCAAAACAATAACCAAAAACAACAATTAATAATGTTTTTAAAACAATACAATAAACCATGTAACGTATAAAGAGATACGTGACGTATAAACTATATTTGTAAATAAACTAAATGGAAACTGCATTGGATATCGTATTTCAAATAAAAAAACCGGCCAAGTGTGTGTTGGGCCACGCTCAATGTAGGGTTCCGTAGTTGCCCGGTACATTTTATAAGTTGGTTTACTAATACAGACCGCGCCATTGGTTCTGGTCCCATACATTAAAGGGGACCAAAGTGTAAAGCCTACCTAGCTGTGATAGTTTTCCTTTTAAATCCATTATATATACTACTTATGTGATTTTTTTCACATTTCTATATACAACCGTTTACCCGGTAGGGGGGGACGCTCTACTCTAACTAAAACTTTCACTTTAAAGCGTAATATTTCGGATAAACGGATTCCTAAATCGAAAAATGGTTTTGACACACCCACAATGTTTTTGAACAGCCAATCCAACGATACCCCACACTATGGTATAGACGAGAAAAAAAATTCATCCCCAGTTTACGTGTTTGAGAGGTACCCATAAAAAAATGTTCAAGATTTTATTTAACAATTTTATTGGCGTGATTTTATATCCTCGCCAAAATTTTCAACGAAGATTTTTTCATCCGGACGTGCTTTTGAGTAAACCCATTACTGTACTTCAGGATTTGTTTTCACCGTTCACAAAGTGTATATAAATCACACTAATATTATAAATGCGAAAGTTTGTGTGTGTGTTAGTGTTTGTGTGGATCGATAAGACTTTTCGTAAATATGTTTGTTACTCTTTCACGCTTAAAAGGCCAAACGGATTTGGATGAAATTTAGAATGGATATAGCATATATCCTAACTTAATACATAGGCTACTTTTTATCCCGGAAAAAAGCATGTCGTTAAGCTGAATAACACGTGGGTGGAGCCGCGGGCAAAAGCTAGTACTCAATATATTTGAATTAAATTCCGAAAAACTTATGGTGTAAGTTTGAACGGCAAGATGCGAACCAGGATTTCCGATTGCAGGTGCCAACGATTGAGGGCCTACCACTTTTACCAATATATCTGTATAAAATAGATAACCTTAGAATTTTGGCTTTCCTAAAATTTACGCCTTTTTAGATTTTGTTAAATATGTAATGAAATTTTCTTTTCGTACTATTTTCACTGGGTCATATTTCAAGCTGACCTTTGTACAAGGTTTCACGAATGGTAGACAAAGCGTCGTTAAAATATAAAAATTTATTTCCATGTTAGTTTAAAAAATATTTATGTATTCTCCACTAACCGATGCTGTAACGCTTATGGCAACAGGGCATAATAGTCTTTGACTACCTTTAAATAAACTAGCGTCTTTTAAACACCAAGTACCTCACCATAAAGTGAGTATTTTATGCATATCATTGTGTTATGGGAAAGGACATGGGTAAATTCACGAGTCGTGTAGAGAACTGGATAGCTCAGTTGGTAGAGCGATCGCCCGGTAAGCGAGAGAAGACGGAATCCCAGTTCAGAGCTCCTTATATCCAAATTTACTTTTCTTCTGCAATTCTTATAACGCAATTATATAAAGTTAATAAGTAATATTTTGGTCCTTAAAAGGGCTATAATAGCTGGTGGGCCTTCAAAGTTACAACTAAGGACCGGCCTAATTCAGATGTTATTTAATTTAAAAGATTCCTTTAGGGTTCAGTTAAAGACTTTATTTTTTTATGATTTGATTACAAATGTATAGTTTTCAGATTTTCACCTATACTTCTAGTTTATGATGGTATTTCTTGCCAAATTTCATAGTTCTAGGTAAACGGAAAATACCCTATAAATTTTGTTTTTCTTTAGAGTGTCGAAATATACGTTTTTTGCGGCATAAACTGCTGTATCTTTTTTTGACGTTAACTTAGAAGTTTGATTTTTTCACAGCATCAAGGGACTGTAAACTTGAGTATATGATTTTTAATTTCAACTCGATACCTCAACGCGTTCCAGAGATAAAGGGTCTTGACAGACAGACAGACGGACAACAATTTTTTTTTTCTTGAGGTATGGAGCCCTAAAAATCCAAAAATACGTAGTTAACTACAGAACATCTAGAATGATGTATTTTAATTAGAATTTTGAATTTTATTAATAACTTTAACAAAATAAATACCAAAATAAGGTGCAAATTAAGACTAAGATCCGATTGAATTAATTAAGTGTGCAAAGAAATATTACACCCGTTTATGTGTTACGATTATTAGGTCCCAGACGTGATGGGTGAGCCCTATCGCCGTATTTCGGGCACAAATCGACAAATAGTTTAACGCACCTTCCAAAGCACGTAGGCCGGACACGAAATAATATGCACCGCGGAGATTGATCCCAGGCCTCTGGGTTAGCAGGTCTGTGCTCTACCATCAGGCTACAGAGGCAGTCTACAGAATAATGTGTGCAAAAAATTGGTTCAAACATTTCGAGGCTGACGGAAGCATAGTCAGACGAAGACTTACAAAACCAAACATCTCATGGTTCTTTTTTGATACGGAACCCCAAAAAAACTTTAAAAGTCGACGAGTAATTAACAAAACTATGTTAAATAAAAAAGCCCCTATTTTTCAGCGCCAACTTTCAATTACAAAAATGAGAGAAATAAGATTCTTTGGCCATTGTTTCTAAGGCCAATAATCCACGGGCAATAATGTTTGCGTTGTAGCATAAAATAAACTATCTTAAAGCAAAATAATAAAATCTCAGTTTGATTATTATTACTGCATTAATTTTTTTGTCGTCTTTGTGTACTTTATAATTTTCTGGATGTTCTTGTTTTCTTTTTTAACATTACAAGCTTCGCCCACGTGGCCTACCGAAAACAAATATTTTTTTTTAGAAACCAACATTATAAACGCTCTCACTCCTCTTCAATTGAATAAAGGTAGGTAATCAAATTGACAATCTTCCAAGCAAAGCAATAAGGACGAATATCTCCGTAAACTAAACTGATCTCTGGAATGAGAGTAGTATGGTTGTAAACTTGTAACAGAAGTCGAACCGTGTGTGAAAAGATATAATTAGGAGACAACCAGAAGTGGATAATAAATAATCAATATTGTTCAACGAAATACTATACCTACCGCGGTAATTCTTTCTGTAAACATTTGTTTTTCCTTCAAGTTTCCAAGCAGTCACCAGACTGCTCCTATTGTATTTAATTTTATTTAATAGAAAAACAAACGCATTTTTTTGCATGTACTTATAACTAGCAAATATAAGTTCTTATAAGTAATATCAGGTATATATTACAGATAAACCTCTACCTCAGAAAAATCCTACTTGCTGACTTATAGGTACACAAGCCCACGCCGCGGGCAAATGGCTCGCTCCCCCGCACGCTCAGCGCCACCCTTGTGCGCCATGCGCCCGTCTACTATGCCTAGCTAGTAGGATTTTCGAAGCCCTATTAATTTTAATGGAAGAGAATTTTTGAATTTGCCAATCGACCCAGAGAATAAAAAATTTCACAGAAAATTCAACCCCCATTTCACCCTCTTTGGGGTGGAATTTCGAAAAATCCTTTCTTAGTAGATACTTACACATCACAATTAACATATCCTCTAAATTTCATGTCTCTAGGACCAGCGGTTTAGTCTGTGACTTGATATATCAGTCAGTCAGTCAGGACTTTGAATTTTATATCTTAGGGGTAGAATTTCGAAAACCCTTTCTTGGTGGATTCCTACACTTTACAAATAACACACCCTTCAGATTTCATGTTTCTAGGACCATTGGCTTAGTCTGTGGCTTGATATATCAGTCAGTCAGGACATTGAATTTGATGTATAAGGTCTTACAATAATAAGGGAAAATCATTCTAGGGCTGATCACATTCCAGAAGGAAAAACATTTTTTTGCTTACTTCCCAGTTCAAAGTGGTTGAACCAGCTGACTTAATCTACAAGGAAAGGTAAAAAAAAGTTTGCTCAAAAACTTTGCTTTCGGTGGAATTTGGTCTATTAGGGATACTCTATCATCTATTAAAAATTTTTCACTTTGAATTGTAGGGCTTTTTAAATAGATGAACGAGTATTATTTGTACAAATTAAAATAAACAAAGTAATAAAATAACGTTAAAGGCGATAAAATAAACAGTTCTATTGTAAATACGTATAACCTTATCGTTAATACTTTTAAGACGTATAAATAGAAAATTGTCTAAAAATAAATCGTATTTGAAGGATTTTCTACAAAACAATGCAGAAAGTATTTTTTTTGTCACGTATAAAAGTCAAGACTAGCCAACATATACACCCTTGAGACTATGACTAAAGCTAAAGTCTTTCTTTTGATTGTTTTCCGGCGCACGAAATCAAAGACTTTTACAAACTGCCTTGTCGGTCCGGGACGTAATTAAAAACCTTTTGTTATATTGTACAGATGAGTACGACTGCCGGGTTTGAAGTTTGAAGCATTTTGATTTTATACTCTTTGCATTATGACAGCTGGAAAATTGGTTAAAGTTCTTTGCGCATTTTGTACTGGACCCCGTAACACGAAACGTAGGATTTTCTTTTGACGCGTACAGTTTTTCTATCTGACATAAAAACAGACTTGTATTTTTAAATGCAATCGATTTCAAACTTTCTGCGGAGAGCTGAAGTCTTTAACTTAATTTGACATTAAAATAATGAATACTACGGGTTTATAGAGTCTCTACGTAGGCTTACTGATATACAAAGGACCCTAACTCGATGTGAGTTTTATTTTAAAAACCGTAGCGCCATTCTTAATAATTCAAGGTGCCCTATAAAATGTGATACGGTAAAGGTGTTCAGAGAAATCTGTCCTGCTCCAACGCTTTCATTTTACACTTCGTTTATCTTGCTCAGTGGAAGCGGATCGCTCAGAAAACTATTTTAAATATATATTGTAATTAGAGGGATGGGTTTTTGATATGACAGCCGTTTTATTACACATTCTTTAAAAATTTGTTAGTTTATTTTGGTAAAATTTTTATTGTCCAAACTCCAATATATCTCAAATGAAATTATTTTCAAATCGCACTTTACGTCTATCTTTGCGTAATTTATACTTTCAATTGTCGGCATTTGATGAAACATAGAAACCATCATAATTAAATTCACTTGTACTTGTTTCACAATTAAATCCCGATGGATTTCTGTAAATACCCCATTCTCAAAGGATTCAGGAAATTAAACTATCTATATGATTAGCCTTTAAAGATGAACACAATGGTAATATCGAAACGATGGAGTTGACCTATCTTTGCGATTTTATGGGATGCAAGAAAATGGATGCATTCGTGTATGGAATGGCCGAAATATTAAGATCAAAGAGGGAAATATTAGACTTGCACATTTATAGTACATTACGATACGAGAGCGATGAAACGTTTTCTGACGAGTGTGAGTTTGCGGCACGAGCCGAAGGTGAGTGCTGCAATCACACGAGTCGAGAAAAAGTTTCTCGCACGAGTATCGTATAATATTTTATAGCAAAAGTGCGGAAAATGCCGACTTTACGCAAGCGCAGCGAAGTAACATTTTATATTGACCCCTGTTACGCTGGTTATCTTTCAATCAAGATGTATTGTTGTTTTGGAAAGTGGTCATTAGTTTGATTTATAAAGTTAAGAAGTCTGAGCAAAAGTTACGTAAGTGACGATAAAGTACACAACACAGAGTTTAATGAAAATTATAAATCTGCAACAATTCTCTCAAAACTTTTTAAATATTTTTTTTATGTTACCATTTGAAATGTAAAATTATATAATTCAATTATTCAAGCTATTCGAATTTTGGTATTTAATATGTTTTTCAAAATGTTAATTCCTTGAAGAAATACATAACCAAATTCCCAAAAACCATAAAGTTTAATTTCTAAATTAACCATGGGAATACGACCTCAGACCTTTCACACTAATTTCCATAGATCAAGTTTTAATTATTTGGATCGACATTCGAACGGCCATATTTTATCGTCACGCCTCCTAATTCATTCCTTTTTTGTGGAATTTAAATTTTAAATTTCACGTTTAAAATAAATTTGAAAGAGACAAAATCGGGATAACCCTCTTAAGAGACATTGACTTTTCTTGATAACGATTCCAATCGCAAATGGAATATTTCGTCTCAATATTTTCATATTCACTTTACCACTGTCTCCAACATCATTAGTTATACGACAAAATGAATATCAATTTGTCTAATGGACAAACAAATACTCATAGTCACTCCAATAACGTAAATTATGATTAATTACTTTATGTTCATGAAAATTTCTTTGAAATTACGGTGTGAATACACAGCAATAAAGTTGAGATGTCAAAAACAGGATTCCTTAAGGTTGAAATAAATTTAATGACGCAAACTTTATCAAAATTAAATGTTTATAGCGTGAATATTACTCCAAGGCCGGACAAATTACTTAGAAAATGTTTTTTAGGGCTCCTTACCTCAATAGAAAAAACGGAACCCATAAGGATCACTTTGTTATCCGCCTGCCTACCATGAGATGTTTGGTTTCCGTAAGGATCACTTTGTTATCCGCCTGTCCGTCTAAATTCAAATTCAAATTATTTATTTGCATTATCACATACAAAATGAAGAAGACAGGGTTTTTTTTTGAGATCTTGTGATACCCCGTAGAGGCACAGCAAAACAATGACAATGAGGGGAGGACATACATTGCTTAACATTATTAAAGTATTAATACGTCTGTCTGTCTATTCGTCTGTCTGTCGAGACCCTTTGTCTCGAGAACGCGTGGAGGCATAAAGTTCTGTGAAAATATCAAATTTCTAAGTTAACGTGAAACAAAAAGATACAGCTGTTTATGCCGCATAAAACGTATATTTTGACACTTTCAAGGGAACCAAAATTTATAGGGTATTTTCCGTTGACCTAGAACTATGAAATTTGGTAAGTGATACCGTCTTAAACTATAAGTATAGGAAAAAATCTGAAAACAATGCATTTGTAATTAAATCATAAAAAATATAGTCTGTAACGAAGCCCTTGTTGGGTGAGTCTGATTCGCACTTGTCCAGTTTTTGTTACTGTGAATGGTTGTTTAAACTTGTTCAACTTTAAGATAACTCAGAAGAGAACATCCGACTGGCAACCTTCATATCCAGATATATTTTCTTTTTCTTTACCGTAGTTCAAATATAATACGGTTCAAGTCCCGTAAGACACGTTTTTCGGTCCGATGCGTGTTTCGGAAGGCTGTATGTCAATATTTGTGCCCGAACTACGGCCTAGTTCTCACCACCTATAAGGTTCAAGATAAATAAATAAATTATAAAATTCATGATAGAATTATAAAGAAAACAGGTTCTGTTAAAGTCAGTTTATACCATTTTTTTCACGTAGTTTATTTCAAATACAAAATAGTTAATAATTTAGAATTTTTGTATATTATTATTATTGTATTTGAATAACAAATATTCGATTCATAATAGGTATTATAGTTTTACGTTTCCGTACCCATAAACTTAATAAATTGATTTTGCAGTATTGTTTCATACATTTTGTAGAATGAAAAGTTTCTGTGGCCGTGGGGTAGAGCGCTCACCTGCCAGCCCAGAGGTTGTGGGTTCAATCCTCGAAGTGCACAATAATTTATGTTGGTCCATTTGTACCCCAATTTCGACGATAGTCACCATCCACGACGTGTGGAACGTAATAATCGTCGGTTAAAAGCGGGTTACCAAATGTGGACTGTAACTTGTACATCACAGTTCACATTGGAACACGGCTGACACCCTTGGGGTATTCGGCTGGCATTTTACATAACATTTATCACTTTGTTAAAACGCTATTAAAATATAATTTATAACTAATTAACTATAATTACTTTAAACGCTATACGTTATTTTTATCACTCTGTTGTAAATGTAAGTAAATTATGAAATTAGGTCTTAAGAATTAACAATACAGTTAAACTATTATTTTTGATAAAAAATGAAAATGAAGTTAGCAGAAAGTTAAATACTCGTATCATTTCAATAAAATTTCAAAAGGAGAGTAAATTTATTTTTATTTCTTACAAACACCCATGATTATGTTTTTTATAAGAGTATAGATAATGATTAGAGAATAAGAGATAGAGACAAAGATGAGAAGATCATATTATATGATAGATGTTCGATCAAGAAATTAAGGTCAAAGTAAACATTTTCTAGCTGGTGACAAGCGGAAACCAAAATTTGTGGCGGGCTCTGGCCTTGGCCTACATTGAATCAAATAGCAACAAAGTAGACAATAATTATATTATCACATTTTTTAGGGTTCCGTTAATCAAGAGGAAAAAATGGAGCCCTTATGGATCACTTTGTTGTCCGTCTGTCGGTCCGTCCGTCCGTCCGTCCGTCCCTCCGTCCGTCTGTCAGTCAAGAGCCTTTAAATCGGGAACGCGTAAACGTGTCAAGTTGAAATTAAAATCATATACTCATGTTGATAATTTCTTAAAGCTGTGAAAAAACCAAATTTCTAATTTAACTTAAAAAAAAGATATGCCCGTTTAAGCCGCAAAAACCGTATATTTCGACAACCTCAAAGAAATCAAAATTTATAGGGTATTTTGCGTTGACCTAAAACTATGAAATCTGACAATGCCGTATTATACTACAAGTATAGGGAAACACCTGAAACTACACATTTGTAATTAAATCATCACACTAATAATATTATAAATACGAAAGTTTGTGAGTGTGTGTGTGTATGTTTGTTACTCTTTCACACTGAAACGGCTGAAAGGATTTGGATGAATTTTAGAATGGACATAGCTAATACTCTAACTTAACACATTGGCTACTTTTTATCCCGGAAAAAAGCATGCCGTTAAACCGAATAACACGCGGGCGGAGCCGCGGGCAAAAGCTGGTAAAATATATAGTCTTTAACGGAACCCTCGGTGGGTGAGTCCGACTCGCACTTGTCCGGTTTTTTTCTATTATTAGTTTTCGCAAATAGAACAAGCCAGTTAACGGACTAGTTGTTGAAAAACACCTTCTCATGACAGTTTTTGGGTTAGTAATTATTATAAATAGGTAACATAAGAAACCGACCGATGCGACGACCTGAAGAACGTTGTAGCGGCTGCATGAGGGGGAAGGAAGACCGCCAAGAGTGGCGAAATATTGGAAAGGCAATTTTCCAGCAGTGAAACAACACGATATGATGGATGGATGGATGTAAGAAAGATCACTACTGTGAATAAAAGGTACAATAAAAGGTTCTAAGTTTTTTTTTGGGATTGGATTAAAACATAGTCCATAATTAGGAATAGTTTATATTTTGACCGTCTTTGGGGCCCATTGGTTTGTGTACACAACGACCTAAACCGGAAGGTACAGGTTCAGTTCAGTCTGCGTGCTTTGGAAGGCACGATAAGCTGTGGGTACATATTTGCGCCCGAAGTACAGCCTACCTATCAAGCTGGGACATGGTTCTTCGGTGAAATGTGGTAAGCGAATGTGTCCTTGCTCGATCGGAATCACCTCGGACTGAGAATAAAAAACAGGCCATGTGCGTGTCGGGCCACGTGCAGTGTAGGGTTGCGTAGTTGCCCGGTACATTTTACAAGTTGGTCTACTAATACAGATCGCGCCAAACTTCTAGTCCCATACATTGTCGTGTTTAGAGGGCATTGAAAGTTTGGCGCGAGCTGTACTCGTAAACCTGTAAAGTCTACTTAGTTTTGATAGTTTTCCTTTTATAAATACTGCTTCTGTGAATTTTTTCACATATCAACCGTTTAGGGGGACACTCCACTCTAACAAAAAATTGCACTTTAAAGCTTAATATTTCGCCAACGGATCTCTTAATCTAAAAATTGTTTTATACACCCACAATGTTTTTGAACGACCTATCTAATCTAATAATGAGAAAAATTTACCCATTACGTGAACGGTCCGCGAAAAAATTTTTTTTCGTGATTTTATTTTACCGTTTTATTGGCGTGATTAATATGTTGAGGATACATATTAATCACGCCAATAAAACGGTAAAATAAAATGTTGAAAAAAAATTTTTTTGCGGTACCGTTCACGTAATGGGTAAATTTTTCTTGCCAAATTACAGCTTTCTAGTACTAAAAGTCTCTGAGCTAAGCCGCGGACAGACAGACGGACGGATAGACAGACATGGCGAAACTATAAGGGTTCCTTGTCAGACTACGGAACCGGTGCTTTTAAAATTATAACTTGCTTCGAATTTCATGGAAACTATTACGCGTTTGATTCTAGAACAAACACACTAAACAGGCGTAAGCGGAGCGCGGTTTGCGGAAGCGGGACCAGAGGTAGGGACATTCTTGAAGCAGACACATCATAAAGCTTTCTTCGAGCTCCTAATTTAATTTAAATGCTTTGGTATAGTTCTTAATTAAATTACGTGTTTTCATGACGCCTACACGTGTGTCATTTAATGGTCGTTCAAAATTTAATTAAAGTAATTAAACTGAGTAACCTTTGTATGTCACGTGATAAACACGGTTTAGTTCGGCCGTAAACAAAATGTTAATTAGTCTTTTACGCTATAATTAAGTTATTCGCGAAGCAGTGTTGTGCTTAGATTTTGCGGAAAGACCGTGATTTAGGGATTATTTATAAGCAGCCTTACTTTGATAAGATTCCGTAGATTTAAGTAATTTGCCCAATTTTCGTGTTTACCTAATTAATATTTGAGTAACTGTTGCAACTTGTTACGGTTCGGCCAAAATGTAAATTCTTCTGATAGGTTTCGTAGCTTATTTAAAAACGTAGCAGATTTCGTAGCTTTTTATTATACTTAGAGTATGTAGTATTCCTTTTTTGATGATTCATAATAATTATTTATAATATGCATTTTTATTACTAGATTAATACCTATTAGCTTTTAAGACTTTTAGTTAAGGTGATTGCTTCGAATCCCGTTTTCAAAGGCAAAACTTATAAAACGTATAACGTAAAACGTATTTCTTATTTTTTAATGAAAAGTATTAAGTAAATGTTGTTTAGAAAAGCCAAATTTACATTAAAATATGTAAATATGCCACAAACCACATTCACTTTGTACGTTTTATTCAAAGATAACAACAGCAAAGTTGTGCGTTTGGAAACGAGACCCGGAACAACCACCTTAAGTTATTCATGACAGCCGTCAAGTCTAGAAGAGTAAAATTATTATAACCTCACCTGACCATTACTATTTTTTATTTACCATGAACCATTATTTTTTCTGATTAACTTTATTGTTTGTAATACGCTCCAATTAAATTCAGACTAGCAAAACTTATTTGATTATTTTTCTATATATTATTTTAATAATTTATTGTCCCAGTAACTAAAGATGTCATTAAAAACAAATTTCTCCTGCTGAGTTATCATAAACTGACTTGAAAAGAAAAATAAAGCCATAATAAGTCCAAATTGCTTTGCGAATATTTTTTTTATTTACCGTTTATGTGACCATTAGTCTTTTTATGTGATTCTCATAATGAAGTTGTTTGTTTTTGTTGAGTCTACGTTTAGAAGTACTTAGTTTGGTTTCTATATTGTAGTAAAATACATCAATTGAATTTTGTAAGAAACCATTTTATGTGGGTGCCCGCGTAACAGACTTACTAGTGCGGGGCGCGGGTGTTTTGTTGTGTTTTTCTTTTTAAATAAATAATTTGCATTTTATTATATTAATGTATTGTATTAATAAAAATAACATAATATTTGTAACGTCAATGTGACGTTAGTCAGGCTGAAATGAAAATCATTTACGAACGGACGAAAATAATTTAGTTTTTCAATTGTTTGAAATAAAGCCCTATTATTTGTATTTCGATGGTTTAAAAACAAAGGAGACGTTCTTTTAAGAACCCGCTCCGTATTTTTCGTCCGTTTGATGCGAAGCATTATTTTAATTATTTTTCTTGGCATTGCCGCGATGATTTTGTAAAAATCAGGGACATACACCAGTCTACCTATATATTGCTGAAGACCTTAAAATGTATTTGATTCAATTGTTTCTCCTTTGCGCGTTATTTTGATACTTAGATATTATGAATAACGATTCGGAGCGGGCTCGTAAGTAAAAGAATAACTCGCAAAAGAGAAACAATTCAATGAAATAAATTCTAGGCCTTTATTTAGACGGCCCATATGAAGTGGTGTATGTTCCCAGTTTTTCCAAAAATACCGCGATAAAGGCCAGAAAAATATTAAACATATTGTTTTTCATCATAGTTGTCGTCGTCGCGGACCGGGCTCTTAATAAAGAAATTCTCCTTTGTTCAATTGACTTTCTTTTTGATGTTTCCGATTTGTGAAGAGAACGAAATCAATACTTTCGGTTGATATAAAGAATAAGAATAATTTGATAATTTTAAGCTTTTCCGACTAAGACAAATTATGCAAACAAAGGTTTATTGCGAATGCAATATGAATTGCAGCTCTGATTCAAAGGTGTTTTGTGCTGCGCAAACCACGCCAAGGGTCATGCAAAAAATAAACTCATACTAATAAATGGAGCGGGAGTGTCCACCTACCAACACATTCACAAACGTGTGCATGCGTGTAGTAGTAGAAGAGAATTAAATATGTTTGCTTGTATTGAGTGTAGGGATTAGTTGCAAACCGCCGTACGCCGTAGCTGCAAACCACATTAAATCTAAACTAGGTATAAAATGTTTCTCTTTAGGAAGTACAATCATCTAAAATACTTGAGGGTTTTTCAGTAGAAACGTGTAACCACTTTTATAAAGGTCATTGTGATTTTTCAGAAACCTTTTTGTATAAAGTTTTTATCAAATATATCTGTTCGTTTCAGAGTTAAACAAAGTTTATACGGAATTTTAATTCATAAATAATACAATATGATTTTGCTCAAACTATGTTAAAACTTTTTATTACTTAACGCTTTTTTATGATTCAATGTTGGAATGACGTCTGAAGATTCTGTTTCGATAAGAGTGCATTATATTCTTGACAGAAGTCCACATTTTTTCATATATATATTATCAAATAAGGAAGAATAAATTAGGGTTTTTCGGAACCTATCCTCTTAAATACTTTACAGAATTACTTTGAAAACCTAATATTAATTTGTGCACAAATCTAAGCTTGTTTTTACATACAAAAAAATTATATAGCTTTCAGTTTCCCCGCAAATATTCTAAGTAGGTCATTATTTACCCATTCAGAACCTCTTCAACATTAATTTAGAAAATCTGTCAAGTGTACTTTCATACACAATGTAGGGGTTCCGCCTTCATCAATTTTGACGCTAATCTGAGAGGAAAGGTAAATTGTATTATCATTATCATCGTAGGCGATTTTCGTGGTTCCGGTTACCAAACGGGACCCTATTACTAAGCGTCCTCTATCTGTCTCTCTGTCTGTCACAGGGTCTACAGCTTCAACCGTAATACGTAAAAAGTGGAAATTTTTACACAATACGAGTTACTATGGCCTCTACCACGACAAATAATAAAATATTTTATTTAAAAAATTGAAATTTAACGAGAGCCACATACTAAGAAACCTTAGAAAAGTGGCACTATTTTAACGTTATTTGTTTTGGCTCTAACTTAAAGACGATAATACGAACAAGTTTTAAATTAAGTCAGATTGTAGCACATATTCCGAACTAAAACGGAAAATGATAAAATGTAGGGCTCCGTACGTAGACGGCGCCAATTTTTTTGTTATGCGCTATCATTCCGAACTAAAACGGAAAATGATAAAATGTAGGGCTCCGTACGTAGACGGCGCAAATTGTTTTGTTATGTGCTTTCATTTTAGCGACTCGTTTTTTGTAGCCTTAAATGTATATTCCGTATTGTGTGGTGGTACGGAACCCTTTGTGGGCGAGTCCGACTCGCACTTGCAAATAAATTTTTCATGGTTTTCCGCCTTCTTGTGTCACAACTGTCTTGTTGACCGCCTCCGCGCGTTGTTTAGTTCTTGACCACTAAGTCGGTGGTCACAAGTTTAAACCCCTTAAGGGCACATTTTGGCTCTGTCTGCGTGCTTCAGAAGACACGTTTAGTCCGTAACTGTGCCCAAAGTACGATGACATTCCGCAGTGGGGAGGCCATATTTGTCGCCGACATGATGGCCGTTGAGGCCGAAAAGCGTTAGAATGGAGACCACCTACAGCAAAGCGTATCGTAGGCCAACCTCGTGCCCGCTGGACCGACGACCTGAAGGACGTTGCGTGTTTCGGCTGGATGGGGAAGACGGAGAACCGTCAAGAGTAGCAAAATCTGGGAAAGGCATCAGGCTGATGGACTGTTGAGAGGACAGGCGAGAAACACATCCCAAGGATGCCTCGTTTAGGGGCTAAACACGTGTGTTGATAAGTTTTCTTGCTTGTTATTTAAGACTATTAGCCTTTGCCCGCGGCTCCACCCGCGTTTATCCAATCTTTGCACCGTTTTCGGCTTAGGCGTTATTTTATGAACATCCCTTAAACCTCGTGCGTTAACCAGGGTTACTTCGATGATAATAAAACAAACCGCATCTAATCCGTTGAGTACATACAGAGAGACAGCCAGACTAGTCACAAATTGATATAGCAACCAAGTAGATTTTATAGAAGAGAGCTGAAAGTAAAAAATCCTCATTACGAATTCAAAACTACTGGCATAATGAAAAATATTTTTCATGAACGTCTCTAAAAAATTAAAAAATTAAATTATAGTATAGGTCTCCGAACAACATAATGCTATAAAAAAACTTTTTCTGAGATAACAGTACATGTGATTCTAACTAGGAAGGCAAAGGGAACTTAGCCCATACAGCCATGTCTGAGGTTTAATATCAAATACCAATGAGGTTTTTATATAATGTTCTCCAATACATACAAAATAGTAACGAGGTTACAGTTCAAATTTATTTTCGGATAGGTATTGTCTATGGCTTACGACGCGTTAGACTTTTACAAGAATGATCAAAAATGGCTGACGACTAATTTACAAAAATTATGAAAACAGGTTAGTAGGCAAGAGTTTAGATAAAGTAGTGTATGAAACTTGACATAACTAGGTATTAAAACACTCTTGTTCTATTAAAAAACTCGCCTTCGGCTCGTTTTTTGAACTGACACATAACCTTTTTATGTACCAGTTTTATTAACTACTATTAAATGATAATTTATGAACAGAGCTTAGCCTTTAGGTGAAATGGTATTTCCTGGCGGTCATAAGCAAATAACCACGAAGGTTATTATGGCGTTGCGCCACTGTGGCGCCACTTGCCATACCTAACCCGCTAACCTAACCTACCGGCTCTCTTCTGCGCTGGAGGACTTCCAAAAGACAAATTTTGACTGCGAACTTAATATTATCCCATTGATTAATAATAACTTTACACTTTGCCGGTGAACCAGCAGGTACTCTATACAATCCCTAGGAATTGTATACCAGGCCCAGATATTCTATACATTACCTAGGTTTTGTATACAATACCTGAATTATACACATTGCCGGTGACATATATACTTATCCAAAATAAAGATAAAAGCTCGCGTATGATTAAATATTCATTATAATAAATATAATTAAGAAATAGAATGTTTAAGCAAGTAAATATATAATAAATTTTTATAAATCTATCTTGTCGATTGGCGCGTGGACTAAAAGTGTCACTTCTATCCTCTTTATAATATATTTTGAAGTACAAACTGACAAGGAAACTATACTGTGATACATAAACTATACTATAATGGTTCTCGTTGCTAAGAGAAACCCTAAAAATCCTTCATGTAACAAACTTCTTTAGATTCCATTCATCTTCCAAGATGGAGCATCGTTCTATTTTACTGCTTCATAAAACGTTTCAGATTATAATATTTACCCTCTTTCTGTTCAACAATAGACCTTATCTCTTCATTATTACGGTTTACATTGTTAGTCTGTAACTAAGACTTGAGCAGGCTTACTACGGGCGTATTATGTTTTTTTACTGTGATAAAACGTGAGGCAGGAAAGCGATTTTTTAGAGAGTATGAAAAATATCATGTAACATTTAAATTACACGCAAGCACTGTTTTCAAAAACCGCTGAATCTACGACAGTTAGAAATTCAAAGCCTCTCCAGATAAATAAGAAAACCTTGCCATGTTGCAGAAAACTAATAGAACAAATTTATTCGTCTAGCAACACTAACTTTAAAAGGTCATTATGTCGATTGCTGTTAAAATGTGGTGTTGTTTTTTGTGTGTGTGTGTGGGTTTGTGAAAGAAGCTTTTCAGGCTGTCTGCCTGTCTATCTACCTGTCTCCCTGTCTGTCTGTCTGTCTGTCCGTTCGTCCGTTTGTCTACAGCTTTAACCGTAATAGTTAGAGATTATAATTTTCACAGAACCCGTGTTTCGACCCAAGTTCCCATTTAAATAAACTTCGAAAATAAACATTTTCCATTTTATTTGTATTTATATATTTGGGAAACAAAAATTGCACTTTTTTCATGTTATTTATTTTAGCTATATTTTAAAGAGTTTAAGTTTCAAATTTGCTCACATTGTTGTACATACTCCAAAGTACAACAGCAATTAATAAAATTAGGGTTCCGTAGTCAGAAGGTGCTGAATTGTTTGTCAGGCGCTACCATTTTAGCGCCTTGTTTTTTGTCACCCGCCTCACAGTGGTTCCCTTCACCGTTCAGCAAGTAGTAAGTAAAATGCACACAAATTCCGAAAAACTCATCTTTGCGCACTTAACCGGCTGGATCCGAACCCGGGACCCAAGATTAATAGTCTAACACTCTACCAACTGGCCCAGTGCTGCCTCTTAGTCTACTTGCCAAGAAAATACAATAC
This sequence comes from Ypsolopha scabrella, assembly GCA_910592155.1. NCBI lineage: Eukaryota > Metazoa > Arthropoda > Insecta > Lepidoptera > Ypsolophidae > Ypsolopha > Ypsolopha scabrella. Next base: position 23,548,019 of record OU342978.1, on the reverse strand, counting down.
ACCCATAGGAACAAACTTGGTAGGAGTGAAAATTAAAGTGGATATCTAATTCTTGGGCTTCGCTTGGGACAATTTAGTTGGGCTCTTTATTCGACGTGCCAAGTATCTTGCCTTGTACTCACCATTTTATATGAAGTCAGTTGCGAATTTTCTACATTTCTGAAACAAAGTTTTTTGATATTTAGTTAGCTGGCATATTAAAGCTAGCATATAAAATAAACGACACACTTTTTTAGCGGTTTTTTTCACTTTGAGAACTGGGTTCACTTTTCATCCGTTTTTAATTTAACAATACTAAAAATCAGGCAAGTGCGAGTCGGAATCGCACGTGAAGGGTTCCGTACCATGCTTGGAACATATTTGTTAATTCCTAAACTAATCTCTAGTACATATTTTTTTGGAAAGAAGCAGTATTTATATTTAAAAGAGCCTGAAGTTCACGGAGCTGAAATTGCCACACGTCGACTCTGTGCGTTTATTATTATTGTTTCGTCTGCTACTATATTATATGTCTGTGCGGTTCATGAGATACAGTCTCGCGACAGAAGGACAGACGGACGGACGGACAGCGAAGTCTTAGGAATAGGGTCCCGTTGGTTACCCTTTGGGTATGGAACCCTAAAAAGCGATTACCTCAATATCGAGTGGTATGACGTTATTTATTAAGAGCTCTACTGCCTATTTCTGAATACCTTCATCAGATCATGACAAAACATCTGATCATCTCAAACATCTCATCCTTTGAGGGTTATCAATTTTTGACGGACTCTATCACAACATCTTTTGAACAAAACTGTTTATTCATCGTACCAGAAACCATACGATTTTTTGACACTATTTTCACAATAATTTTATCTGAGCCTTGGGGCATTTGTGTCATCTTTCTATTTCACTTTAAAAACCATAGACCGTTCGTGCCTTCTCTCCAAAGTGACCAAGCAGCATGAAGGCAAATTTTATTAAAAATTTTACTTGACTCTTGCCCAGTAAGAGTTTCAATTATTGTGTAGTCCAAGCTATAGCAGTCGTGGTTTTTAATATTTTTTATTATTTATTTTTATTTATTACTTTTTATATTTAAACCTTTAACCTATTCCACTCAGGATGCTATAAGGATTCTAACGACGCCACACACACTTTGAAATCGTTTCAGGCATTAAAAAGTTATGGTGGAATTAAGAAAAATACCCTCATAAACCCTGAAAACATTACACTCCTTTTTTGGGGTAAGTCATGGTAAAATATTAGTATAGCCTTTATATGAAACAGACTGGTGACGTGCAGCGTCACTGCCGCGAGGGTTTCTGCACCGCTCTCACCAACCCGTCTGCCCAGCGTGTGTGAGTATGGGTATTTCTTCCAGGAGGACTGCCAAGAATGGAAAAATCTTGGAAAGGCCTATATCCAGCAGTGGACGATAGGACGTGTTTGTAGAGTGGAGCCCACATCAAGCTAAACACTTTCAGTTTAAGCTGACCTCTCATTGTATAGGCTTCCCGTACAATGAGAGGTCAGCTTATAGTCAATGTGTATAGCTTGATGTGGGCTCCACCGTACAATTAATTATTATGCGAATTTTTTTATGAAATGACTTATTAGTGTTGTACTGAAGCCAAAACGTTTTTTTTTTAATTTTGTCTGTCTGTCTTTGGTTCCATTTTAACTCGAGAACTAGTCAACGGATTTTGCTACCGTTTTCTTTATTATCATTGTAGTAAACCTGCCTTCTTATTTTTTAACGTCGTGATTGGCCATGAATGATGTGTGATGTCATTTCTAGCCAATCACGGCGCGCTTGAAGGCGATTGCAATGGATGTTTAAGTTAAACAATAAGGACCGCGGGCCTATTATGTAACTCAGTGTCAGTTGCCATCTATAGTCGCTATTCAGCAAAAACAGATAAAAAATGAACTTCCGAAGTAACCTTCAATGGGTATTGCACTATTTACGAATTGTGACGTCATTTCAAGTGCGAACGTATCCTTAGATAAGCGGATATGTATGTTTTCGACGATAGGTGCTCGGTTTGGAAACTGATTTTATCTAACCTCATATCGTAAAATCCCATTACGAACTCAAAACTACTGGCATAGTGAAAAATATGTTTCATGAACGTCTCTAAAAAAAAAAAATTATAGTATAGGTCTCCGAACAACATAAAACTATAAAAAAACTTTTTCTGAGATTACAGTACATGTGATACTAACGAGGAAGGCAAAGGGAAGAGGTTGAATATCAAATACCAATGAGGTTTTTATTTAATGTTCTCCAATACGTAGGAAACAACAACGAGGTTACAGTCAGCATTATTTTCGGCCAGGTATTGTCTATGGCTTACAGCGCGTTGGACTCAGTCTCTCAATGGATGAACTGAACTATTTGTTGCGCCATACTTTTCGAGGAAATTTATTCATTACTTACTGTGGTTTTGTGGGTCAAAATAATTATTTTGCCCTAAAATTATTGACAGCAGGGATGATGATGATGTTTGATTCCACCTGACATGCTGGAAATAACGACGACAGAAATTACGTATTTAGAACAAGCTTTTACAAGAAAAATCAAAAATTGCTAACGAAAAGCTTACTAAGATTATGGAAACAACTTAGTAGGCATGAGTTTAGATAAAGAAGTGTGTGAAACTATACATAACTAGGTATTAAAACACTCGTTTTTTAAACTGACACTCGTGTTTTTAATAACCTTTTATATGCCAGTTTCATTAACTACTATTACGGTACAGAATCAGGGGCTGGTCAACATAGAGGCTGTAAGGAGTGTTGATAAAAGAAGCGCCAAGCAGAAAACTGTCGATGTTGTCAATAGACGCTTATAATGTTATAATATGACGATTTATATACTGCAATGTTAATTTCTTATTTAGCACATAAATATCCAACATTCATACTAAGACATATTTTTTTGCAACTATACCGAAATAAAAATGAGAGCGGAACTACGAAGAGAACAATTATCGCAATATATATTTTTGGGCAAGTTTTTTTTTATTGTGCTATCTCTGTCCAGAAAGACGTAGAGACAAAACATTCAAATACCGGTACTTTTCAATAAGTCATAATTTTCAATTTTTACATAAAGCCCTAACAAATATGTCTCTTAATAAAATAAACAATACTATCTCTTTAATATAGGTACCTACCTATATGTACACATAAAAACAGAACTTAATAAGGGCACAAGAGAATATCCATAAATAAGTAAGATTCCAGTAGGATTCCCCATCAAAATAGATTGAGTGGGGTTCGCTGCCCTTTGGATTTTATTGTTATCAACTTTCTTTGTATTCTTTTTCCGTTCCTTTTCTCCTTACAAAGTAGGGAATTTAAAGGAATCTTTTTTTCACAATTCCTTATTTAAGACAGCTTAATTAATTTACTTTTTATTTTCTTTGTTCGTAGATTGATTGCTTTATTCTGATGTGCTTGAATTACTGATTGGAAACATCATGACTTTGAGCTAAGCGCCAAATTCTGATTAGACAAAACATATAATATACATTTATAATTTTATTTTTATATTATTAGATGTGATTTTAGTGTGCATTTCTTCCAGAAGGACCTCCAAGAGTGGCGAAATCATGGAAAGGCCTATGTCCAGCAGTGGACGAAACAGGCTGATGGTTGGATGGATTATTAGATTACATTTCTGATATTTCAAATTAATTACTGAAATTTATTTATTTTTTTTAATATTAGAACTCATATTATTTGCTAATTTATCTTTAACTTTATTCGACATAAATTTTATTTTCCCGACTTTCTCGGGAATTTTTTAGTTTTTTTAGAGTGACATCCCTTTGACAACTGTTTGATGCATACCCAACTCTTACGCAACGTTTACTCAAAATGCGGAATGCCAAACACACTATCAGCTATCTTTAACAAAACGGTGAATTCAGTAATAATTTTAATCTTAGGTTTGTCTGTCATGCGTATTCAATCTACCCGCAAGTTATTTATATCGTTTATTGCACGGACATCTAGCAACAGAATCATTATTATCATTAAAAAGCCCCTGATGATGCTTATATAGTGTAACCGGTTGGGTAGTGTAGTATTAAATATTATCTGTGGAAAAGTACAAGTGTTTTTTCATCACAACAATGTTTGATAAATTCCACCAAGTGCCGATAATCTCAACTATCAACTTCCAAAACATAAGGGTCATGCTTTTTAGGGTACGCAGTATCTCGTTTCTAAAACACTGTAATCACACAGTATGGTTTTTACGCTGTCGTTATTTCGTTATGATAAAATAACGTCAACGAAATAAGAAATGGATATGATCTTGTCTTATCTTACTCGCAAATCCTCCCGAAGTTATTCGGGGAGACTAAGAGAACAGCTCTCAGGCAAAACCAGGCGGCCCACCATTGCCTGGGACCGATGGATGGCGGTATATCCATCCCCAATTACCGAGCCTTATATAAAACAGACTGGTGACGGGCAGTGGCATCATTTCGGCACCGCGCTCACCAACCCGCCCGCCCAGCGTGTGTGAGTATGGGCTTTTCTTCCAGGAGGACCGCCAAAAGTAGCGAAATCCTGGAAAGGCCTATGTCTAGCAGTGGACGAAACAGGCTGATGGATGGATGGATGGATGGATGATCTTGTTAAGTTTCTTGCCCTTTTTCTTAACAAGGTCGGGATGGTTGGATTTAGGGATGTATTTATGCAGGTATACCACGTATTAGTATAATTTTGTTTAATTGTGTATGTGTATTGTTTAAACTGTATAAATTAAATTCACCTTTGATTTAGTTCTTGTAGCACGAGTACGTGTACGTGAAATTCAATCAACCGACCAAATTTGTATGGTGAAATTCGATTAATCTATTTTTTTGCTTCCTTACTGACTGGGCTAGGAATTGTACATAAACTAGTCCAACCAGTACGGGGGCAAAAAAACATATTTTTCGAATTTGGCCAAAAGCATTACCGAACCTAGTTCCTGATTACCAACCGAGTCTCCTACATGAATTTGGTCGGTTTATTGAATTTCACCCTATATGTAAGCACAAAAGTTACTTAATTTAATTTATTGTACTATCCCGTTTTGAATTTATTTTGTGTAATCGTTAGATACTTTACGTGTAATTTGTGTAAATCAGCGACAGTATTTTAGATATTATAATTAGATTGAGTTACAAACAAGAAAATATAAATTAGAAACAAAGAATTTGAAAGAATTCCTCGGGCCAGGACTTGAACCTGTGAACTCTTGTTATCAAGTATTTTATATCGCAGGTGTAAATTGTGTACTTTTATTTCATCAATAAATTATTTTTGGAGAATTTTTTCGTCATCGTTGCCACCATAAATATTTTATGCCAAAATGTTGACAAAAACAAGTTAATAAACGCTTGACAAAATTTAGCTGCTAAATTTTTGGCATGATTTACTCTTAATCCATTTTCGGGTCCATACTTACAAAATTTAAATTGAACATTAGAAAATTTAAAACTACTACTATTGTTTAAAAATCTGTATTTGCTAAAGGTACATTATAAAGGAAAAATATTTTTTCGAAGTAAGAATAACAGGTATTTCTTGTGTTTTTGTTGCGAATCTAAAGACTCAAGACTGCGCTACTTAAGTTTATTTCATGCTTCAGACAAAAATCGAACCTGAAGCCCGGGATTGAAAGTCTGACATCCTTACGACTCAACTTCCGCTGTTCAAGCAAGAACGAAAGGGTTAAATGCTAATAGGGTATTTCCTGCATATCCCCAAAAGGAATGAAGGAAAAAACACATTTTTATGAATGTAGTGTGAATGTGTTTTATGGAAATATTCTTCACAGTGCATGTGTGGGATTTAAAAACATTTGTGTCTGTTTGTTGGAAAACGGGTGCAATTCAAATGTATTAAAATGAGAATGTTGAATATTTTCAATTGTTAAAGTGTTTATCTTATAAAGTACTAGCTTAATGGTGTGGCAGTGTCTTTCAAGCTTTGAGGAGTATCAGCAGTTTTTGGCTTAGGAAATATTTTATCAGCACCCCTTATGGTCTATAATGTTAACCAGGGTTACTAGGATAACAATAAAGAAAACCGCATTGAAATCCGTTGAGATGTTAATAATAATGTTCTCGAGTAAAAGCACAAAAAAAAAATTTTTTTGGTCTCATGACAATATTAAACAACCTATTTCATGTAATACGTACTTCTCAAAAATATCCAATGTACAAACACAATTTTTTCACTACTTTACCTAATATTAGTATTTAAAAGTATAGATAGAATTTATCAGAACAGTTTGCCCGCTTTACGACATAGATGAAAGTATCAAAAAAATTGTGAATCAAACCCCTGATTTCACAAAATTTCATTTTAAGGGATGCTTAACACTTTTAATGAAAAGGACATAGTTATTTATTATGATTTAAGGTTTGGCTTCACAGTAAAAGTTGTTCATACGGAAGAGTACTATCACCAGTTTTCGTTGAAAAAATCACATAAATTTCACGTTGTACATTGATATCCGGGATTGTGATTACTTATTTCCTCGTCAAAAAATTGAATTTTAAAATGGCACGTGACTAAACACTCGTATTTTCCACATAAAAGACTCAACTTTAGCAATTTTTTCGAGACAAACCAAGACATTAAAAGAATTTTCGTGCCACCACAAGCATAGGAAAATTAATGAATTATCTGTATAAAAACTTGTAAAAATAGTTAAACAAGGTTTGGGCATGTAGAGAGGATGCATAAAAGTAGAGTGAAAAAATAAATTTATTTCGCGAAAGTAGAACGGGCTGCCCGAATTGCTGAACAAATTGGCGACATGCTGAAGAAGGGCAAAGTAGAAAGTAGCTGGAAAAGCTTGTATGACTAGATTGATGGATGTGGAAGATGCAAAATAGGTATATCAGAATCGTAGCAGATAGAAATCTATGCTCTCTGCCTACCCTTCTGGGAGGAAGACGTGATTATTTGGGTATAGTTGAATAAACACAAAAAAACTAGTGAACTATAATATTCTCGCGCGGCCTAGTGACAAAGTCCTCTTAAATATCACTTATTTTTATTATGAATGACAAATAATCCAAATTCAGGTGGCAAAACCTGCAATTAAAACGAAAGATAAATTAATATTAGAAAAAGTTTTTTGTTTCAACTATACCGTACATACCAAAACCTGGTGGTCAACATTTCTGGTAAATTAGTCCAATTAAGTCGACGGCTCCAAGTTACGTCAAAGGCTAACTTTTATCTAGGTCATTCTAAGTCAACCTAGGTCATCGCGTGATTAAGTTAGGGTCTTGTTTGAGAGACTTCCGGCAAGTTATATCTAAATTTAATCTAAGATAATTATATTTGCTCCTTTAACTTTGTTTTAATAAATGTAGTACATTTTTATATAATATTATAAATATATATATATATAGTCACGACATGAATCCCCGAGGGGGTAGCAGAGGTGTTCCGGGTGTGAACTGTGAAAAGCAAGTCACAGTCCACACTCGGCAAACCCGCGTTTTACCGACGATTATTACGTCGTAACGTGATTGGTGGTGAGCCCTATCGCCGTTCTTCAGGCACAAATACACGCTTTTTAGGGTATGCAGGTTTTCCCACGATGTTTACCTTCACTGTTCAGTGGTAAGTATTAAATACTCTGCATATAAATTCCGAAAAGCTCATTGGTGCATGCCCCGGCCGGGAATCGAATCTAGATCTGAAAGATTGAAGAGTCGCTTTATAATATTATACTTTTAGAAATATAAAACGAAACAAAATTTGATGTCACAATGGTTTATTTATTTAGGTATATCGTCACGACATTAAACCGCGAGCGAGTGTTAGGTGTTTTCCAAGTGTGGACTGTGTTCTTCGATTGTGGAAAATCACTCTCCATACACGTACACCCACGTTTCACCGATGATTATAAATATGTTAACGAAACCCGTATGTAAATAATAAGTTAAAATAATTCTACGATAAATAGATTGTGTACTTTTAACTGGTCACAAAAAAGAAGAAACATTTTTTTTGTTCAAATATTTGTTTTATTCCCCAGTACAAAGTGGTTCAATCAGCTGTCTACTTTTCGGTAAATAGTGGTTAGCGATACTAAATTATCTCATCATTTTTTTTTATTATGATATACATGAGGCGGAACGGCAATTATTCCCTTCTATTTCTATTTATGTATATCTTCTATTTTATATCTTCCCTCATCACAGATTACAAAACTTTCAGAGATAATGAAATTTGAAATTTTTTATCAACAGGCACGAACTTGCCCCACCGCCGCGAACTGTCAAAACTGAAAACCACAGATTAGTAGATGCGTTCCGTTTTGAGAATATTTCCTATTCTCCGACATACATGTCAGATTTTTTTTTCATTTTCGTCTTGATTCTCTTGGAAAACTGTTAAGTGTGATCTTTAGATTTTGGGATTTCATTTAAACATACCTGGCCGTTTATACGAGGTACCTATAAGGTGAAATTAAATCAACCGACCAAATTCAAACTAAAGACTCGGTTAGTGATTAAGAACTAGGTTCAGTAATCCCTTTGGCCAATTTCGAAAAATACATTTTATTGCTCTCTTACTGGTTGGACTAGTTTAAGTACTATTCCCAGACCAGGCAAAATGGGGCAAAAAAAAATATTTTTTATTTGACCTGGAGGGTCATTAAACCTTGTTCCTGATGACTAACCGAGTCTCCAGTATGAATTTCGTCGGTTGATTTAATTTCACCTAGTATATGCCCAGAGTTGCATGCAACTATGGCTTAGCCCACGGTGTACGATAATCTTATTGAATGATTTTGAACTTCAGTATGTTGTCAGAAAGTATACATTAGAACGCTCGCTTCGCGCGCTGCCGGCACGCAAAATCAGTGAACTATCGAGGATTTTCTGGATTTTACAAAAAATTATTCGGTGCTGGTATTTTTTAGCTTTACATCTGAAAATAAACTATGTTTTCTTGCTATAGCAGCAATTTCAAACATAGAAGTCAAAGCGCTTAGATAAAAAACGTATTTATCACTTCCATCCATCCATCAGCCTGTTCCGTCCACTGCTGGACATAGGCCTTTCCAGGATTTTGCCACTCTTGGCGGTCCTCCTGGAAGAAATGCCCATACTCACACACGCTGGGCAGGCGGGTTGGTGAGCGCGGTGCCGAAACCTTTGCACTAGTGACGCCGCTGCCCGTCACTAGTCTGTTTTATATAAGGCCCGGCAATTGGGGATGGATATACCGCCATCCGTCGGGCCCAGGCAATGGTGGGCCTCCTGGTTTTGCCTGAGAGCTGTTCTCTTACTCTCCCCCGAATAACTTCGGGGGGATTTGCGAGTAAGATGGTGGTACCTCCACAGTCGAGCCCGGCATCAGCTCTACCACCTATAAGCCCGGCATCAGCTCTACCACCTATATCACTTAAAGAGGCATTATTTTCAAATATAAAATCTTTAAAGTGAAATGTGTCCAATAAGGTAATTATCATTAGAAAAGAAAGTCTGATAAAACATGTGTGTGAGTTTTACATTGATCAAGTAGGTAGTTGACTCAGCATATTTAAGCAAAAGGCCTTGAAATGTAGAAGACTAAGCCATTATGCTCTAAGTGCGTTAAGGAGGCAATAGGTTACGAGGATTGATTTGAAACACGAGCGATAAGGGAGGTTTTAAACGTAACATGTTATTCCTTTTACGCACGTGTATCATACTACGTTTTTCAATGCATAGTGTGAGTAAATAAATGAAACGTAATTAAACAACAAATTATCCAAATTAACCTTAGGCGGGAATTATTTGAGCATAATTTTGATACTGAACAGCGTGTCTGGTATTTAATTATAACATTGAAGTATTTGGTCGGAGGCTTTGTGGCTCGACGGATAAAAGAAGAAACCTCTAATACCTAGCATGACGATTGATTACAAGCAATTGACGGCTTTCGTAAATTTTTGTGACATAAAAATGATACATTTTTCACATCTTGATCAGAAAATAAGTTCATAGATGTCCACGAATAAAACTGCGGGTATTTGTCAAACCCTCGTCCCTACTAGTTCGGATGAAAAATGACATCTTCTTCAGGACTAGATGGACCCTTCCAATTGGGCGATTCAGCGTGATCCGTCCACTGACAGATAGGAATAGTTAATGGAAAAAGTTCGGGGTGAAAAGTTTTTAACTAAGTTCGTCCGACGCTTGAGGGCAGGTTGGCTTTTTTGCAAGACGAAGATTTTTTAAAGATTTTGTAGAAATTGCTGTTCATTTCTGTCTGAAGCGCTTTCAAGTAAATTGTATTCAGTTTGAGATTTATTTGAAAGTTTTTTGTAACTTGTCTTTGTTTTAAAGTTTTAGGGTTCTATAAAACCTTGTGGCAATCCCCTCTGAGTGCTTTTGGCTTAGGCCTTATATAATATATGTTCAAAATTCAGCCAACCGTCTAAGTTCATACTGGAGACTCAGTTAGTCATCAGGAACAAGGTTTAATTTAACAGGTTAAATGCGAAAACATTTTTTTACGGCCCATAGTGCCTCCACTAAGAATTGTAATTAAACTAGTCCAGTAGTAATGGGAACAAATTTTTTTTTATGATTTCGCCAAAGGTGTTGTAGCGGAGCGGATTTCAAGAATATCAACTCGCCTCTCACTTGTACCACACGACATGGTGAGCATGCAGCCAAGGCGTGATCAAGCTCGCAGCGGCGGCGGCGCCTCGTCCCTTCACCCGCGAGCCGCTCCTCACCGGAAAACCAGTCGGGCCGCGTGGAGCCGAGACATCTCTCGCTTACCGGCTATCACGCGCATCGCACGTTCCGCTCGTAAACGCGATCCCGCGCTTTTTGCTTTGTTTTTATTTCGTAAAGTAATTAACTTATTCTTTGTAAAAATAGTTGTTTGTTTCTTTTTATCTAAATTCATTGCTATTAAACCAAATTCAATTGTGTAGTTCTGCATATCTTTTCTAGCTTTGCATCCATACTTACCCGCATTCTCAAAATAAATATTTATACCGAACAGCTAACTAGCTAGCTAGCTAGCCCAACGAACAACTAAAGTGGTGACCTATTCGACATTGGAGCACGATATAAAGGTGGTATAATGAGCAAAAACGGAGAAGATAACACAGGTAATGGCGGAGTTTTGACGGGTGGTCCAAGTGCAAGCGGAAGCGGACAGCAAAATGTAAGTGAAAGTACGAATACTAGTTCAGGACAGGATGTGTATCGTGTTGGCGTACGTGTGCCGCCATTTTCGCCGGAGGAACCCGAGGTATGGTTTGCTCAAATGGATAGCCAATTTATTACGTCTGGTGTGACTCAAGATGCTTCGAAGTATCATATTATAACGGGGCAACTAGATCAAGAGTATGCGAGAATAATGAAGGACGTTTTAATGAATGTACCAGCAACAGGCAAGTACGAAAAATTTAAGCACGAATTAATCAGGCGTATTTCACAGTCACGAGAAAAAAAGACCTTGCAACTGGTACAACATGAGGAGCTTGGAGATCGAAAGCCCTCGCAGTTTTTACGCCATTTGCGTAATTTAGCAGGCCCGCAAATGCCTGACGACTTTATCAGAACTATTTGGACTAGTCGTTTACCTACTCATGTTCAATCTATTGTGGCTTCACAGACTAAGGTCGACCTGGACGACGTCGCTGAGTTGGCTGATCGAGTCAACGACATCACTGCTCCCGCATACGTAGCCAGTACATCCGCGGGTATGATACCAGTTACTGCTTTAGAGGCTAGAGTAGCAGAGCTGACGCGGCAGGTGGAGTCACTCGTTCAGGTACAAAGACAATCTCGTTCCTCACATGAAGGTTCCTACGGCCAGCGACGATCCAGATCCAAATCTCGCTCACGCCAACGTTCAAGCTCCAGACCCAGACAACGCCCAGAAGGCCACCCTAACTGCTGGTATCACTTTCAATTCGGATCTAAAGCTCGTAAATGTGTACAGCCATGCTCTTTTGATTCGGGAAACGAAAAGGGCAGCCATTAGAGGCGGCAAGCGTCTGCCCTACCACCACAACAGGCCGCTTGTTCATAACAGACCAGAAGACTAAGATTACATACCTTATAGATACGGGTTCAGACCTGTGTGTATATCCTAGGTCAGCTGTTCGGGCACCACCACAAGCGAAGACAAAGTACGAGTTGTTCGCAGCAAATGGTACAGTAATACCAACTTATGGCTATATCAATCTCACCCTAAATTTGGGACTACGAAGAGCATTTCAATGGCGGTTCATCATTGCAGAAGTCTCTAAGCCAATCATAGGCATAGATTTTTTAGGTTTTTACAACCTACTCGTCGACTGCCGTAATCAGAGACTGGTTGATGGCGTCACTTCACTCGCTGTCGCAGCACCCCGTCAGATTTCATCACAGGACATATCATCGGTTCGCACCATTGCCGATAACACGCCATTCCACGATATTTTACGTGAGTACCCAGACATTACCCGTCCAGCTGGTAAGCCGGATACTCCAAAGCACAGCACCGTTCATCACATTCGAACGACCCCAGGACCGCCAGTCACAGGCCATTTCCGCCGTCTAGACCCTGAGAGATTACAGATAGCAAAGAAGGAGTTTAGCAATATGTTAGAAAATGGCACAGCTCGTCGTTCAGAAAGCTCATGGTCCTCTCCACTTCACCTGGCACGTAAGAAAAACGACGGCTGGCGGCCCTGTGGCGATTATCGAGCTTTGAACGCAAGGACGATTCCAGACAAGTATCCAGTGCGACACATCCAGGACTTTGCTTACCAGCTGGCAGGTAAGAAGATCTTCAGTACTATTGATCTGGTGAAGGCCTACAATCAAATACCAGTTTTCAATGACGATATCCCTAAAACGGCCATCACTACGCCCTTTGGGATGTTCGAATTCCCGTACATGACCTTCGGACTTAGAAACGCCGCCCAGACATTCCAACGTTTCATCGATGAAGTCCTCAGAGATCTGGATTTCACCTACGGCTACATTGATGACATTCTGGTTTTCTCGGAGTCTGAAATCCAGCACAAACAACACCTCAGGACTCTCTTTCAAAAGCTCAAAAGTTACGGAGTTCTGATCAACACATCTAAGTGTGTCTTCGGTCAAGCTGAGGTGAATTTCTTGGGATACACAGTAACTGCAACAGGTATTCGTCCACTTGAGTCTAAGGTACAAGCCATACAAGACTTCCCTGTTCCAAAGACGGTCAAAGAACTTCGCCGTTTCCTCGGAATGATGAATTTTTATCGCCGATTTCTTCCAGAGGCAGCAGCTTTACAAGCGCCACTTAATTCATTATTGTTTGGGTCAAATAGAAAAGGTGCACAGCCCATCGACATGACAGCAGAGCAGAAAGAAGCATTCAACCAATGTAAGGCAAGTCTTTCTCAGGCTACTTTCTTAGCACACCCAGATATAACAGATGAACTAGCCATTCATTGCGACGCGTCTGATCTTTCTATTGGAGGAGCTCTTCAACAAAAACACACAGATGTTTGGCAACCATTGGCATTTTTTTCAAGAAAATTAAGCCCATCGCAGAAGAAGTACAGCCCGTACGATCGCGAACTGTTGGCGATATACGAATCAATAAGGTATTTCAGACATATGGTAGAAGCCAGGCCGTTCGTGATCTACACTGACCACAAACCACTCACGTTTGCTTTCAGCACGAGACGAGACAAATGTTCCCCACGCCAATTCAGATATCTAGATTTCATAGGCCAATTCACAACAGACATCAGGTATATAGCTAGGAAAGAAAACACCGTCGCAGACGCCCTCTCACGAATAGAGAAGCTTTCTCCAAACCCTTTAGATTACCAGTCCCTCGCCCGCGACCAAGAAGCCGACGCTGAACTTCAGGACCTACTCCAGAATGGATCGACACTTAGGCTCGAGAAAGTTTGTACTCCATATTCAGACTTACTCGTCTTTTGCGACACTTCGACAAACGAGCCTCGACCTTTCCTTACACAGACATTTCGCCGACAAGCATTTGATTTCTTACACAATCTTAGTCATCCAGGGGCTAAAGCGACAGTAAAGTTAGTCACTCAAAGATTTGTATGGCCGGGTGTTAGGAGGGACTGTCGAAAATGGGCCAAAGAATGCTTACAATGCCAGAGAAGCAAAATTTATAGACATACTTCAGCACCACTGACTGAGTTCAAACTCCCATCAGCTCGTTTCTGACACGTACATATAGATATCACGGGTCCTTTACCTTTGTCTCATAGTTACAGGTACTGCCTCACGCTCATCGACCGATTCACCAGGTGGCCGGAGGCATACCCTTTGCAAGATATTACAGCCGACACCTGCGCAGCTGCTTTCGTCTCTGGTTGGGTCGCGCGCTTTGGCTGTCCCGAGCACATCACGACAGACAGAGGCCGGCAGTTCGAGTCACGGCTATTTAAGGCGATTGCAAACCTCATAGGGGCCACTCATCACAACACGACCGCGTATCATCCAGCTGCCAACGGCCTCGTGGAAAGGCTGCATCACCATCTCAAAGCATCCATCGTCTGCCACGCAACACCACAATGGACTGAGACACTACCACTAGTACTGCTTGGTATTCGCAGCGCATGGAAAGAAGATCTACAAGCTTCAACAGCTGAACTCGTCTACGGAGAGCCATTGCGCTTACCTGGGCAGTTCATTTCACCAACATCTGCAACCGAGATTCTCACAGATGTTACTGATTTCGCCAGCAGACTTCGTGAGCACATTGCTAAACTTGCTCCACGACCTACGTCATGGCATGGCACGCATCCATTCTACGTACAAAAAGACCTGAGCACAGCTACACACGTCTTCCTACGTCAAGGCCCAGCACGTAAACCACTACAAGCAGCTTACCTGGGTCCCTACAAAGTGCTGAGAAGAGGCACGAAAGCCTTTATCATAGACGTTCAAGGCAAAGAAGTCACGGTTACAATCGACCGACTGAAACCAGCATACGTCGCACGAGAGGAAGTCACAGCATCGAACCAGGAAGAAACAATCATCCCTGTTCCTGAAAGAAGAACAAGGAGTGGACGGGTGGTCAGATTCCCAGATCACTATCGCCCGTAGTACCGGTCTCAGTGGAGGAGTACTGTAGCGGAGCGGATTTCAAGAATATCAACTCGCCTCTCACTTGTACCACACGACATGGTGAGCATGCAGCCAAGGCGTGATCAAGCTCGCAGCGGCGGCGGCGCCTCGTCCCTTCACCCGCGAGCCGCTCCTCACCGGAAAACCAGTCGGGCCGCGTGGAGCCGACACATCTCTCGCTTACCGGCTATCACGCGCATCGCACGTTCCGCTCGTAAACGCGATCCCGCGCTTTTTGCTTTGTTTTTATTTCGTAAAGTAATTAACTTATTCTTTGTAAAAATAGTTGTTTGTTTCTTTTTATCTAAATTCATTGCTATTAAACCAAATTCAATTCTGTAGTTCTGCATATCTTTTCTAGCTTTGCATCCATACTTACCCGCATTCTCAAAATAAATATTTATACCGAACAGCTAACTAGCTAGCTAGCTAGCCCAACGAACAACTAAAGTATCTTTGAACCTTGTTCCTGATCACTAACCGAGTCTCCAGTATGAAGTTAGGCGAATGACTGAATTTCACCTTGTATTTATCGTTGCGACATGAATCCTCGAAGGAGCTTTTGAGGTTTTGTTCCCAAATGTGAACTGTGAAAATGCAAGTCACATTCCACCCTTGTACATCCACTTTTTTCAAAGATTATTACAGCCTAAACGTGATGGGTACTTGGGTAGTGGGTTCTATCGCCGTACTTCGGGCACAAATGAACCAACAGCTTAACGTTCAGATCAAACACAAATGCACCGCGGTGAATGAACCCACAACCTGCGATTACCACTGAGCTATTGAGGCGGAGCTTTTTAGATTTTACGTAAAATTTAATAATGTCAGATTTGTTTCCACAGAACTCGCTTTTGTAGCTTCTTTGATATTCTGCTACCATATATTGTTCCACATTTTTAAATCTCTCCGACTGGAAATTAATTTCAAAATACTTTCTTAAATGGGGCGAAAAAAATTCAAATGCTTGGAAAAACAACATTATTTTTAGAGACCATCTAAGCGAGAGACTCGTACTCAATAAGCTGCGAGACAAAAAAAAAACAACAAAAAGGTTTTGAGCCAAATTTCAGCTCTTATGTGAATTAGATTCTGAGATTTATAAGTGCGACTATACTGACAGGCAATAATAGAAGGTTTTTATTTAGACTCCAGATAGTCTGCAAAACTCAAAAAACAGCGTAAAAAGTGAAACTTTACTGAGGTTAAAACTTAAGGTGACTTTCGATAATGTAGCCAAATTGATACTGAAGACTCTGTAAGTGTTCAGGACCAAGGTTCAATCGTCCCTGAAATACGCAAAATAAAATTGTAGAATTCCTGTAATAACTGAGTCGAGGTTTTTCTTGAATAAGCTTAGAGGCAGTGGCGTGCATAGAACTTATTGCTGAAAATGCAATGAGAAGGTCAAGTTTGACGATAAAAAAAACAAGAAAAAAATTTAAAACCAATTTGAAAAAAAAAATGTTTGTATAAAATCATGTATTCCAGGGAAGGCGATGCCTACCCTGGCGTAATACAAATAATGATTTTTCAAAGTGACATTTAAATATTTTCATTTTTTTTTTTATTGTCTAAGATGACTTTCTGATTGCATTTCCAGCGAAAAGTTCAATGCACGCCATTGCTTAAAGACACAACCATTTTTTTTTCGTATTTCGCAATGAGGGTCAGTGAACCTTGGTCCTGACCACTTAACGAGTCTCCGGTATGAATGAGGATATATAAATGAAAGTCGCATTAAATATGTCGTCGACACATCGTAGAATTGGACATATGCATGGCCTGCCTACATTTTATTGCACCAAAAATATGATACCTAGTTGCAAAGATAAAAAGAGTGGACTTATTCCAACAAGAAATTTCTTCCTGTCGAGCTTGGGAAAACTTAGCCACAGTTTTATATTGGAAATTCAAACGATCACATCATATTTCTGTTAAAACTAGGAAACTCGCTTTGCTCGGCTCCCCACATTTATTTACATGTAAACCTGACCTAACCTAATGTTTTGACGTTCGGTGAAAGAGTTTTGGTTTCATACTTTACAATCTGCCCAACTCTATGATATACCCATGACATAGGTACATACATAATGTGCTTAACACTAACTTAACTAATCTGAAACAAGATCAATTATATAGATCAGATTGTGAGAATATTATAACTGTGTATACCCATTTTTTAGATATCCCTAAAAACAAACAAATGCACAAAAAATAAGAATTTACCAAGTAAAGCCAGCTATAGAGGCGGGATAAACAGGCGTATTTGCATAAACCACTTTGATGTAAAGTCCATTCGTTTGCAAATAGCTATGTCATGAAGGAAGAATGCAAAACGAAGTTTTACATGCTTTTGTGCAACCCAAGCGTGTTTGTCGCGACTAATTTGAAAAAATTGCGCGACTTCCTTTGTTATTTTAGCCGGCGTTTTTGTGGGAACATTGCACTGTTCGCTTGGCTCGCAAAATTATTGTAAACGGAGAATTTGTAAATACTAACGTGGTTAGATTTATTTAAATTTCATCAACTGTTACAGTTTTTTACATATCCTAATCTACCTCTATTTGTTCAGTGCCTTACAATGAATATATTTCTACAGAAAATAAATGATGGCATTTTAGATAGTAATGTAGCATGAAGTTTGTCCAACGAGTAAAGATTATGCCTGAACACTGTTACAGATGAGTCTAGTGGAAGATATTCTTACCTCAACTCCGTTGATATGCTGAGTGATTTCAGATTTATTGATCAAGCCTTGTGGTTCGACGAAACCGTGTGTATGTTTCTTTTATTAATGTCAATTATTGTT
Source organism: Ypsolopha scabrella (assembly GCA_910592155.1). Classification (NCBI taxonomy): domain Eukaryota; kingdom Metazoa; phylum Arthropoda; class Insecta; order Lepidoptera; family Ypsolophidae; genus Ypsolopha; species Ypsolopha scabrella. The sequence continues at coordinate 23,530,094 of OU342978.1, read as the reverse complement.
TATAATTACTTATACTAAGTATTCTACTAGATTATTATTTTTCAATATTTGTTTGTAAGAAATGTGTATGCTAAACTAAAATTATCTTTAATAAAACACTTGTACTAGTCTCACTGAATAAATATTCTTTTTATGGTACTTTTCACCCGTAATATGGCAAATAAAGATTTCAACAAACAAGAAAATTAAGTGTTGGTAATGTAAGAACAAATAATAGAATTCATACAAGTCAAAAAACTACTAAGGAATACATAACATTCAAATGACTGCAGAAATGCAGACGTAGAAATACATTTTGTATTAACTCTTTTACAGCTCACAGCTGAAATAAGTAGGTTTTGGAGAATCTTATACATTATTGCTGTAGTAAATTTTCTGAACGTCATTTAGTTGCTACCGAAACCTACAAACTGCTAGAATTATACTCAAGTTATAAGTGCATGGTTCGCAATTTAATCACACGAAAGCCAAGAAAGAAACTCAAGAAAAAAAAAGAGTACCTCAAAATTAAAAAAAACGGAACCCATATACGATTACTTTGCTGTACGTGTGTCTGAAAATACCCTTTTTCGTGAGCCCCATTAAGGAAAGTTGAAACTAATACTTCAAGAAGTCTACGGCCCCATGGAGCTGTTGAAAAATCAGACTTCTAATATAAGGCGGCAAAAAGTTATTATCCTTTACGTAATCAATTTCATACAAATTGACTCACCATGAACACCTATATGGTACTTCCTGTTAACTTAGAAACTTAAAAGTTCACAATTAAGGCTAATAGTACACGTCTAGGATAAAATTTGAAAATTCACGATATTTAATTAGTTATTCAAGAAGAAATTAAGTAACTACTTAGACTCTTTGGATATATGGAGTTTATTAGACCGTAAGTGTCCTGCTCAGGGAAAAGAAAAGTTTTTTTTTTTTACTCGCACTTGACCCCTTTTTGAAAATATGTCCGCTATTATTAGGACAAGAGCATGTGAGCCCATAACGTACCAAACCAGTGACCTCTCATAAACAACTAGATACACAGTCCCTAAGAAAAGTTCGTCAGAAAGCGTTCGAACGGCGACGTGCATAATAGCAAAATTAAATTCAACCAAATTAAGACGTTATATCATTAAAATAAGATGCAATGTCAGTTGTACGCAATCGTCATTCGACCTTGTCACGTCGCGTCGTAGCGGTGACAAGATGCATAGCGGACGCTTTTTGAGCGAGATTGTGAGTCTGTTGTTTATGAGAGGTCAATGTTCCAAATGCACCAAACTTATCATACGTCACAAAAACCCCACCGTCAAATGTTATAGGGGCCCGAAAAAGGTTAGTCCGGCTGTGCCGCTCGCGGCCCGCATATCATCCAAGAGATAAGCCTAGGAGGCTTTTTTCGATGAAAAATGGAAAAGATCGTCGACATTTGTCTTTGCCAATGATGGGACAGAGCGCTTGATGTGATCTTGTTTTTTTATAGTGAATCTGGAATAGCTTGGAGGGTCCTTGAATTTGATTCCAGTTTATTATTATCAATCCAAATAGGAAAAAATCTTTGTCTGTATTACGATATATAAGGTGACTTTCGTTTATATAGCCAAATTCATACTGGAGACTCGGTAAGTGGTCAGGACCAAGGTTCTACGAAAAATATTTTTTGTGCCTTTTTTGTGCCTTCTAATTCAATAACTCGACTCAATTAATATAGGAAGTCTCAATTTTATTTTGCGTATAGACATACAATAAAATTACGTAAATGGAATAATCAAGAATTAAGCAGCTATTTGTTTTCCTAATTAAGGGCATTCATATCAGTTGAGACAATTCACAAATTGCTTATACCAATAGGAACTTTTACTATACAGGTTGACTTTTAACCTAACCCCGATAATTTAGTATTTCATAGAAGAATACAAACTGGTTTTATTAAAACCATTCAAAATCATATTCATAATTAATTTTTTAAAGCTCTTTGGTGATTTTCGTAAAACCCAAAGAAATCATGGTCACCCGGAGAGATAGCATAATTAGATCGCGCAGAGTTATTTTTATTATTGATCCCACTATTTTTGATTTTTCCGTATAGGAATAGCCAGAATAACCATACATTTTATTTCCAAGTTACATTTTTTATGAATATTTTAAGTTTTAATTTTAATTGTTCTTACATTTAAAACTAAGTGAAAAATTTTGTACGAGAAATTATTAAAAAAAATGACAGGATACTTATTTGTGCGTGTCGTTTCTTTAGCTAGAGTACTTGAAGATGTTGAGCCCGGAGAAAATATCAACTTCTGATTTGGCGTGTTCGGAAATAGCATTGTACTGGTGGCAAGATCTCGTTAAAGGAGGGTTAGAACCTAAGTTAGTCTTGGCAGAGGGTAATTATAGATAACGTAGTTAGCAGTTATTCCTCTGTAACCAACTTCCGTAAATTTTGCGGAAGCCCCTCGACAAACGCGTAGAAAATAGCTTTCACTATTTTCTGTGAGGTTTCATTTGATTCATTAAGCTTTTGTACCATGTGTGTTGAATTTTAATGTTATTAGGTAAACATTATTTAAAATATTTAAAACATTATAAAAACATTATTTATTTATTATTTATGGCTTGTGAAAAATGTATTGTACTATTGAAGAAAAATCCGCAGGACTACTTATCACTCAATAGTAATAAGTGCGTTAAGTGGGTAAGCAGCAATTTTTTTATGCAGTGGACTGGATCCCATCTGTAATGTTGTATAAATAATAAATAAATAAATTGACGTTGCAACGTTACACGAATAAAAATTTAATAAAAGTTGCAATTATAATTATAGCAAGTTCAATTATAATTGATTGATTGGTCTTGCAATTATTGCACAATTTACGTGATGTAATACGGTTGTATATGTAGATTTGTAGCATGAAATTGCAGTATTTCACGCATTAGCGCTGTGATCATAAATATTTCATAATCCACCCTTTGTGTAATGTCTGAAAGGGCCTCCGGCATTCTGTTCCATGAATGCTAGTGTTGTGACAAAGCGTTTTGCTTTTAAGTCCAGATATTATGTAATTAAAACGAGTATATGATATTATTATCATAGACCTCAAGTCGTTTTGTACACAAAGAGCATTAAATAGATGCACATATACTCGTATACTATGCCGAAGCTGTATCGTAAAATTGGACATTTTATGAAGTACGAAATAAGAAAAGTACCTACAAAATTATTTTTAAAATAAGTACGACGACAAGCAAAGCGAGGAGGAGCGTGTTAAACTGTTATGGGGCAATATGTCCATCGCACAACGAAAGAGACAAACATATCTGAAAAAGTGCGCGTCCGAGTAGTGCGGTGAATCAAGAAAAGGTTTCATCTTGCTGTTTTATTGAATAATATTTAATGTAAATTTACATAAGAGTGTTTTAAAAAAAACACGTTTTTATGTTTTAGATAACAGATCTATATGTTTGCAACAGTCATTATTGTTATGTTTATGTACCTTATTAGTTTAGAGGAACTCCTGTTTGGAACTGAAAAAACAGCCTTCACTTTGTTTTTTTTTTCGATGCAGCAAATTTTCTCTATCACGTTTTGGGCTCTGTCATTTTTAATATGTTTTTTTTTTAAACCCTATCTGTTGTAGTTTGTGATTTTGACTGTTTTAAAATCTTATTTTTTAATACAAATGTCGTCATAAATTACTAGTGATCATCAATACGGGAGCCGAGCGAAGCGGATCGGAGCGAGGCGATCCTTGTTGTTTTAACCAAATGCATGATATTCCTGTAGCAAATATTACGATATAACCACATCCACATAGCAATTCATCAGTCGCCTGTCAGATCTCCAAATACCCTCAACAGGCCTCTCCCGCGGAGGAGAGATATCCGGGCTTTAGACAAAAAGTATTTGTCTACAAAGCAGCCGTGACGAAGTAAAAAAAAATTCGACGCTATACTGATTAAATACAAAATGTTATCATGTAGACTTTGCCTACTTTACACCCGGGAAACGAAATAATTATACCTGGTTGAACCGATCGCAAGCACAAAATTTACTTAAATACTATATGAATATACATACAATAAACGCTTTCAACGTAACGAGACTGATTTTTTTTTATAATGTTATGCTTTACTCGTAAATTCCTATTACAACCGTTAATATATAAACTGTCAAAGTAAGAAATAAATACGAGGTGAGTGTGTGACATTATTAATAGATCTGCATATACCATCAATATACTGGAACAGAGGTTTCCAAACTTTTTGGTTCTGTAAATCATGTGTCGATTTTTTCTGTTTTCCGTAGACCCGTCCCTTCGTAATGTTGCACTTTCACAATAAACCTAATTAAAACGTGTTATTTGACAGCTGATATAGATCTGAATGAATAAACAATTTATTGTAAATACATGAAATTAAACATGATACGAAAGTAACGAAGACACATTATTGCCCAAGTAACACATAACCTGTATAATCCATCATCCATCCATCAGCCTGTTTCGTCCACTGCTGGACATAGGCCTTTCCAGAATTTCGCCACTCTTGGCGGTCCTCCTGGAAGAAATGCCCATACTCACACACGCTGGGCAGGCGGGTTGGTGAGTGCGATGCCGAAACCCTTGCACCAGTGACGCCGCTGCCCGTCACCAGTCTAATTTATATAACGCCCGGCAATTGGGGATGGATATACCGCCATCCATCGGTCCCAGGCAGTGGTGGGCCGCCTGGTTTTTTTGCCTGAGAGCTGTCCTCTTACTCTCCCCCGAATAACTTCGAGAGAATTTCCGAATAAGATGGTGGTATCTCCACAGTCGAGCTCGGCTAATGCTCTACCACCTAATCTGTTAATCTGTATAATAGTGGAATCAAATGTCTGTATAAGTCTCCAAGTCTAACAAAATACTTGTAAAGGCTTTCGCAAAGTATGAATGCTGCTCAATAGAATTTAAAAACTTAATAATTTTATATTTTATGTCATAAGCGCAACTTAACATGTAGATGGTCTTAAGGAAGAGCAGGTCCTCCTAACACAGATGTCCCTTTGAACATCTAATAGGAGGCCCTGGCCACTAAACATATGTATACAAATCCTTTGTTGTGCAATAAATTATTATCATTTTCATTTTCATTGATGCGTCGTGAATAGCCACACCGGGGGAGTAATTACAGGCAGTTGTGTAGAATCAGTTATGGTCAGGTTCATCTGGATAGGTTCAAAATAGGGCCGCTGAAAATATAACTTGTAAAATACATCCAAACGTAGGATGACAAATTTAGATACCTGGGTACAACGTTACATCTAATTAGGTAATTATTCACTAGGTCTCTTCTCATCACAGGAGGATAATTTCTTTGATAAACATATCAAAGTAAAATGGAATAACATATCAAAGTAAAATAAATTACATCAAATTTCCTTACTACGAGTAGCAAATAAGGATTACATTCAGATTACAAACACAAAGTGGTCAATTTCTAATAAAGCCCAATATCGTGAAAATATTGCGCTTCATTTTAATCGGGTACTTTATAAACTTGTTTAAGGTGGCAGAGCCGATGCCAGGCTCGACTGTGGAGGTACCACCATCTTACTCGCAAATCCTCCCGAAGTTATTCGGGGGAGAGTAAGAAAACAGCTCTCAGGCAAAACCAGGCGGCACACCATTGCCTGGGACCGATGGATGGCGGTATATCCATCCCCAATTGCCGGACCTTATATAAAACAGACTAGTGACGGGCAGCGGCGTCACTGGTGCAAGGGTTTCAGCACCGCGCTCACCAACCCGCCTGCCCAGCGTGTGTGAGTATGGGCATTTCTTCCAGGAGGACCGCCAATAGTGGTGAAATCCTGGAAAGGCCTATGTCCAGCAGTGGATGAACCAGGCTGATGGATGGATGGACTTTATAAACTGGTACGAGTATATACCCCCTCTCAAAAAGTACAATCAACCAAGTTACACATATTTTGTGGAAGAAATCAGAATTTCAGAAGTCGTTTAGCGCAAAACCCAACCGACAGGTTAGATTAAGGTAAGGTATTGCGAGTCGTGAAATGTACGATCATTCTCAGTAGATCTTGAGTAGATCCATGCGTAACATGTTCTTCTCACGGAATATTAGCCAGGTCCATGGAGTTAGTGAGACTTTGATATTGGTCCTGACCAGTTACCGAGTCTCCAGTAAGAAGTCACCTTATATATTACACCTGGGTTTATTGGAGACTGTAATACTATATAGCATCAAGTTTCTCACCGTAAGTTATAATGAGCCTGCAAAGTTAAATAGATATACTAATACGGCAAATATAATTTTACTTCCAAGAAAGTTAGATAATTTTCACCGGCTGCTTTGAGAAGCTTCCATAAAATTAAACCTGAGAGCTTTCGTGTATGATACTTCTTCTATGCTTGTGTTTCTGAGATGAAAACTTGGATGTTACAGTTATTTGGGTCAGGTAACCGTTAAGTTGAGAGGCTATGTAAATTTTATTTTTGTAACTCTCATTCTAAGCGAAAAAATGCGCAATGCGAGAGGGGCGGATTCAGCGCAAAAGAGAAAAAAGTATGTTTTATAATTTTATTTAAAAAAAACTAAAATAGTTAGCTAATTCCCAAAATCAAATATTTAGAAATAGTTAAAACCCATCTAATAAAATATGTTTGAGTTACATGATTCCTATTCGTCCAACGAGGAAAAAACGTGCGTTTGAAGACCTCATTTCAATAATTATTTCTATCGAGGAAAATTTAACCAAACGTGTTTCAAAAACAAAACCTTGGATTATATAGTCAAAATGCAAATCACAAAAAACTATTACAATTTTCTGTGTACTTCATGAAATACACACAAACAACATCCATATATTTTTTTACATAGCCTCTTAAGGGTTGAGGGCCTTAACAAGGGGTTCAACACACCCATTGTGTAACGCTCTGACCATATATATTGGGCATCATAAAATAAGGTAACTGCTAAAAAGAAATACGACTACATCTGACAGCCACAATATTGAGGTTAATAGTTGGAAAAATAATAATAAAAATAAAGTTGGACTGTATATAATGCCGACCAAATAGGCGACACACTGAAGAAGGGCAAAGTAAAAAGTTCCCGGGATAGAAAAGCTTGTATGACTAGATTGATGGATGTAGAAGAAGCAAAAGAGATGTGTCAGAATCGTATCAGATGGAAATGTGTGGTCTTTGCTTACCCCTCCGGGAGATAGACGTGAGTCTATGTATGTATGTTAAAAGTAGTAAAAAGGTCGTGTCTGTAAAGATCTATCAATCTAGTCACACACAATCTTCTATTGCGGATTATTATTAGTCTAGATTAATCAAAACCACGAATTATTTATTACTCATAAATTCATAAAAAAGTGGATAGAAATAGTAGTTTATGAAACTGGTACATAAAAAGATTATTAAAAACACAAGTGCCAGTTTAAAAAACGAGAGGTAGGCGAGTTTTTTAATAGAACACGAGTGTTTTAATACCTAGTTATATATAGTTTCATACACTACTTTATCTAAACTCATGCCTAACAACCTGTTTTCATAATCTTGATAAAATTTGTCGTTAGCCATTTCTGATTTTTCTTGTAAAAGCTCGTTCTAAAAGTGTTCGTAATTTCCGTCGTTATTTAGAGAATGTTAGGTGGAGTCAAATTATCATCACCATTACTGCTGTTAGTAATTTTAGGGCAAAATAATACTTCTGATTTGACCCGTAAAACCACAGTAAATAGTAATTTCCACGTAAGCTACGGCGCCAAACTCCAACAGTCCACCACGCATTTGTACGCGTTGCATGCGCCGGCAGCCATAGACAAAGCATGCCGAAAATAAAATGAAATTGTGACCTCCTTTGTCCTATTTGATATTTAACCTCAGACATGGCTGTATGGGCTAAGTTCCCTTTGCCTTCCTAGTCAGTATCACATGTAATCTCAGAAAAAGTTTTACTATAATTTTTATTTTTTATTTTTTCAGTATAGGAAGCCAGATAAATCGGCTTTGATTTGATTTGATTCTTTATTTTAGAGACGTTCATGAAAAAAAAAATTTCATTATGCCAGTAGTTTTGAGTTCGTTGTGAGGATTTTACGATATGAGGTTAGATAAAATACATAATGGTAATTCGATAATTTATTGTATTTCAGCCTGTAACTCTAGAGGTCACAAAATGCAAAATGCGTCCAAACCATAGACATTGAATACGCCAGTATATTCTGTCTATGGTCCAAACTATCCTATATTAAAATAAACTCCTAGCTAATGCAAACTTTCCACTATTATTTCATTTTATTTAGCCTTCTTATTTGCATTGCAAGTTTGCTAACCTGATTGCCATGGTAAACTAACTCTTACGTACACTCATTAATATGAGAATAGAGTTAGGTATTGGATGGCAATGGGTTTTGTTTGTGTAGTTCAGGTCGAATAAAAGCGATTTCTAAGTGAAATGTACTTTAGCTGTCAGTTGCCACGAAGTTGACGTCATTGGAAAAGGTCCAAAGACTATTTTACTGTAGTTTTTGTCACAAAGTACACTAACACCAACCTTAAAGAAACCCCTTTTTGCTATTTTTCAATTTGCGTCGTTTGAACTCGAAACAAATTTTTAAAAGTGGCTAAATTCGCAGTGCACTGCCGTTTCACATTTACTTGGCTTTTCCCTTTTAAGGCTTCCATGGACACTAATTGGTTTATTCATAGAGCATTGAGACTCCTTCGTATCAACCTCCTATTTTTGTGTTTTACAGGTTTATTCAAAAAACGAACCTCAAACTGTTTTTTTCCGTTAACTTTGCCATACCACTGATTTATCATTTGAGAATTTCAAAGTAAGCGATGTTTAAGGCCTTGCCCATGGTGCACGATAATCTTACTGAGTGATTTCGAACTTCAGTATGTTCTCATAAAGTCTACATTAGAACGCTCGCTTCGCGCGCTACCGGCACGGAAAATCTGTTAATTTTTGAGGTTTTTTGTTTTTTGCGAAAAGTATTTGATGTAACAGTTTTTTCACCTGAAATCGGAAAAATGGTTAGTTTTCTTGTTATAGCAGTAATTCCAGACATAAAACTCAAGCCGTTTAGACAGAACGAATTAATAACCTAATAAGATATCATTTTAAAAAAAAAGTATCGAGTGAAATGCGTCCAATTAGGTAATCGACCTGACAACGGAAAGACAAAGGTCTGATAAAACACGAGTCCAAGTTTGAAACACAAAACGCCGAGCCCTTTGCAGCGCTATGATTGGCCTATTTTGTGACTTAAGTAAGCGAGATTTTCTCAAATCAGAAACTGGGGTATAGCCACTTACTTATTGTTAAAAGTATGTAGATTGCCAAGTTGGTTCAGACTGAGAGATTGCTCTGCTCTTGACAGTTTACTTCCCTTACCCTGGTAAATTCTGTGGAATAAATAAAAATCTTCAAATACCTTGAAATCGTGGGCTTATCAGCTGATATTGGAACACGGTAAGCTTCAATCTTTAACTTTATTGACAAGTTCTTTTTAGCATCTTTTTGATCAAATCACAAGCTTTTAGAAAAGAGGCTGTGACAAATATGAAATGAAAAAGACTCAAAGGAAAAAATAAATAAAGATATACGTATTTTGTTCGTAGTAAGCTTTGTTCATTCATGTAGGTAGGGTTGTATATCGAGTATAAAGAATATTATTTTCTTAAATGAAACAACTTTCTCGTAAAAAATATTCACGCAAATAAAACAAAACATAAAACGATTTTCGTTTAAATAGATACACTTTTCGGCCCTACCATTTTAGCGGCTTGTTTTTGGATAATAATTTATCGCACATCAAAAACACAAACTGCACATCAAATGCAGCGCAGAAGTGAGCCGGCAGGTTAGGTTAAAAGGTACGTTCAGTGACTCGCCATACATACTATAATTTTGATGTGCAATTAGTATTTTTATATTAAATTAGCATTCTTAGTATTTTTGTAGCCTTGATGTTTCTATTGCATGTATATTGTTATTTACCAAAATGTTTTTAGGGTTCCGCAACCATATTGTGGTATTGAGTTGCGCGAGTAAATATGAATAATTGACCAAATTATTCAAAATGACCTCTTTAAAATTCAAGATGGCTAAACGATGAAAATTAAAAGCTTTAGGAACGTCTAAGGAACTCTTCTATTCTAGCGTGAGAGACAGACGGAATACAGTTTTTTGGGAGAAACTACGGGCTGACTGGTTAAATACAAGCGATATATTTACTTTTGGGAAAATCTTTTATAACATTCCACTCTTTATATCCTATGAGAGGTTTCCAGTAATCTAAAAAAATTATAACCCAAATCTATGGCTGTTCGCAGAAATAAACTCGACGAGTATCATCTTAAATAACGAATAACCCTGTTATAAAATTGAAAAGATGTAAAAAGAGGGAGAATAAATGGCCAAATGTTTAAATAGCTCGCCAAAGACAATTCTGGGAAAAGATCCATCGATACCCTTTTAACACAAAATTGCTTTCTATTGGCTGTCATTTAAAATTTTTATTCTTCATTCCGTTAGTGTTTCTTATCGCGTTGTTGGAATAAAAGTAATTTTCTGTGAAAGATTGCTTCGTCTCTTTTAGTTTTACTGAAACTTATTTAACTCCATGAACAGTGTTTTATTTTCTTGTTTTGCGATTAAAAAGGGTTTTCTTGTATTTGAAAAAGCCTTCAAACCGTGTTAAGCGACATGAAGAATTTTATTGCTTAGACTCCAAGACAAAAAAAAAACAAAATTATCAAAGGCCACGTTTTAAATGAAACTGATGATAATAATAGTTCTAAGCAGAAACGTTGTGTATGACGAACAGATTTACGAGCTTTCAATAAATCACTTTGTTATAGCAATTTTTTATTACCGTCCCGACGCATTTAATCATCAATTTCACGATCGGTTTCCAAAACAATTCCCTTATCCGTCTTATAAAATTCCTGTTAGAGTACGCGTAAAATTTATGACACCCTATATCTATTCACTAGATAGTACAGTGTCGATAGGATAAAACATTTTTTCGTCTTCTGAGGAAATTGGTCTGGCATAAAAACCGGCATCCGTTCCTTTTATAGTATTTCGATGAAGCTGAGCGAAGATAAAAGAGACGTCTAGGGGGCCAGCCACACAAAGCGTGTTCTTCGTTTCAAGTAAAATCAGTGTGTTTTCCTTGACCAGCGTGACTTGTGTGGGTATAGATGTAAGCCATCGGTATAGATAACAGTGAACGTGGAACTCACAATACGAAACGCAGAAAACAAAACGCAGAACGCGTTCTCGTGTGTACCATCGCAATCGCATAGATAACAGTGAACGCGGAACGCAGAAAGCAAAACGCAAAACGCGGTGTGTGGTCGGCCTCTGAAATAAAGACGAAGAATGGCTGTTTTTGCAGTCAAAAGGAATGACGATTTAATGCTTGATGGATAAAGGATTTGGATACGAAGGAGATTTTAATATTTAGTTTTGTTTTTCACTTCCGGGAGACCAGAAGGAAAGATTTCTCTAATTGTAGAGCGTTAGAGAAGGCTTTATGAAATGGACTTTTGGGGATTTTTACAATTTTGCAGCTTGTGTATGTTTTTACATAGTTATTAATGACAGAAGATGGCGCTTCATGTACCTAAGTATCGTCAATAAATTCTTTTGTGTGCATATATACTTCAATATAATAAAAACCAATAAATTACTCAATATTTATGATTGGGATACTATGATATTTAGAATTGGTGATATAATAATTCTTTTAAAATTACAGGGATCGCCTCGTTCCCCTCTGCTTCACTGGGCTCCCAAAATTCGCTCACTCCGCTCGTCGTCGCACCTATTTTTTACTTTTTTGTATAAGTTTTTTGATTTTATACTGTACGATCTACCCGAGACATACACAAGAGTTTCTAGATGTTGCTATAAAGTACACTCTGGATCAGCTAACCAGTTCTTAGTCAGTGCGGGTAAATTCACGTGCAATAACACTAATTACTTCTTTAAAAAAATTATAATAATACTTTCTTGTAAATTTAATACAGTCAGATAAACAGGCAATTTTACTCAATAATAATTCTGTACATGAAAATATAGAATATGAATAAAATAAAACAAATGAATTTTTGTTATCATGGTTAAAGCAGTCGAGTGTATGTCAACGTTTTAATACATTTAACAATTTCAGAGAAGGTCAATTCACAAAATTATCCAGGTGGGTGTAGTTTTAAGCTTTTAAGGTATTCGTAGTGAGTCGTAGGGAGTCATAGTCAAATAGACAGACCATCAAGTCTGAATCTTTGTGTATTAAAAATAACAGGAACATTTTTAAATGAGAACTTTTCCCTGAAATTTGGGCTAAGAGCTTTTACCTCTTCAGCTCCGGATTATATTCCAAAATAATTACTGAGAACGGGTATCTTTAAAAATATATTTCACAATACCTATCATTAGCAGAGCCTTGAATAAAATAGGGTTAAAATGGCTTTGTTTTTTTCAGACGCCTGTCAGGTAGCCTTACAGGCTCCGTCAATCACGTACCAAATTATTTCAGATATTTTCAATTCTTTTCAATAAAAATTAAACAAAAAAGCATTTTACTAAGCTAATAATTTTTGAAAGCTTAAAGCAAATGATGACAACTTTTGATTGACTGTTTTTGCACTACAAGGAACCATCATCAGTTCATTTACTTTATGAAAAAATCTTCTGTATATTATTTTAATACAAATTCAAATACTTTATTTTGTAAATATGTAAATAAAATACACAATTTACACGGCGATATTAGTTGAAAAAACCGGACAAGTGCGAGTCAGACTCGCCCACCGTGGGTTCCGTACAAATTAGTAAAAGTTTTAAAATAAATCTACAAAGAAATTTGGTCAGCCGTACAATTATGACCGCGCATACAAATGTATAGTTTTAAGGTTTTTTCCTACATTTGTAGTATTAGATGGTATTATTTGCCAAATTCCATAGTTCTAGGTCAACGGGAAATCCCGTATTAATTTTGATTCCCTTGAGAGGTTTTTTGCGGCAAAAACTAAACTAAATAAATAAACGGCCGTATCTTTTTCTCACGTTAACTGAGAAATTAGATTTTTTCAAAACTTCAAGGAACTGTAGACTTGAGTGAATGCTTTTAATTTCAACTCGATACCTCCACGCGTTCCCGAGATAAAGGGTCTTGACAGACAGACGGACCGACGGACGGAGAGACGGACAACATCGTAATCCTATAAGGCTTCCGTTTTTTTCCTTTTGAGGTACGGAACCCTAAAGACGGTCAAGTGCGAGTAAGACTCACGCCCTGCGGGTTGCGTACCATTCAAATAAGTTCATTATTCTATTTATTGAATTTTTATTTCATTGTTTCATCCATCCATCCATCAGCCTGTTTCGTCCACTGCTGGACATAGGCCTTTCCAGGATTTCACCCCTCTTGGCGGTCCCCCTGGAAGAAATGCCCATACTCACACACGCTGGGCAGTCGGGTTGGTGAGCGCGGTGCCGAAACCCTTGCACCAGTGACGCCGCTGCCCGTCACCAGTCTGTTTTAAGGCCTGGCAATTAGGGATGGATATACCGCCATCCATCGGTCCCAGGCTATGGTGGGCCGCCTGGTTTTGCCTGTGAGCTGTTCTCTTACTCTCCCCCGAATAACTTCGGGAGGATTTGCGAGTAAGATGGTGGTACCTCCACAGTCGAGGTCGGCATCAGCTCTACCACCTACAAGTACATATAATATATATTAGTTAATTATGTATTTCTTTGTATTTCAGTATTAGTATGTTATTAAATTAATTTTATTCGCCACCTTCATGTTTTGTCTTCTTGACCTCATTTCCACCCAAAGGTTGGCTGGAAGAAACCGCTTTAAGTGATAAGTCCGACTTTGTGCAAAACCATGTAACCAAAACTCTGTTTTTCTTTTTTGATGTCTGTTTTGTACAATAAAGTGTCGTTCATTCATTCAATGATTTGAATAAAAATTACAAACTTGTCATTACCTATAAACTGTATGACACAAAACTGCAAAATTAAGTTGGTCGCGTATTCGATTACGTATCCCTAAACCTGTATTAAAAATCAGCGTTTTCGGTATTTGTTGTTTAAAAACAGTATATGGCACATAATATACACAAAATCCCAAATTCCTAACTAGTTCAGTTTTTGAGATAGAACCCGTAACGGAAATGCTAGTAAGTTCTAGCTGGACAATTATGCACCACATGCCGAGTCCAAAAATATTTTTTGGCTCCTTTTTCATGTACGGGATCCCCGTGACAATTCATTTCATTTTAAAATGTAATTAAATATTTGGTTTCATTGTTTTATATAAATCAATCAATTTTCAGATCTGTTATTCATTCCGTCTGCAAGCTAAAGATCCATGACATACGGACGGACAGACAGACATAAAGCAGAGCGATATTAACAGGGCTCAATGTCGCCCTTTGGATGGATACGGAATCTTAAAAAAGAATAAGATAGTAAAAAAAAATATAATATAGGAAAATACAACAAAAATAATTCATATTTCGGGTTAAATTGAATAAAATTGTATTACATATTATTTAAAAATTCATCTGCTTTGGGCTTAACGACCGTTAAATCGGGCGTTCGCCTAAAAATAAACTATTGATCATGTAAGAGATAGCACAGTGTACTCTTCTTTAGTAGGAAAGTGCCACTTATTTATTAACTAGCTTTTTCCAGCGGCTCCGCCCGCGTATTATTCGGTTTAACGCCATGCTTTTTTCCGGAATAAAAAGTAGCCTATGTGTTAAGTTATGGTATAAGCTATATCCTTTCTAAATTTCATCCAAATCCGTTTAGCCGTTTCAGCGTGAAAGAGTAACAAACATACACACGAACACAAACTTTACAGACACACTTAACCGAGTGTTATACAACACTATTTATCTATGTTTAAGTAACCTTGAAGCCCTGAATTATTCACGCGAACTCAAAATTCCTAAATCCTAGGCAAACTTAGAAAGATAAACACAAACAGTGTTTACGCTGAAATAACAAATTCTTATTACTTCTCCAAGATAAGAGATTGGAAACCTAAAAGTAGCCAGCTCAGTATTGCCGTGAATGTTTAACCACCCTTGGTATTTGTAATTCCAATCTATTCCGCTTTTGGTACAGCAATATGGTAGCTTATACTTAGAGAGGCAAAACTCGCCATTTTATATCAGTTTAGAACTGTCAATTCTTTTGTATGACTATCTTAGGTACGAGCCACACAGAAACGGCGCGGTGCGCATCGAGCGCGCGGTTGCTATTCAAATTTCGTACGAAACGCATGGGAATAAAGTTGTAATTTGAAGTATGGTACGGACGCCCGTTCCACGCTTGACACCGCCTAAAAATACCATTCGGTGTGTTCAAATTGCGGCTTTATTTCCATGCGTTTTGTACAAAATTTGAATGACGCGCTTGATGTGCACCGCGCCGCTTCTTTGTTGCTTGAACCTTATAGACCTGAGAATTGCTTGAGAAGTCTGATTGACGTTGTAAAATGAGCCTGCGAAGACTACGCCGGACACATGTTTCATATGGCGTGGCTCCAATTTGTCGTTACGAGTCGGCTTATCACAGCCGGTTTATGGACCGGGCTAGGTTTGGGATATCTCTGATGAAAAAAATCCGAAACGAGGAGATCCGTCTGAGATCGAAAGCGAACGACATAGCCTGCTGAATCAGTAAGTTGAAGTGGCAGTGGGCAGGCCATATCTGTCGCCGACATGATGAACGTTGGGACCGAAAGGCATTAGAATGGAGACCACGCGCAGCAAAGCGTAGCGTAGGCCGACCTCATGCCCGCTGGTCCAACGGGCATATTATTTATTTGTTTCGATAAACCTGGTTCTTCCACTACTGGAAATAGATCTTTTAAAGGTTTCACTACTCATGGCGATCTTTTTTGAAGAAATGCCCATACTCACAAATGCTAGCCAGACGAGTTTGTAAACGCTGCGCCGAAATCCTCGCACCAGTGACGCCGCTGCCCGTCACCAGTCTGTTTTATATAAAACTCGGCAATTGGGGATGGATATCGCCATCAATCGGCCCCAGGCAATGGTGGGCCACCTTGTCGTGCCTTTTGAGAGCTGTTCTTTTACTCTCCCCCGAATAATTGCGACTGAGACGATAGTATCTCCACAATCGGGCCCGGCATTAAGTCTACCACCTATCCTTTGTATAATAATGTAGTTTTATTTAAAGACTAGCTTTAACTAGTTATTTTATCAACACTCTTTATTGCCTATAATGCTGACCGGGGTCACTGCGATTATAATAAATAAAATTTTTACCATGTCTGTTGAGCGGTTTTTGAGTTACAACAGAACACACATGCAGACAGAAAAACAGACGAAAATTCAAAAAATTCGCTTTAGTACAATACCATTTCATTTAAAATTTTGCAAAAATATTCAATTTAGAGACAGAAATATTCATTGGAGTTTTTTACTTCTTCTTTTCTATACATTATCCTTTCATATACCTATACATCCAGTACAGATCCCAGCAGTAAATACTACACATCGTATCGTAGCGTCATCTCTGTCGCTCTAAGCACAAACAGTCCGGTGACAGAGACGACGCTCTACAAAGCCGAAGCTAGCCGATGTGCAATATTTACTACAGGGTACTGTACATAAATATCAGTGTCTGACGTTTCAAGTCCTCAAAATGTTCGTTTTGATACGAAGAATATACACACGTAAATAAAGAAATATGAGGGTTTTCGCCATCAACTCATGATGTACTTTGTTAGGAGGCATGAATAAAGTTTTATTTAACTTTCTATTTATCACAAAAGACGGCATTTTTACCAGAAAAAGCTGTTTTAAGGCTTCATAATAAACTGGAAACCCATTAATAGTCTATCTGCAGCAGAACTTGAAAACAGAAAGACCGATCGATTTGTGCTATATGATTCCTTTCATATGTTGTAATAGGTGCGGTATTTCTTGAGGACCCTTAGAAGGAACAGTTACATGTGTTGAACCTTTCAAAATGACGGACTGAAAACCAACGCTTTCAATTGCTTGCAAAACTGGCACAATTTTATGAGTTTGCCACCTATGATGTAGTTTAGTACCTATTCATGTTTTTGTGCCGTGTGTGTGTTTTTTGTAGCTATAAATATTTTACACATTGACCAATTTACGCATTTGAAAAATTTATGCAGGGCTTAAATAAAACACTTTAATGAGATTATCCCTCTAATCACAAAAGATAAAACCAAAGTTTTTACTTTCAACATAAAGAGTACAAAGGCATTTAGACGATATATTATCCTTGTTTAAAAACAGCGCATTAATTTTATTTATTGCTTTTGTTATTGTTGTCTGGTTACGCGTTTCACCTTTATTTACATTTTACGAGTACATGCAAAAAAAATAAAAATAATCCTGTTAAATAGATCCTTGAGTATAAGTCCACCCACGTTTCACTGACGATTTTGGTTGAGCGTGATGAATGGTAAACCCTTTCGCCCTACTTCGGACATAAACATAGACCCAAAGCTTACCATGCGTTTCAAATCACGCAGACCAAACACAAAATATGACCCTACGGGATTTCAACTCGCGACTTTCAGCTTAGTATTCGGGTAACTACTCGAACCACCAGCTAGATCACAGAGTCAGTCAGGTTGAAATGTTTTTTTAAATAAATAATTACATAAGATGGTAGAGCTGATGCCGGGCTCGACTGTGGAGGTACCACCATCTTACTCTCAAATCCTCCCGAAGTTATTCGGGGGAGAGTAAGAGAACAGCTCTCAGGCAAAACTAGGCGGCCCACCATTGCCTGGGCCCGATGGATGGCGGTATATCCATCCCCAATTGCCGGGCCTTATATAAAACAGACTGGTGACGGGCTGCGGCGTCACTGGTGTAAGGAGTTCGGCAACGCGCTCACCAACCCGCCTGCCCAGTGTGTGTGAGTATGGGCATTTCTTCCAGGAGGACCGCCAAGAATGGCGAAATCCTGGAAAGGCCTATGTCCAGCAGTGGACAGAACAGGCTGATGGATGGAATTACATAAAATGTTACTTTTTTACTTCCTCTACGAATCTTTGCTACGCGGCGCGGCGTAGCAAGTGCTGCTATTAGTACATCCTTAATATCCAGCTTTGTAGTCGGCAACAACAAAATATAATAATTTAGAAGACAAAATCAGCCACTGTTTGAAAACCCCAATACTTTTAGCTTGATGATTCTTATAAAACTACTTTTTTACTCTATAATTCTAAGGTTGTGGTATTCTGGGTTCCGAAGTTAGGTACTAAGAATAAATCTTTCCATCAAGTACGACAACGAAGAGCTTTGAACATCATCTTTCCAAGAAGATAAGAGATTTAAAAAAACCTTGGCATTATTTTATTTATGGTTAATGTAGTTTATTTATCAACTTAATTGTTCTTTACATTATGTAAAAGTGTATATAATAATTTTATTCCTATTTTTCCTTATTTTATGCAGGTGTATTGTATAGTTTATTACAATTTAGTAATACAACCCACATAATTTTTGTATGTATTTCTCGTATTATTTTCTTTATCCTCTTCTATTATTTCTGTAAATATTAATTTAGACCTGTAAAACGTATACTTTATGTATCTACTTTACAAAATACATATTTAAAATTTTGAATGTTATTCCTTGATACTGTCTTGCTGTCAGTGGAAAGTGAACTGAATGCAGTCTTTAAAAGCATGTTTACGCACAACGTCTATGAAAACAGTTTATTTCCGTCAAGTCTACATACGGTACACAGATAAAGACTCTCAACTTTCTGTCAATAAATTGAAAAAATAAAGCAGTTTTGATGCATATAAAATAGGTCTATAAGAGAACTTATCTACATTAAAAATAAATTTGAAAACTTTGTATGGGCATTGGGCAGGTCTACTTTCCTGCATTAACACCCGGTATAAAGAAGAAGCTATACCTAAAGAAGGTACTTTGTGAAGCTTTAAGAATTTATTTGGTAGTTTTTTTTTTTCAATAGCATCGATGAGTTACCGAAAACAAAAGGATTCAGACTGATAAAGCAAACGAACAATTTTTGTAAATGATTTTATAAGTATCTACTCTTTTCATAGATTTAGAATCAGCGAATCCTTTGTATCTGAACTATGTATTGCACGTTTGTGTTGTTGTGTTATCTTTTGTACTTTAACCTACTTATGTATCACAAAAAAATAAGATTTCATAGCCGTATTCAAAAAATTAACTTTAAAAAATAATGCTACTTTTGAGTCAATACGGACGCCTAAATCCTGGTTTTTAACATCCGATTTAGCTTGCACCATAAAATTTCAAGATGGCAGCATAGTGCAGTGGCATAAGGATGGTGGACATGTCAATAATAAAAAATACAAATTAGAAGGTATTACGTAGGTTGCCAAGAAAGTTTAAGCTGTATAAAACTATCAACAGGTACTTCTCAAAGAGCATGATAAATTAAAGTTAATTTATCTAATAACCTCTTTGTATAATGAAATCGCATACTGGCCATTTTTTTTAAAGATTTGCTTACAAAGTCAGTCTATTTTTGTTTACGCAATGATGCTCTCAAGAAAATCGTTTCGTGATGATATTCTATAATTATTATGAAATAAAGTTAACATTAACGGAATTTGAATCCTCGCTACAGCCTGACCTGACCCGTGTGACTTTTTTTTATTCCCCACCATAAAGAAAATGATAGGTGGCCGAAAATTCACGATCTCAGTCGAGGCAGTATAAGAATTTAATCGTCTTCTCTTCGACCTTCCGCACAACGCGTTTCTTAAATATTTTGAGGATTGGTTCTTGAAAACATGGCGATATGTAGACCTTGGAGGAGTTTATTAAAAAAAAAAATTAAAGATATCGTTATAAAAAAATAGTTTTCATACAGCTAAATACTTTCGTCGCAACCTGCGTTATATAGTGATTCTTTTACAGTCTGATTAATAAGTTGGTACTATTATGTCATGTATTATTAACTATCTTCGTGGTCTAGTGGTGAGAGCCTTGGGCTCTCAACCCGGCGGTCGTGGGTTCAATTCCCGCGGGGAACACACATAGTGGAAGGTCACTTTGTAAATTGTTCTCAGTTTGGTTAGGAAATTGCAGGCTTGAATCACCTGATTGTCTGCTAAGTAAGATGATTTCGTGCTTCGGAAGGCACGTTAAACCGTTGGTCCCGGCCACTTTCTAGTAGAGTGGTCGTTAATAAAATCATGTCAGAGGCCGTAAGGCGGTTTAAAAACTCTGACACCAGCATAACTAGCATAGCAGTCGATACGAGCTCGATAGAGCCTGTATCTCTTCGATTTTGATAGTTATTCCAAGATGGCAGCCAGTCTTATCGTCCTTTCTATTTAGCTAACATTGTACCAAGAAATAAGCAAGTTCCTTCTTTTTTTTTTATTTTTTCTTTCTTCCTTAGCTAACATTGTTACACCTTTCTTTCTACTTTTTGACGTTTTTGGAGGAAAGCTGTATCACCGATCCAAGGAGGTGGTGATAGAGTTCGATAGAGCGTGAATATTGTTTTGTTGTGGTAAATGTGTGGATTATATCATACGTTTGTGGAGTTTTGTTCGATTAACCGATTAACAGACCAAAAACCACAAAATGGCTAGGCCTTATAATGTTGTGCGACTAAAGCGACTCATTTTTATTTTAAGCTATATGTAAATCTACCAAAATTCTTTGTTGGGCCTCCTTGATTCTCTTTCTGGATCTATAAAATAATTTCGTGTATGTACCTATTTCTTTTTCTAAAACCGACCTGACTCGCTATTATTCGATCTTAGAACCTAAGTTTTCGATATTATATACCTATTCGAAAAATTTAACTTTACACTTGAGAAATAGTCAAATAATAAGAATATTAAAATGGCTTTCACCAAAGATATTTAATGGTACCTACCATTAAATATCTTTCATTTCACATTTACTTTTTTGAGAGGTTATAATGCATGAAAATTGAAAAGTAAACAAGAATGGAAGTGACTAAAGGTTCGCTAGCGGCCCTTTTAAAATTATTGGACCATGAGTCATCATTTAGCTGTTAGAATATCTTCCTTAGCATGAACTTTGACAGCTCGATATACACTATCTGTCCCTCTTTAGGAAGATCAACAGAATGAGAGATAGCACTGAATCACGCACTATCGAGCTCGATGTGGTTTGCTGTGCTAGACTAGCAGCATCTGTATCTCGTTTTTTCCCAAGTACAATGTTAGCTAAGTGGAAACAATCATAGTATACGATAGAGTCTCAGAAAAAGATGACAGTCGATACAATATTAACTGTGCTGGCTATGCAGGGCTTGTTGGGCCGACAGGCCTTTTAGCACACACGATAAGAAGAAGAAGAAGATTATGTTGGGATTATGATTGATTAAAATAGACTTGACATGGCAATAGTCTCCAATTTAGGTCCTTTAATTTTTTTTTAATGGGTTGTCTAATTTATTTTATACTTAAGGTATAATTAACAAAATTAGCATGCCAAATAAGTAGACATTTGCCATATTGTACTATTATACAAGCGAACACTGAAGTCATTGTTTATGTTAGAGTTATGAGTTTCCACTTTCCGGTTTGCCCAGTTTAAATGCAGTCTCACGTCCCATTGGTTGTTCTAGAATCTAGAGCTATCTCTGCAGGCAATTCCTGACCATTATACTATAAAGCAGTGTAAGACTCTTATGGTTGGGGAATAAGGTGAATTATGCAATGTATCTGAGGTCACTCACCAGCTGTGGTGTGGAGTGAGAATCAATTGTTGTTGAGCTTTACAGCGAGTTCGCATACAATGGTTTAATATTTGAATGGTTTCTTCAACTGAAACACTCTTTCCATTAATAAAATTTTCTTCTAGTGTTCGTAGCAATGAAAGATGTAGTTCTTGAGAAATTTAATACTCATACAATATAAAGATCTACCTCGAACTTGAATTGAGGAATATACAGGCCGTTAAGATGATAACCTTTTAACGACCTTCCCCCACCACTGCAAGAAAATGTAACCCATTTTACCCTAAAATACAAACTAAAAAAGATTTTAATGGAAAAGCAAGTAACAATTGCAAAATTCCGATATAATATAAAGAAAAAAAAACCGGTATACCAGCTCCCCTATTAGCGGACCTTCTTCCTGATTCTGGGGTCTAATAGTGAAGGATAATATTTATTTATGTATTCATTTACCTAGTTCCATCAATCCTATATCCTTTATATTATATTTATATCCGATATTATACACCTGACGTGCAATTTTGATTCCCATATTTATAAATTTACTTTCTGCATATAATATAATTACTTATTCTATTCAAAACAGACATGCTCGAAACAATTAGTCTTATATAATTTTCGTAGTAATATGATTTATGCGCCTTCTACCCCATTTATAATGGAAACTTTATTTTTTTGTGTTCGAGGTGTACGCTGAAAAACAGCGCTGTTAGTTTTTTTTTTTATTTGGCAGCTTGGCTGAGCATGTTACCTGTTGCCACAAAAATATTAATATTTTAGCAATGACGTTTTTTACTTTAAGTGTGTTATTGTTAAGTCTATTTCATAAGATTGTCTTTTTTAATTTTTATACGTGTACTTTATTGTTACATTTTTTTGGCAATAAATCTGTTTTCTTTCTTTCTTTCTTTTTCTTTTTTCTTTAAACGGGGTGTTCTACCCATCAATATAAACAACTTTTACTATGGGGCCAACCCTGAAATGGCGAAAACAAAATCAGCTGTTCCATAGAAAAGTTAAATACCTAGTCGAACAAAAAATATGAAACGGCTGATTTTATTTTCGCGATTTCAGGGTTGGCCCCATTGTAAAACTTGTTTATATAAATGGACAGAACACCCCGTTTCAAGGAAAAAGTTCATCTTTACACCCAGTGTAAGTAAGGCTCAAAGAACAAAACGCTCATTGAGGAGAAAAACCGTCCACGACGCGTTGTGGTCACTTTCAATAAGCCACCACGCCTCATTCGTGCTGTGGCACTTGTAAAACCGCCACAACGCGTTAGGGCCAACTCTAAAAGACCACAGAGGGAAATTCACGTCGTGGCTTTCATGATATTTAACTACTACGCGTTATGGTAACTAAGAATTGTCATAAAGCGTTCAGAACGTTAGCTGATGCAGCCATGACAAGACGGATGAATTAAAGAAATTAGGTTTTATTTTCTTATTATCGCCTCTTTATATGTTAACATACAGAAATTGTGGTGGCTATGTTGCACTGTGGTTTTTGGGATTCCGAAAACAAAGGGTGCCAAACGAGACCCTATTACCAAGCCTACCCTATCTGTCCGTCTGTCTATCTGAAACTTTTCGCAAGTTATTAAGTATATAGTTCAGTAGTCTTTCGCCCGCCTTTCTGCCCGCTTTTATTCCATTTCCGCCCCATTTTCTGCTTGGGCGTTATTTTATAAACTTAAACACTCTTATAGCCTATACTTTAACCAGGATTATTGCAATGATAATTAAGAAACCGAATCCAAATCCGTTTAGTGATGGTTCTCGAGTTAAAAGGGAACATACATACACACATACAGACAGACAGACAAAAATTATAAAAATGGTAGTTTTGTCTCCAGTAACAGTACGAATAACCCATTCTACTGAGAATCAAAAAAATGTATGCACAGACACGACTTTTTTACTACTTTATTATTATATAAGTACAGATTAAAGAAAACCATTTTATTTTCAAGCTACTATTATCAAAAAAATAAACAGGTAAATGTTTTATATATTTTCATAGCGCATTATGTTAGTATCACAGACTAAATAGTATATGTACTATTTCGTCTATGGTTAAATAGTATATTTGGTTAGGCATTATATTTATTTATGGTCATGTTATTTATCAACTTATTTATTAATTTCATTATGCATAATAATATTCTTACTTCAATAAGTCTTTTTTTATGCATATGTATAACTTTATTAGCCCAACTTAAGCCCGGTTTCTTTATATATTTCCCGTTTAATCATGCAATATTATTTTTATACAGATTAGATTTGACATGTAAAACGTATACTTTATGCATCTATTTTACAAATTAACATTTTGAATCTATGAATCTTTAATATAATTTCATAAAACTTTGAAAAAAAATGGAATATTCAGCCTGGCCCACCAGCAAAAATGTTTTTTTTTCTGTATCGTAATGTACTCTAAAAATATTTAGCGTTTCCAACGCGATGGGTTTCACAATAAATCTTATAATTTTAGATAAAAGCTTCATAAAGTCTATTATTTTCAACAAAAGCAGGTTTCAGCATTAATGTCTATTTTATGAACGTTAATATACGACAATTACTACCTACAGTTATAACCATCCTAAATGAAAGCAGTACATAAAAGTGTCATTTGATTCATACCACATTCATATTATAATTTGTGGGCATAAAACCTTTTGTGGCCGCTTATAAAAAAGACTTTATTTGCAAGGTAATAAAGTGAAAAGTCCTAAAAAGACGTGACAAAAATTGTCATGAATTATATTTCTGTATTATGAATGAGGAGGTGTGGAAGTGACATTGTCACATTCGCGTTCGTGACCAAATGATACGTCGTGATGAGGTGTGTTTTTTAGAATTTATTTTGTTACCAAAGTCTTATATGTACATTCCTACCTGTTATTGTTGTTAAAATCCCCTGGAGGGAAAATCTTTATTTTAGAATAAAACGAGTTTAATATTTGGAGTCGCATATAAACAGACATTATTATGCCCTTGAGATATAAAAATTACAATTAAAAAAACCATTTCAATAAAAGAAGACTGTTTTGATCACAATGAGGCCAAAAGTCCAAAAAATCAAAATCACCCAAAATCCAAAAAAAAACCGTTTCCAATCTCTTCAGGTCCCTTTTCGTTTGATCACTCGCAATACGTACAAAATGGTGTTACCAACTTTCCACATGACTAGATTGATGGATGTAGAAGCAAAAGAGGTGTATCAGGATCGTAGCAGATGGAAATCTGTAGTCTAATAAGACTTACGCTCGATGACTACCAAAGTGCAAAGAGACTAAAGCAAGGGCCACGAGCAACGACGACGCTCCAAGCGAATTCTTGCAGCACAGAGCGAATTCGCTTGGAGCGTCGTTGCCCATAACCCCTCGGGTGGGGTTGAGAAACGCTCGCCCAGAAGTTACCTAAACAAATACAGTAACCACTCTCCCGGTACAGCTTCTCTGACGTCATGCTGGAACACGATGAGTCGCTTGGCGGCATGGTTTCGTCATGAGAGTGGTGATGAGCCACAGCTGATTTAACAATTCCTCAAAGTTGAACTTATAATAAGTAAAATTCAATTCACACAAATAATATAGTTACGAGTATAAACTAAAAGCAATTTTATAAAAGACTGTGTTACAAAGCTATAAAATAAAAAGTAAAAAAAAACTACACCGACTTCAAAGTTGCTCTTAACAGCAGCGGTGATGGGGATTCGATAGAAGCCCAAAAACTCTACACTTAGGGAGGGTCAATATTCATTATTACTTTGTACTGACAAAACAAAAAAAAAACTCCAACAATCTCACATTAGCTTACATGGAGTATTTACATACAAGCATGCACGAACCTGTGCGTTTGTAACGCGGCCTGTAACTTTATTTCGTTCAAAAGTATTTGGTCGGGCAATCACATCACACTCATATTATAAATGCGAAAGTTTGTGTGTGTGTGTGTGTGTGTGTGTGTGTGTGTAGTGTATGTGTGTATGTTAGTTACTCTTTCACGTTGAAACGGCTGAATTGATTTGGATGAAATTTAGAATCAATATAGCTTATACCCTAACTTAACACATAGGCTACTTTTTATACCGGAAAAAATCATGTCGTTAAACCGAATAACACGCGGGCGGAGCTGTGGGCAAAAGTTAGTTTATTTATTTATTTATTTGGTCAGGTTTTCCCGCTTAAAAACGCTACCCCAAGAAGACGTAACTCTTTAGTCGACTTTCATCTGCAACAGGAACCAGGACTGTCCTAGATCATTTATTTAGAATTCGTGACAAAAATGTTGTTAAAAATTATGCTGATTTGTTTCTTTACAGACCCTGAGATTTTAAAGTTATTATGGTTTAAAAGAAATAAGAAGAGATTTGGCGATAAAAAAACAGTGGAGCAATCATTAAGTATTAAGTCCCATAAATTTTGTAAGTAGTTTGTTTGTACCATTAATACATATACTTAAGTTGTTACTAACACTTTATGGATGTATATCCGAAATAAATTAATTAATTGTTATTATTATTACATCGTGTAAATGCAAAATTGTATGATTCTTTTCATAAACTTTAATAAGGTAAGTTAAACTCGGGAAAAATATAAGTTTAGTTATATTTTCTTTGCTTAAGCAAACAAAAATACATACACATTAGTTCAATTGAACACTTTTTACTCTGGAGTCGGTCAAAATTGTTAAAACAATTCTAATCTAAATGCTAACTGAATGACGCAGACCCTTTAACAAAATGCAGTTTCGTATTTATTCGAGATAATAGGGCAATAAGACCACGGATCCAACAAAGCCACAGTACAAACTCTTCGCGGATAATACAATTTTTATTTTTATTTGTTAAAACTCTTTTGGCAACCGACAACTTGCTGAAATTATGTGAACTGACAAATAAGTTCTCGCAACTACCATTTGGCTTGTTTTTTTCGATTTGCAGACATTCTACGCTAGATTTGCTAATATCAGCTACAACATCACTTTTCTTATTAAGATTTTCGTACCTAAGATAATATTACATAACGGCAATCTGTTTCGAGTTTTATTACCTCTAAAATTTTATATCATCACAAGATCCTGATTCCTTCATACTGAATCTTTGTAGTATGTATTAAACATAGCATTAAAACATCATTTTAGGGGCAAGATTGCGTACTTGAAGAAAGAAGAATAAAATAAAGGATTAAATTGATCGTGTTATTTTTAATTCAGCTTTTTTTTTACAATAAACTTCTATAGAATTGGCATTAAAACCACAAAAAGTGATTATTACATAAATTGCAGTGTAAGACAACACGGTAAAATTATATTTTTGAATTGTATACCTTATTCTTTTATTGTATTTGTAATAATAACCTGGAACTACAAAGAGTTTATCAACCCCAATTTTAGGAAGTTCAAATTAAGGAAACCCTTACAGAGCAACCAGTCAAGAAAAACTCTGAAACAGAAATAATACAAACGATGGTAATTTTTAAAACACTTTCGAAGTTACTTAGTTTGAAGCGTACTTATTTTCAAAGAGCTTACATGTTAATCCATAAAACTTACACAAAGAGCACGACTTACAATAAAATTTACAGAGCTTTATGCTCATAAGCTCAGCTTCACTCCCGTGGCACTAAAGTAACAAAATGGCGGCGGTGTCGCATCTGCTTTTGTCAGACGCGGTCGTTTGTTGAGTAATGTCAGTAACGAAATTTCCACAAAACTTTTGTCCATGCCATGCCACGCCATATTTCAAAACTTAACTCGGCTTCTTTTGAATGAAATATAGTTATTGTGATATATTTTGATTTTTTATGCTGAAATTTTCGGTGTGAAATCTAAGTGAAACATTTAATTTTGGTTAACTCCAGGATAGATGGTGCAGAAGGATAGTAGCTCCCATTTCAAAATTTCGCGCTTCAAAAAGAGTAGTCATTTGAAAGCGCACCCCTTTCCACCGGCGGCGACGCGACGTCTCAGAGTAATGTGACAATTATGTTATTTTATGCCTTACATTTCGATTTCATTCGATTACAACGATAAATACGCTTTTAAGTTTGTTAATCGAATGCAATCAAAATGTAAATCATAAAATGATAGAAGTTAAATGTCAAACCCTAATTATTACTAATCAATTTCAGATAATTGCTTTAAAATGCATTTTTTTTGCATACTTTTTATCAAAAAGTAAGGAAAACAATATTTTGATGTGCATTTTGCACCGGGATTCGGTTTTACCACCTTAAGAAAATCCTTAGAGGCGCGCGTTATGAACCCAAGACTACGTGAATCTTTTTTGACGATCTGGTCAACATGCTGGTCGAATATTAAGTTATCGCAGTGTAATACATCAAGGTCTCTAATACTGTTAATTTTAACAAGATCGTGGCCATGCAGTTGGTATTGGTATTGAATATGAAACTTTTTTCTGGTTTCTATTACTCTTCTTTAGTCACCCCCTTTCTATTTCTGTTACTTTTCTTCAATGGACAGACACAACAGTTTCTACTGTTTTATTATAATGTATATAATTTTTTTGCAGGTTTGTATATCGTGATGCCACGTAGATATTTTAAGGAAAACCTGGCGCTCAATACGAACACTTAATCACCTGGACTGAATTTGACTAAAAAAGATCTCGCTCTAGCTATGGAAGAATTAATTGGAAACAAATGTAATTGGAGTTAATGAAATAACACGAACTTTAGGTATTACGTCGAAAACGCTCCGCAGACGTTAAACAATTGATTTATCTTAAAAATGGAGTAGGAATTAAAAATAATCCCTTAACCAATTTCATAAATACCAATCCCATACAAGAGGCGTTTATCCCTAAATAATAAGGTAAAATTAAAATGAAATATAAACTTAATTAACAACGATCTCATGGAACAAATACAAAAGGTACATTAACAACGAACCATAGAAGCTATCTACTAATATAAATAATGAAACACATTTATTCTTGTAGGTGGTAGAGCTGATGCCGGGCTCGACTGTGGAGGTACCACCATCTTACTCGCAAATCCTCCCGAAGTTATTCGGGGGAGAGTAAGAGGACAGCTCTCAGGCAAAAAAACCAGGCGGCCCACCATTGCCTGGGACCGATGGATGGCGGTATATCCATCCCCAATTGCCGGGCCTTACATAAATCAGACTGGTGACGGGCAGCGGCGTCACTGGTGCAAGAGTTTCGGCACCGCGCTCACCAACCCGCCTGCCCAGCGTGTATGAGTATGGGCATTTCTTCCAGGAGGACCGCCAAGAGTAGCGAAATCCTGGAAAGGCATGGATTTATTCTTATAAAAAAAACGGATGAAATTTTAAAAGTGGGGCATCTATTCTGGTCAATTTTTTTGCAGTTGTGTTCTGTTGTGATATTTCTATTACTAATAAAATAACTGTATAGTACATATAGTAACTGTAATAAGAGAAAAAAGTGGATGTGTCGAAAATTTTGCGATGATGCTTTCTATTGTTTTATGAAAATCTTAACACAATAGTGACACACAGCCACTGATGAGGTTTGTAAGGCCTTTGAGGTATTAGCATAACGTGCCTACGCTACCCTAAATGGGACACGCCTTCATAGAAAATGAAAGGCTTGCCAGATTCAGTGTTGAGTGCAATAACAGATTATTTAATTTTTCATCCCGGCGTGAGGGAGGTGAGCTGTATCGCCGTAATTTGGGCACAAATAGACCCGAAGCACACAGGCTGGACACAAAATATGTGCCCCACGGGCTTTGCACCCGCGACCCCAGGATTAGTGGGCGGGTACTCAAATCACTGAACCATAGGGGCGGTAGACTGCTTTGAAATTTTACAAATTCAATTTCATCCTTGTTATCCATAAATGGCGCTTATAATAATAATTTCCGGATCGTTAATGCACATTATCACAGTACATTAAATTTCGTCGCACAAATGCAACGGTACATTAGCAGGCTCTAATACTAACTGAACTATTCCTGTAATCTACACAAAGGCTTTCCTTGTCTGTTGTATTTTGGTATATTAGTGTTGGCAGGACCTATCGATATATTAAGTTATTCCATATGTACTACTGAATGGTAACGGGCTCGGGTACACTCAGAAAACGGACGACTAACCGGGCTTGATAGAAAAAAGATAGTATTAAACTTAAATGTCAAAAATCTCTCAAATTCATTATTCTGTTGGATGCTGCTGTTTAAAATAGACTAGTGGTTCCCAAACTTAGTTGAATCACGACTCACATAAACAAATGGTTTAAAATAGACATACCCTCGATTTCACAGTTGAAAATTTCAAGTAGTGCTTTACTTTAAAACGCAGCACTCTTGATGTGAAAATAGTGCCTGCTTTTTTTTAATATTTTCAACTTACTAAAAATCTGCATGCGACCCAGTGTGTCGTGACTCACATGCTGAAATAGACTATTTCAAAATGATTTAAAATAGTACGCGTGAGTGTGACCACCGAGACATAAAGTACTGTCTAAAGTACCATTATTAACTTGAGGAAACTGTAACCAGCCAATACTTTATCTGACAGTTCATGCAAAGTATGGCGATAGAACTCACGACTCTTCACGCTTGCTAGACGTATATAATCGTAATAATATAGAGTGAAACGTGGATGTTCAAGTGTCTTGTTTGAGTGGGTGTTTGAATCATACACAAATTGAAATTTAAATTGTTTATTTTGTAAAATAGATACATAAAGTATACGTTTTACATGTCATATCTAATCTTTATAAAAACAAATTTATTTGGTGAAACAAATAAAATACGGAAAACACAAAAAATCTATATTTAAGTTGGGCTAGTAAAAATATACAGGTACATCTGCATAAAATAAAGAAATATAGGAATAAGAATATTAAATAACATAATGCGATGAATAAATAAACTAAATAACATTAATAAATATAATGCTTCACCAAATATATACTAACATAAGTAAAAAAATTAAATATTGTATATACCTACATAATGCAATGAATAAATAAGTTGATAGATAAATAAACTATAAAAAATAGATATGATGCCTAAACAATTTATTTTTGGGAACACTTTTGGCACTCTCTTGGGGATTAATGTCACGACGGTTTATTATGGACGAAAAATATTATGTAGCTTTTAAAAGAAACGCAGGTTGTTGTATTTGTCAAAGCGTAACTTTGTTGTTTATCACCGATGAATACTTCAGGCTGAAAAAAAAACAGTGTACATTGTTTAGATTAACCACAAATTTGTGAATTTTTACTACAACCTTTTCTGAGTGTAATCCGAATACAATCCAAGTATGGGACCATGAAATGGAGAATAAGCTTTAGATCTTATTATTGATAAATGCTGAATGGTATACCATTTATCAAGCCATTAGAACTTGTCACATTCTTTATTTGTCAAATATCGATATTCCTCACTGTAAATCCCATATATCTATGAGTAATAAAATAAATACTTCAATGTCAAATCGTTGTATATAAGAAAATTCTGCTTTAACAACAGAATTGGAGCATAAATATCACATATTTATGAAATGACAGTTACTAATGGATGTGGAAAAACATAAAGACATTTTCAGTATTGTGACATTAAAATGCTGAAAAAGTGGTAAAATTTTAAAATAATTTCTCAACAGCGGCCATTTTATGTTCTACCGCGATTACTTTTAGATAGTATACCAAATATATTTTTCGAAAAACTTATAGATTCAGTAAACTAAAATATGTTTCTACAGTAAGCTTATTAAAATTACAAAATATTTTTCAGTGTTATTATTTTTAAGTATTTTGCCTACGATACTGGTGACACGTTGATTGTATTGTATATAATAACATGATCAAAAGAAGTTACACTTCCTCTACACGCAGCCATGTACAAGTCATAATAGTCATGACGTAAAAAAATATTTAGTAATAAAATTCATATAGGTCATTATATCTAAACAATCTTTTGCACAATACTGCTTGAAAGAAAAACAAACAATTTGATCAAGATATATATTGGGCCCTACTGGGCCCGATATTGGTTGAGAAGTAACTAAGTAATTTTTCAAATGATGCAGGGCCCAGTTAGGGCCTGAAATATATAAACAGCTTTTCCTTTTTTTAATTACGTACCCAAAGGGTAACCTACGGGACCTATTACTATGACTCCGCTTTCCGTCTGTCACCAGGCTGTATCTCATGAACCGTGATAGTTAGACAGTTGAAATTTTCATAGATGATGTATTTCTGTTGCCGCTATAACAAAAAATACTAAAAAACATAATAAAATAAATATTAAAGGGGGCTCCCATACAACAGAAATGATTTTATTGCCGTTTTTATAGATAATGGTACGGAACCCTTCGTGCGCGAGTCCAACTCGCACTTGGCTGGTTTTATTATTTACTTATGTTTATAAATACAAAATAAAAGCTTTTGGAAAGAGCAAATATTATTGATTGATTAAAAAGCTTCACATTAAAAGTATAATTAATGTATCAATATTTAAAACACCATGTCAGTTACGCATTTGCCTTTCCAAACAATGGTACCAGAATAAAAATTTGAAAAATTTTCAAATATCAAAATGCTATTTTGGCTAAAAAGTCACTCTAGGACACAACTTGTTACAGTATGACATGTAAACAAACGTATTAATGTATATGTATAACCTCTACCGCAAATAATACCCGTATCTCATAATAATTGTGATTCTCCTATCAACTAAATAGTTCAAATATCCATCGACAAAAAAGAAACGAAAGACAACACTAGCAGAGACCATTAACGCGATGACATAAAGGGTCTTCAACAGATACGGACAAGGAAGGTTGCCATTACATGTTTCCGCGAAACAACAAAATGGCGGACAATATGACGCGGCGTTTAGCAGTAAATGTTTTGCAATAAAAAGAAACAAGGCCTGGATAAAATCAGTTCAGATTAACTTGAAATAGGTATAGACATGGTACTGATGGTAAGTCGTACAATTCTAAAAATCTATCGGAGATCGTAGAAATCTATTACTGTCTATTCTATTATTATTGACGACGAGAGTTAAATGTAAATACATTTTGGGAGCCGAGCGAAGCGAAGTGGAGCGAGGCGATTCTCTTATTTTTAAGAGAAATTATGATATATCGAAATATACGATATGCTGACGACTTAGACAGGGTGTAATCATGACGTGCTCATTAAATTAAACCACATGTTTTACTGATCATCCTGAACCACTTCCATAGAAAAACTAAAAAAAAAACGTGAAATAAAATGTCCATGTCATTTTCTATAGGATTTTTTTTCTCGTTTTATCAAAAGTTTTTCTATGGATGTGGTTCAGGATGATCAGTAGAGCATGTGGTTTAATTTAATGAGCACGTTATGATTACATCCTGTATATTTATGGTGGTTGTCGGTGGATGAAATGAATAAAGCTTTGGAAGCTTTACTGCTAACATTGTGTTGATGTGTTTAAACCAAAAAAAAAAACTGTATCCCCTTTTCATTGGATACATATCTACGATATATGGCACCATCCATCCATCCATCCATCAGCCTGTTTCGTCCACTGCTGGACATAGGCCTTTCCAGGATTTCGCCACTCTTGGCGGTCCACCTGGAAGAAATGCCCATACTCACACACGCTGGGCAGGCGGGTTGGTGAGCGCGGTGCCGAAACCCTTGCACCAGTGACGCCGCTGCCCGTCACCAGTATGATTTATATAAGGCCCGGCAATTGGGGATGCGGCTGCCTGGTTTTATTTTTACTTTCCCCCGAATAACTTCGGGAGGATTTCCGAGAAAGATATATACCACTAAAACTTAACATTTTATTAAACTGAATGCGATGGTACATGTTAGCGGCCGAGGCACTTATTCAAACGATGGGCGCATCGCTCGCTCAGATTTTGTTGAAGTAAAAAGTTGCATCACCATTTTAAAAAAGCCGGTCAAGTGCGAGTCAGACTCGCATACTTAGGGTTCCGTAATTCGACAGTTTTGGGAACAGGCAGGAAGAAGGTAATAGGTTATCTCATTCATATTTCTTTTCACGTATAACAACAAAAGAGACACATATATTTTTATACCGTACTCGAAATAAAACTCGTGGATGAAAAATTCAATTTTGACATTTTACTCTATTTAATTTGTCAACCGCTATATTTTTTCTGTAATCTTTACGTAATCCGAAATAAACATGATTTTTTTCATTATTTTCGGTCCACCAGTTTCGGAAACAAGGGAGGGACATACCTTTTTTTTGTGGTTTTTCAAGTATTTCTCGAAATTGGTGAAAGTAAATACAGTAAAAGTATACATTTTTATAATCAGCTCTTCAATATCTACAATTTAATAACCATATTGTAATTTTTATTTTATTTTTTTATTTTTCTCTCTTTTTTATTGGAAATATTTTAAACAATTTCAAATTTTTCTTTTTTTTACACCTATTATGTAAGCAGGTGAATGCTATTTTTGTGGCAAATTTCAAGTCTTTATCTTTAACGGTGCTCAAGTTATGAGGCTGTGACATACGGACGGACGGACGGACGGACAACGGAGTCTCAACATAAAGGTTCCTTTTACCTTTCAGGTACTATGGAACCCTAAGAATCCCAAATAAGTTCCGTTCTATATTTCTCTTATTTTTCTATTTTATTATTTTCTATTCAAGTTGCCATGCTGTGCGGTGATTGCGTTTTGATATAATTTTGTCCATTTTTCATTTTTTGTTTGTGATCTGATTATAGGAATTCGAAAAAATCAATTGCCTGAAAATGTGGTCAATGATTGGCCAAACCGTATCGTACGTATCTCAATGTTACTGTTTTGTCAAAAATATGCCCACTATTTCAATTAAGAAAAGAACCGGACAAGTGCGAGTCAGACTCGCATACCTAGGGTTCCGCAATTCGACAGTTTTGGGAACAGTCTCGAAGAAATATGATAACTAAAAAAAGACTCAAATATTTTTTTACCGTAGGTACTCGAAGTAAAATTCGTGGATGAAAAATTTAAACTTGTTATTTTGCTATTTTGAATTTCTCATCCGCTACATTTTTCCAGTAATCTTTACGTTATCCCAAATTATCATGATTTTTTTTTCATATTTTATGGTTCATTAGTTTCGGAAATAAGGGGGGGGACATGCATTTTTTTGTGGTTTTTCAAAGATTTCTCGTAATGGGTGCCATTAAATATAGTAAAAGTATATATTTTTATAATCAGCACTTTAATATCTACAATTTGACAGCCATATTGAATTTTAATAAAAAAAATACATTTTCGCAATAATTTTCTTGTTATGGCCTTTATTCGTCATTTTTTTCGGTCTACTTGTTTCGGAAATAAGGGGGAAAGAACATGCATTTTTTGTGGTTTTGCAAAGATTCCTGGAAATCGGTGACAGTAAGTTTAAACTTTTTATTTTTTCTTACACCATGTTATGTACGGAAGTGATTGCTATTTTTGTGGTTAATTTCAAGTCTTTATCTTTAACGGTGCTAAAGTTATCAGACTGTACATACGGACAGACGGACAGACGGACAATGGAGTCTCACCATAAAGGTTTCTTTTACCTTTCAGGTAATACGGAACCCTAAAAGAATATTTCTATAATTAGTGTTTAATACTTTCCCTACCTTTTCTCCCAGTATGAAAAGTTGATAGGTACTCTTAAGAGTTTAATACCCAGGCACTTAGTTAGGCAAAAAATTCAAAATAAAATTAAGCATTACGTAATGACTTTGAAAACTTTAACGAAAAGGCCTGACTTCTCGAGACAATTCGAGAGAAGTTAATTAAACTTACCTTACTTTTCTCTTTTTAGCGCTAGTTTCTGTAGTGGCTGAATAAAACACTAATTGTACTGTTTCACAAATTATTCTTATTTTCGAATCGTTTCGCCTTGAGGGGGAACGTTTCGAGCTCGGTGCAAATTAATGATCAAAATGAATGATTGTTTATCTCATTTTTAAATAAAATGTATAAAATAAAATAGTTTCATATTATTTTGCGACTGTTGTTTTTTAGCAGAATTGCGTAATTTTATTAATTCTAGTTAGCGTGAATGTCCATATTGTCCAAACAAACTTAAAAGCGTGTTTTAAGTTGGTGTGTACATTCATTTACAACGTAATGCATAAAATTACAAAATTTTGGTAGAAAAGCCTAATTGACATGAAACCATGGTCGCGGAATGCCATAAATCACATTTATTTAGTACTTTTTATTCAGTAATAAGAAAAACAATCATAAGTTGGATATTTTGCACCGAGCCCGAAACTCAAGGATTTAATAGATGTATTATCACAAAAAAACTGTTTATGTAAACGAGTCGGAAATAAGAATAACTTACAAGTGTTTTATTTAACCATGATGATGTTTCGCCGAGTGCCGACAATCGCGAGTATTAACTCTAGTTTATAAAGTTTTTTTTCTATAGTTTTGTGAGATATTATGTATATCATCGACCCCCACGCAATAAACTGTGCTAAACTTAAGATTGATGTCGTTTCGCTTACAGAAAATCTAGGTCACATACATCAAATAAACCACCAACAACTTTCCCCTAGTAAACGTAAACATGTCCTTCATCACATACCACGTTTATATGTTACATACATACACACAGCCATCGATTACTCACAGAGAACATAGGTTCCCCACAAGAAATGTAGATAAACACAAAAGTTATGAAGGAGTTACACAAATAAGTAGAATAAAGCTGGATGAAAGATGGCAGTACTGAACAAAGGGGTTTTCCCCGATATCTGGATTTTGCGAACAGTACTTTGGCTTATTAGATGTAAATTAAGCAAAATATAATAAAATAACCAACAGTTTTTGGTTTCCTTACTACATGCCGAACGTTTCGTCAATATAATTTAGATTTTTTCAAGGTGAGTATCGTTCTCGTTTATATTTTTAGATTTCCGTTTGTTTTAAGTACAAATACTCTAGTATAATTTATTTTTATATTTTTTGACTATCTAATACTTACCTTAAACTTGCCTAAGCCACTGGTAGGTATGATGATTTATTTATAAGATTTATTTAATTGAGGACACATCTATATTTTATAATATCTATTATTATACCTGGCATTAAGTATCTTTTTCAGATTTTAGAAGTGTTGGTGGATCGGTGGTGGCAGCCATGAAACTTACCTGTAAAAAAACAATTCAAGTTATTTAAAAAATTACTAATTGTACATATTTAAAAAATAATTATTTTCTTCTTGTAATAATCCAATTGGTTCTGCTTGAAAATATCTTATATTATCGTGTGGTTTTTCAAAATTATTCGAATACAAAAAAGTCTTTAATTCCCGATTCAAATATCTCTAGAGTCTGATTTTACTTTAAACGCATACAGATGTTTCTGACGAAATTCGTTTAGCTATGGTTGCAGTAGTGTACACGCACTTTGTTCTAGTGTGCGTAACCTCGGGAGCGCTACAAAATGCGGCACACACACAAAACGCGTTTATCTGTATACGTCACTACTACAACCATAGACAAACGGACTTCGTGAAATAGAATATCTATAGCAGAATGATATACAGGAAAGGTATTGGAACATTTTAATATAGTAATGGAAAAATTAATATATACAATACACACAGAAATATATCTGCTCCATATTTTTATACTTTGATCTACGCTGGCGACTTACTGGCCAACGTTTTCTTGCAGTACATCATTATTAACGGCCTGGCAATAAAAATTGGTGTTTCGGAATAAACGTCCGGGGAGCAAGATAACGCCATCAATATTTTATGATTAAGTAATGAATAGTAAGATGAAAGCTCTTTCAGTAATGACAGATGTAATTCAAGACACACAAGCCTTTTTCCTGTGACTGGTCATTGTCACTTTTTAGGGTCTTGTACCCGAAGGATGCCAAACGGGACCCTATTACCAAGCCTCCACTTTCTGTCTGTGTGTCTGTCCGTCTATCACAGGGGTCTACAGCTTCAGGCGTAATAGGTAGAAAGTTGAAATTTTCACAAAATGCGTTTTACTATGGCCTCTACCACGACAAAAACAAAATAAAAAAATATTGAAACCCAAAGGGATTCCTCATAAAATAAAATTGTGTATTTTTAACGTTATTTGTTTCAGCTCTGTCTCAAAGATGTATCTCAAAGAGTTTTCAAGTTTTAAATTCACAAACATTATTGCACACAATATAAAGTAAGACAACAAATAATAAAGTTTTGGGTTCCGTACTCAGGGGGTGCTGAATTATTTGTCAGGTGGTACCATTTTAGCGCCTTGTCTTTTGTCACCTTATTGTTGCTATAGCGCATTTATATTGTTGATATATAATACGTTTTAGGGTTCCGTACCAGTATTGTGTGGTGGTACGGAACCCTTTGTGCGCGCGTCCGACTCGCAATTGGCCAAATTATTAACTCTATAGATTTTGAGAAAGTCCCTGGACAAATTAGTTAGCATCACGCCTGCTTTCTGAGCGAGCGTGCTGTATCCTGTGTCTTATCCATGCTATCCATTAGGTGTGCTATTGGTTAAGAGTAAGCACCTTGTGTATTAAGGCTGCATGTAAGGTCAGATTAAGCACCTCATTTCGAATCAATTAGAACTGAACTCTACGACGTTTCCTTTTGAATAGCGCGCTCTCAGCCGTTGCTGTTACGACCACCAAGAAACACGCGCCCACAAAAACCTGCGTTTTTATTTAACAACTCTGCTTCTAGATAATTTTTTTTAAATATTCTTAGACGAGTTGGTGATGTCATTAGTTAACTTATTTTTTATTTAAATTTCAAAGCTGTATGATTTAAGGCCCCTTAACATTCGAACCACATGAAATTTAGGAGTCCACCACTTAAGGTTGACAAACGAAACTTCGAATCACGAAACTGCGAATGAACTGAGCTGCGACTGAACTGTAGTGCGATGAACGCAATTGCGAAAGCACGTTACTGCAAAAAGTGTGAAGGTAAGGATACAATTTACTGTCCATTGTAGGACTTATTGTTTGTCTACAATTTATTTTTCAGCATGTATGTATTTTTTTTATGTGTGCACATAAGATAACAAACTTTTTCTGACATGTCCTTAGCAACCAGCCCTCTTATCTTATACTTTTATATCCATCGTTTTAGCCTTCAAAAGCGTCGTGATTGGCCAAAAATAATGTGTGATGTCATTTTTAGCCAATCACAGGTGCGTTTGAAGACAATTGCGATCGATGTCGAAGTTAGACGATAAGGCCCCAGGTTTTGCTGTTAGAAATCTCTTTTGTGCGTGAACAAACAGACAAACAGACAGACATACAGAAAAGATTTCAAAAATTCGTTGATTTGTGTTCTTTTAATCTTCTTTAGTAAACCTCTTTCTATTATTTTCTTCAATGTATAGACACAGCGGTTTCTATTGTTTTATTATAAGTATTGATTGATTGATAATAATAGTAGGAAAAAAGGTAAATTCGTAATTTTTTTCTATAGAGCGAACTTAAAGATTTTCCCTTTTTTCTAAGTTGAATCTATCAGCCTTATAGTCTACTGTTTATATTATTTTTACTATACCGATTAACTAAGTAACACAATTTGATATGCTCATTTGAAGTTATGCGTCTAGCCTTATACGGACCCTTAAGGCCCAATATGTCCATCGCACAACGAAAGAGATAAACATAATGTTATCTGAAAAAGTGCATGTCCGATTAGTGCGGTGAATCAAGAAAAGGTTTCATATCGCTCTTTCTTAGTGAAAAGTATTTAAAAATTCACACAAGAGCGTTTAAAAAAAAGCGGCATTATGTTTTAGGTAACAGGTTTCCATCCATCCATCCATCCTGTTTCGTCCACTGCCGGACATAGGCCTTTCCAGGATTTCGACACTCTTGGCGGTTCTCCTGGAGGAAATGCCCATACTCACACACGCTGGGCAGGCGGGTTGGTGAGCGCGGTGCCAAAACCCTTGCACCAGTGACACCACTGCTCGTCACCAGTCTGTTTTATATAAGGCCCGGCAATTGGGGATGGATAAACCGCCATCCATCGGTCCCAGGCAATGGTGGGCCGCCTGGTTTTGCCTAAGAGCTGTTCTGTTACTCTCCTCCGAATAACTTTGGGAGGATTTGCGAGTAAGATGGTGGTACCTCCACAGTCGAGCCCGGCATCAGCTCTACCACCTATAAACAAACAGGTAACAGGTAACAGGTTTATATGTTTACAATTACCTTCATTATTCTTATTTTTACTTTATTACTTTGGATGGACTACTGTTTTAACTAAAAAAACAGCCTCTACTGTGCAATTGTTTTCGATGCAGCGAATTTTTCTATATCACGTTTGGGCTCTGTTATCGTCTTGGAAAGACGTCATCTATTGTAGTATGTGAGTTTTACTGTTTTAAAATCTCATTTTTTCTTACCCATGTCGTCCAATTATTCTCATTAATGCATGTACGACCAGAAAATGAACTCTGTAAGGGTAATATCTGCGTTCTACCAATCGAGTTGCGACCGCTTTTACTGTAGTATTATATTCCATTTATTTAATTTAATTAAAATCAATTCCAGATACTAATTGAGCGTGTTAATTAAATTACAATTTGAATTAGCTTGCTATCTATTAATATTAATTAATTAGAACTGTGAAACGCTTGGTACTATCGCAATAAGGACTATACAACACTATGTACAGTTGGAAAAAATATTTTATAATGTAGTGTAGTGTAGATACCCGATGATGATGTAGTTGATTAAATAATAAATAATAATGATTATTTAAAATTTTCTTCTTCTAAGGATGTAGAATCGAAGCATGTGTACAACCCTAACGAAATAAAAAGCATACAGATAATTTGAATAGTGCAAAAATTGCGTGGACGGAACTTTGACCAATGTTATTACTTATGGTATGCCAACATGATCTTTTTCAGATAAGGAACCCTATAAACGATGTAATAACAATATCGTTACGTAGTTTTTCGCGCTGTGACTGACCAAATTCATTGGTACACTGTTTACATAACCAATCAGCGACTAATATTAGTTCTTTTGTTTCGGAATAGGCATGGTATCTCCGTCATTTAAATTTGTATGCTCTCACAAGACACTTTCAGTAAGGATTAATCCGTTTATTACCAACAATTAGGCTGAACAACTAAAATCCCTTTGCTTAAGCTTAAAGGAGGAAATTAAAAAGAAGAGTCTTGTGCTTTCTTTGTCACATTTTTCATGAAATTGTTAGTTGAAAATGGTTTTAGATAAAGTAGTATATACAACTAAACATAAATAAACAAACAAACAAACAAATACTCTTTATTATGCACCGAAAAAAACATAACAATAGAAAAGTTAATAAATGTTAAAGACACAATTGGCGGTCTTATCGCTTGAAGCGATTTCTTCCAGACAACCTTTGGGTGGAATTATTGTACGAGAAAGGCGGTGTACATAAAAACAAACTATACAAAACAAACCTTACACACAAATACTTAAATAGAATAGTTATATAAACTAATATATATTCATATCACATACATATATAAATAATATGTAAACTATATGAAAGGAGAACATATAAAAACACAACAGCTGAGTTAGATGCAGAAGAATCAAGTCAGAAAAGGAAGTTAAAAACAGAGAAAATTATCTTTTGCCAGTCTCTTGAAGACAGGCAACGACGGAGCACGCTTATTAATCTATCTAACTTACTTTTCTGAATGAGGTACTTCTCGTGCACAACCTTTGATGCCAAATCTCTAGCCTTTCTATCTAAGCTGTCAAATTCAATGCTGTGTAAAGAAAAAGTTAATTCAGTATGGAGAACTTTGAGATGAGTTTTAAGGTTATTTCTTACCGAAAACCAATATCTTATTTCTTCATTCAACCAAGCCAATTGTGCTCTTCTAATAGCTAAAAATGAAGACCTAGTGTGTGTGTTACAAAGAATATTAAGTTTTATGTAGTTGGGGATAACTTGATTCATCCCAAAGTTCACCCCAAAATAAAATTTAAATTAGAAGTCGAACAAGAAAACTCCCTTAATTTTCTAGATTTAACGATTACTAGGGCACAGAACAAACATGAATTTCAAATATACCGCAAGCCAACACACACCGATACTGTAATACCTTCTTCATCCTGTCACCTTTGGGAACATTAGTTTTCAGCATTTCGTTGTTATGTTCACAGATTGATGACGGTGCCTCTAAGTCCTGACAACTTTGAAAAAGAACTCAACATAATATATCAGATTACTGTGAATAACGGGTATAGTGCAAAAATAGTTGATAGATTAGTCCACAAAAAACAGAATATCATTATTAGAAACAGTTTGTCCGCTTTACAGCCTGAAAGTACGAGTGTTCAGAAATATAAAACAAGCTTAACTTATCCAGGTCCAATTTCTGAACGGGTTGCCAAGATTTTTCGGCGTTGTGGTGTTCGCGTTGCATTCAGAACCAAAAATAAGATAAAGCGTATTTGCAATGGTAAGGACAAATTAGATAAAAAACAACAGTCTGGTATTTACAAATTGTCTTGCAATGATTGTAACG
Organism: Ypsolopha scabrella; assembly: GCA_910592155.1. Taxonomy (NCBI): domain Eukaryota; kingdom Metazoa; phylum Arthropoda; class Insecta; order Lepidoptera; family Ypsolophidae; genus Ypsolopha; species Ypsolopha scabrella. Next base: position 23,487,795 of record OU342978.1, on the reverse strand, counting down.
GTGTCTTTGTAGGTCAAACAGGTCGCAGTTTTGAAACTAGGTACAAAGAACATATCTCAGCCCATAGAAATAATCATCCTGAAAAATCATACTTTGCAAAACATCTATTAGAGTCCGGTCATAGTTTGCCTGATAACCATTCATTTGAAGTAAAACATATTTAAAAAAAGGTTTAAGAATGTGTGAATTGTGTGAAAACAAGAATAACCCTGATTTACTAAACGAACAAACTAACTTTACCACTACCCCACTGTTACGCATGTTTTCGTCTCCCCATTTTCCCCACCGAACAACTAGTCAGGTCGGTGTATAAAAGGCGAGTTTTGGTCGGCGGCTCGGCACTAGCTGCTGAGCTGTCGGGCGGAAAACATCAGTTGCTGCGGAGCAGCTAAGCGAGCAACACATCAGTTGCTGCGGAGAAGCCGAGCTAGCAACACATCCCGAGGATGCCTCGTTCAGAGGCGAAACACGTGTCGATAAGTTTTCTTGCTTGTTATTTAAGATTGCTTTGCTTGTATTGCTTACTTGTTGCATTTTTTTATGCTAGGTGCACGAGTCTGCATTTTGAATAGCACGACAAGAATTGTTTAGCGGAATATTGAAAATTATATTCATATATCCTTTACTTAGTGATAGACTTCCGCAAGGTAACGCCTATTTCAATTAATCAAATCATTTAAGTTTAAATGGTTCGGAACCCTCATGGCGCGAGTATTACTCGCACTTGACTGTTTTTTTCTTAAATATTAATATTGACTTTCAAGACGTGTAGGTATGTATTTCTCTTACCTATTTTACAAAATAAACTTCTTGAAATTTAAATTGAATTCATTCTCATTGTCATTCCGTTTCTATGAATTTATTGATGAAAGATTTTCGCGATTCCAGAAATTATTATATTATTCTCTCAGAGGCATTTTCGGTATGGCAATATTCTTGATTACTTTTAATGTTTCGTTCGAGATACATTTTCGTGGAATTACAACAACTGACCTTTAACCCTTGTTTTTCTCATCAGAGATTCACTAGGAAGCTTTTTGTTTTTAGAAACCTTATAGTTAATTAAATTTTGTGACGGTTGGTTTAATTAATTTTAACGTTCTGCCCGCCCAAGCCGATGAGCCAACCAATAATAACGTCTATCGAAACCTAATAGTTTTTAGGGTTCCGTACCTAAAGGGTAACCAACGGGACCCTATTACTAAGACTCCGCTGTCCGTCTGTCTGTCGGTTAGTTGGTCCGTGAGTCAGAAACGATACAAAATCTACTTTGCACAATAATTCCAAAACACTCATTGGTTGATCTATATGGTTGATCAGCAGCATTAGAGCGAGGGTTGTTCCGTGGCGAGGGTATCAAGATTTAAAGTACAACTAGCTGAAACACACCGCTGCCTTTTTCTTAGGTAGTTAAGTTATTACCACAAAATATATTATTTTTGTATAAGATCCTACAATAATGAGTGTCAATAATTCTAGGGTAGATTGTGTATCGTTAACAGAACGCAATAAAGAAGATTTCTTTTTTAACTTCTGAGGACAATCATCATCTGGCTCAATTATCTAAATAAATTTCTATGGAAAAGTGACAAAAATTTCGCGCAAATCAATGTAAGTACTTTTCGGCGGAAACAGTGAGTGTGGCCAAATGTAACGCCATTTCATTTCGCTATCACGTGCACGCTCGATGAAACTTGCAAAGAAAATTACAATCGCACCGATTTCGTCACGGGCATAAAATTGAATGTGATGACGTATGGCGCTGAGACGTGGTCTCTTACAAAGGGCCTGATCCACCAATTTAAGGTCGCTCAGCGAGCTATGGAGCGGGCTATGCTTGGGGTATCTCTGATGGATAGAATCCGAAACGAGGAGATCTGTCGGAGATCGAAAGTAACCGACATAGCCTGCAGAATCAGTTAGCTGAAGTGGCAGTGGGCAGGCCATATTTGTCACCGACATGATGGCCGTTGGGGCCAAAAGGCTTTAGAATGGAGATTGTGGGTGGCGGTTGGATGACGAGGACGGAGGACCGACATGAGTGGCGAAATTTGGGAAAGGCCTATGTCCAGCAGTGGACGAATACGGGCTGATAGATGGATGGATGGATAAAACTGGAAATGCGTGTCTGTAGAAGTCTGAGTTTTCAGTATGAATATGGCTGCGTAAATAAATGTCACCTTGTACATATATGTACTGAGAGCCACTCTACGGATTGGATGCAGTTTTCTTTTTTATCCTCGTAGTTGACCACAACATAAAAGGGGTATTTATAAAAAAACCGCCATACCGAAAACAAGGCAGAGATTAAAAACATGCGGGTGGAGCGGCTAGTTTAACCAAAAACAATAAAAACACATTCAGCTACCATCCATCCATCCATCAGCCTGTGTTCGTCCACTGCTGGACATAGGCCTTTCCCAAAAGCCACTCATGGCGGCCCTCCGTTCTCTCTATTCAGCTTCCACCCGCCACGTCCTACAGATCGTCGGTCCAAGGGTCACAAGGTCGGCTTATGCTACGCTTTGCTGTACGTGATCTCCATAGTCAACAATTTGGACAATAAGTAAACCTAGCGTTTTGTAAAACCATATATCCAATATCTCTTTAGTAACTCTAAAAAAATGATTTAACACGTTTTTTCAGTATTTCTCAAAACTACCTGTTGTCACTTAACCCCTTTCTTCCATATCACGGCAGCATTCTAAGCCCCACCATTCGGCTACACTTTTTGTAAAAACTATAAAAGTTAGAATTATGTTTTTATTGCGAAATTCATCGCTTTGGAATAGTGACTTCTTGTTATCAAGACAGTCCTGATAACAAGAGGTCGCAAGTTCGAATCCTGGCCCAAGGAATTTTTTCAAATTCTTTTCGTTACATTTGTTTCTTATTTATTAAACAAAATATTAAAAAGAATATTCTATAAACACCTAACGCTTTTGTGAGGAGCTTTGCGTGTAATGAACGTCCTAAAGTATTCCTGATGTCACAATTAAGTAGCACTGCAAATGTAAAGTGAGACTCACGATAAAGTTGAAGACTCTCCGAAATACTTCGCAGATAGTTGACAAGATTTACAACATTAAGATAAAGCTTTATGTATCGAAAAGTTCAAGTTTCAAATAACCTCCCCTTTGAAATTTGCTAAGCTTATATTTTACTAACTAGATATAAAAACAAAAAGCTTAAATAAAAACAATGCATGTTGATATTATTTAACGAAAAATTTGCTAAAAAGATGGAAATTAAAATTATTATAATTACGGTATAATTTTTAGGATTCCGCAGCCGAAGAGTGCCAAACGGGACTTTACGGTACCCTATTACTAAGCATCCGCTATCTGTCTGTCTGTCACAGGGGTATACAACTTCATTCGTAATAGCCAGCCTATTGAATTGTTCGCAGAAACGGTAGCTTCTTCACGACAAATAAAATCCTAATACCAAATTCTCAACTCAAATGTTACGGCAGGACTTCTTAGCTGAAATTTTTTATCGATTAAATATCAAAAATATGTACCGCTTTTTACACCAAACGCAATTATATGAATTAAAACTACGACGTAGAAAGTCTACAAAGCGGGAAGACTACGAGTCGTAGCATTTGCTACGCCGTAGCAAAAACAGGACGCAAAAGCTAATCGCCCGGTAAGCAAGAGGTCGCTGGTTTGAATCCCGGATGCTCCTCTCAGCCAGATTTACTTTTCTTCTGCGTTAGCGCAATAATTTATTTATGTATCTTAATTTACTACTATCCTTACTAGCTTGAACTGAATGCGATAGAGTAGTGACAAATTAACATAATGAAATTAAAAGAATAAAATAAACATTATAAAAATTCTTCAATATGAATTTAACCGTACATTTGACAGTCAAGGATTTTCTGATTACGGTCGCGGCTACCTGTACCGTCTATGTATCTATAGCTGATATTTGAACCGATGATATGATATGAATTTGTATCTCTTTGCGATAGATAAATCACCAAGTGTTAAAAATATAGTTTTTTTTATCAGGATGTGGATACCCTTCCATCATACTGTAAAATGAATCGTGGTAACAAGCAAGCTACAGATTTTTTATATTGGAGAACTGAAATGTAATATTTGTTTTTCGTGAAATCTCTGTTAATTAAAATCAAAATAAAGAAAATTGCGTCGCGTCAGCACAAATAAACAACGAGAGCCAAATTAACGGAGTAATTAAAACGAACATCAGAGGTTTTCCACATTAAAAATTATCGTTACGGCATGAATTCCCGAGGGGATGTCAGAGTTGTTTCCAAGTGTGGACTTTGAAATGCAAGTCGCAGTCCAAGCACGTACGCCCACCCTTCAGAAACGATTATTAACTCCCAGCGCGATGGTCACAAATAAAATGATCGACGTACTTCGGGCACAAATTGGACTCACAGCTGAAGTCCCTTCCGAAGCACGCAGACTGGACACAAATATGCCCCTAAGGTATTTGAACCCGCGACCATCGGATTTGTAGTCGACTACTCAACTAGATCACAGAAGTTGTAATAAATCGGCTTGTGATGAGAAAAAAACACTAGTTTGGTAAAGTTGAATTTGACAACAGTTTGGACAAAATATAAAATAGCACTTGTACCATTGAAAAATAAATAAGTTCTAAAGTTCAAAATAATACCATTTTTTTACGTAAAATATAACTTGCTATTATACTTAAGGGCTGCTATTTATGTATCCGGAATAACAAAGTGAAACAAACATATAGCATTTATTATGGTTTTATTGCTTTTCAAAATGTTCGCCATGATGATCGATGCACTTTTGCATACGTTGGAACCAATTTTCGTAGCACTTTTCTATTCGGATTGAGGTATCTCCAAAACGTGCATTTTGAACGCATCAACGGCCTCTTCACGGCTCTAAAAACGTTGACCATGTAATTTATTCTTCACGGTTGGGAATAAATAGAAGTCGATGTGGGCCAAGTTGATAGTTCGATCTATTCACCTTCCAAATACCAAGTTGTTTCAGCCGATGTGTGGCAGCTAGCATTGTCATAATGAAGAAGGATTCTACGTTGTCAGTTGTTCTTTATTTCTTTAAAGACTTCTGGCACACAAATCGTCATGTATCATTCAGAATTAACCGTTTTACGATCTTCTAGTGGTATTGTAGCCACATGTCCAAAAAAACAAGCAACCATTTACTTCAAAGTGTTTTTGAACGAATGACTTTTGTTGGGTTCGGCTGATCTTGGAACAACCAAACCGTTGATTGTTGTTTAGTTTCAGGATCATACGCATATCTCCAAGATTCATCGCCTGTGTAGATCTTATAGACAGCTATTGACGCACCCTAATTGTACCTTTGTAATATTTTTTTTCACCAATCAACACGAGCCTGATTTTAGCCAATTCTCAAGTTGTGTGGAATGCAACGTGAACAAATTTTTTTACAGCTTAATGTTCGTATAATAGTTTATATATAGTCTTCATACGTATGTCCAGAGATACATCTATCTCGCGATATGTAACATGACGATCTTGCATTATTAGTTCTACAGCATCAATATTTTGAGGTACAATAACTGATTTAGGGTGACTTTCCTTAAATTCGTCCGTGAGCATAGACCACCCGAATAAACCAGTGATGCACAGTAGTTTTTGATAGTGCTTCGTTCTCAAAAGTCGATGTGAGTTGATCGATGCACTGTTTTTGAGTTAGCCCTAACCAAAAATTGTAAAAAATCATAGAACGAAAATCTTCACGAATTAAATCCATAGTGATAGACGATACGCAATTATCTAAATTGACGCCACAAAGAAAAAATAAACGACAGCTACATGAAACAAATTGTATTCTTCAACCAAAGAGTTCCATTTTCAAATGTAATAATTAGTTTTTTGATATTGTTCTGTAACTGGCCAGTTTCGAATACATAAATATCAGCCCTTTTCACCCTTGTATACTTGGCCATTATACGCGCCTGATATGATGGGAAGGATCGACAAGACCTAGAATAAAAAGCGCTCACCAAAAAACGAGGAGAGAGGCCACGCGATAAGCAAAAATCTACAAAAGTCTGTAACGGAAGAAAAACTAATACCCACTACGCAGCTGGTTGTATCATCAGACAACATGTTTTTTACAAAGTTCGTTTGATTTTCTTAACCATTAAGAAAGCTAGTGCAATAAGCACAGTTCAGAGAACACGGTTCCATTATAATGTTTATTTTTTTCAGTTCACATAAGATTTTCTCCGTCACCGCACAATGCTTTAATTCAATTTCTAGCCGAGCGATTCTGTTGAAAGTGAATTTTCATAAAATTTTCATAACCCGATGAAAAGGTAATCCCTTACGACATGTTTATGTGGCATGATGTAAGAAAAATAAATACATTTCTTTTTCATTTTTGCCCTTTTCTGTTGTTAGGGCTTTGTATTTTTAACATTATAAGCAAGAGGTCCCGCGTTCGAATCCCGGTTCAGAGCTATTCACATCCAGATTTACTTCTGCGTTCTTAAACTGCAATGAATATTAATTTGTAACTCCAAGATAAATCGCCAAGTGTTTATAGTATGGAAATAAGTATATGTGTTTCTAACATCGCTTTGTATTTTAACGCTTTGTCTAGCAATTTTTCATGAACTCAGTATCTTGGAAATACGCACACAATAATATATTACTTTTACTTTCCAGTTCATGATTTATTTTTATATAAATAAAGAAAGTTTACTGCTGCCTTTTTACAGATGTCGCCACACTTGACAGTCCTCTTGGAAGGAATGCCCATACTCACACACGCTGTGCGTGCAGAGGATTGGTGAGCACGATGCCTAAACCCTTGCAATAGCGACGCCGTTACCCGTCAGCAGGCTGATTGGAGTTTCGATTCGTAACATTTCTACGGCGAAATTTATATAAAAAATAATACTTAATTTTTACCATGCAACTTTGTTTTTTTCTTCATGTTTTAAAAAAATAATGATCAGAACGTTATTAAATAAAACCAGCCCAGTGCAAGTCGGACTCGCGCACGAAGTTTTCCATACCATTATCTATAAAAACGGCAAAAAAATCATGTCTGTTGTATGGGAGCCCCCCTTAAATATTAAATTTATTTTAATTGAATGATTTATTTTTAAAGTGAATATATAACTTAATATTCTGTGAATATTTCAAGCGTCTACCTGTTGCCGTTATCAATATCGAGCAAAAACGAGCAAAAGATTTATTTAATTCTGTGTTTTAGTATTTTTTGTTCTAGTGGCATCAGAAATACATCATCTGTGAAAATTTCAACTGTCTACCTATCACAGTTCATGAGATACAGCCTGGTGACAGACGGACAGCGTAGTCTTAGTAATAGGGTCTCGTTGGTTAGTTACCCTTTGGATATTGAAACGCTTCTTTAATTTACTAGAGATAAATAAAAGAGCGCATCCAAAATATTAAAAGGTTTATTTAGATTTAAGTTTTATTAGTATTTAGTTTTTTTAAAGGTCGAGGGTCAAGGGTCACTAAGCCTGGTTCAGTGTCACAATGCTCGATCCCGGTCCAGAAATACCGCACTCTCCTGGATGCCTGCTTCTTTTGTTCTTTCGAGGCTGAGAATTCACTTCTATCTCTTCCTTGAGGGTAGGCGAGTAGATGTATAATAATGATGCCGAGGTCGAAGATCTCGGCCCAAGTTCCCAGTATGGGAACAACACAATATTTTTATATTGAGTACCAAATCACAGTTTAGGTTTAAGATTAGGTTTAAGATAGCAAAACAAAGCGATGCGTCCACGTATGTGTAATTCCGTCGATCGTTCAATCATTGAATGACCTACCGCCACCGGTCACTAGGAACGAGCGAGCGTCGAACAATGCGAGACTAGCTATCGCGCGCGGAATAATTTACTACTAATAAAAGTTTGTCTGTTACTGAACTTTTTATCATTTATTATATTATTTTTCGTTAAATGTTGCGTTTTAAGTAACACAACGTTGCATTACCCCTTCTCCCAGAAGAGGATTTTGCCTGCAGTAAAATCCGTTAAATCTAATACTAAGACGATTCATGAAGCAACCGCAACGAACATACATCAATAAACAAACCTGCATTCCATTTCTTTAATCCTAACCTATTACAACTAGAAACATGTACAGTAATGTTGCAATCTGACGCAATAGATTTAATATTACTAAATCAAAGACAGTGTAACTGCAAGACGATAATAAAAAAAAAAAAAAAATGCATTATAAATACGTAACACATTTTGGCACAATGAATTTAAAAAAAATCTTTAAGTCTAACGGTTATTTAGGTACTATTTTAAGGTCTTTAATATGCCAGACGCCTAGATCACGCCCATTCATACCCTGCATAATATACACTAATGGCGAACGTTTCCCTATAACTCTGCATTTTTGATATTTTGGGGCCAATTTTTTACTAAAATGGGCGTCTTTGTCGCTTTGAAAATAGCACCGCTTCCAGACAACGTCTCCCACACTAAATTCAGCATCTTTTCGACGTAAATTATAGTGTTGTGTATTTTTAACATGAGCTCGCCAGAGTTTAGCTTGGACAGCATTAAAGATAGATGATAGGTGACCCAAGTTTTCAGCGTAAGGATCTCGCGGAAGGAATATTAATTCATCAGGGTTATCATTTTCTAAATAATGTGACCCACATGTTACCAACTCCCGGCCGTGAACTAAAAACGCAGGTGTATACCCAGTGCTTTCGTTAACAGAGTTATTGATTGCGAACTGAATTTGAGGTAAATTCTGGTCCCAGGTTCTATGATCGTTATTCACAAAAGTTGATATAGCCGTTACAATTGTTTTGTTATACCTCTCCACTGTGTTTATTTGAGGCGTATACTTGGGTGTAAAATGGACTTTAGGAACTTTATATCTCTTAAGCATACGGTCTAACTCATGGCTAATAAATTGGCAACCATTATCTAAAATAATGGTTTGAGGTATGCCATGCACGAGGAAGACATCATTCTCTAGGTGTTTAGAAACCACTTCAGCAGTAGCTCTGCGTAATGGAAAAAATAGGCAGTACTTCGAGAAACAGCAAGTGACAACGAAGATATATTCGTTCTGCTTTCTTGTATTAGGGAGAGGTCCGACCAGGTCGATAGATAGAGCTTGAAATGGTCGAGCAACATCCTTTGGTCTACCCATTTTACAAAGAGTCCCATGAGTAGGCAGTTTGTACGCAAGGCAAATGTCGCAACGAGAAACATACTCCACCACATTGGCATACATGCCAGGCCAATAAAAACGAAGTGCTAAGCGCTTGTAAGTCTTGAACACGCCAAAATGGCCAGCAGTGGGTTCAGAGTGGCATTGTGCTAGAATATCCTCTCGCTTTTCTTTCGGGATTACTTCCTTCCAGTCAAACTCTGTGGTGAGAATGTTCTTATTTCTCATGTATCTGTACAAGACGTTTTTTTCCACTCTATAGTTAGGAAAACTTATTGGAGAATCCTGACACCCGTTTAAGATGTTAAGGTACCAGCTATCTTGAGTATCATGTATAGAAGTACTAGGAACAGAAGTAACAAGATTACTACGGTCAACTAAAACATCAACAGGGACACATAATAAAATGGCAACATAATATGCGAGCAAGATTACTAAAAAGTCTCATAAAATTCGTGAATTGATGAAAATAAAGCTACATACTCGTACATTTATTAAATTATCATAATGTTTTTCTTGACATTATCGTATTACATTTTTGATTAAACATGGACCGTTTATCAGCACCAACAGCATCCTGAGGGTCATTACCGAAAATTACTATACCTTAGTATTGTCTTGAGCTGAATACGAAAGGCAATCTATTGTCTTGCACTGGGTACGAAAGGCAATCTTTTGTCTTGCACTGGATATGTAAGGCAATCAACAATATTGTATTTATTTAACTGGTATATCAATTTAGTAACTGATACGCTGAAAATTCATCATTGATTTAGATGTGTGTTAGAGTTAACCTTAATTTGAAATAAGTTTTAGCTTGTTTGCAAAAAAAAACTAATGTTCTGTAAAACTATGCATTTTAATTACCCGAAATAAAAGTTTATTATTATTATTATTCAGGAAATTTTGATCTTGTGTGTCTCACACTTAGAAGAAATTTAAAAAAGAGACGGTATACCCTCGGCAGAAGCACAGTGGACTAAGGAAAGCTCCAGGAAAAGAAACCGGTGAACAATGCGGGCAGTATGAAGCAGTACCACCTTCTGCATTTCATCATGCATGGAATGCCAACCGCCTCAGGTTGGTTTCGAGGCTGGTAGACTATACTGGTCAGATTTCGGTGGATGCCACGCTCCAAATTTCAGTAACTTCGTGAGTCAGGTCGATACTTATTATTATCATAAGCATTACCTATAAAAATAAATCGTTTTCTTTAAGAAACTATCATGATAAATTGCAATAAAATTTCATTTCATTTTACGAAATGCTTTCTAAATATTGAAACTTTTCAAAATACATTTTTCGCCTGTGTAATTCGCAATTTTCTTTCTCATTTCGACGAAAAACTTCAATGTAAATAATACTTTACATTTTCACGCTGCTTAAATCATCTTGAAATAGAATTATTAAAAACAACTGAGGTTAAACGCTGCCTTGAACTTTCAAAGTCTTCTATGATTTTTCTTGTGTTTTGTATTTAGCTCTACATAATTATTTGCACGTATAAATGGATATCTCACGGGTCATTCCACAAAAATGGGTATAACTAAGTTTACCCTCTTTTTGAAAATTCGGAGTTTACCCGTATATGTGTATATCTGGGCCAAACCAGTTCTTGTTGGAAAAAAATAACGTTCATATGTGGGTAGGACTCATGAGGGTTCCGTGCTTTTTAAATTAGTTAGTAGACTTATATGATTTTATAATATTTTATTCCTAGATTTCTCTACTATATTTATGTGTATAAATTATTTTTTGTAGCCCAACCTAAATATTTTTTGTATGTATTTCCCTTATTAGTATATTCATATTATTTTTTTCTTCTAAAGATATTTATTGTAAAGATTAACTTTGACTTGTAGAAAGTATACTTTATGTATCTATTTTACAAAATAAATATTTTGATTTGATTTGATTTGATTTGATTTCAATTAAAATTAATCAGAAAATTAATGAAACAAAAATGCAAAATGAATTTGGTCGCGTATTCAAGTACGTAAGCCTGAACCTGTATAAAAAGTCGGCCTTTTCAGTATTTTGTATACTGTACCTACATATGTGACAAATAATGTACAGAAAATGCCAAATTCTTCAGTAGTTTAGTTTTTGAGAAAAACAAAAATGGTCTAAGACTGTCAAGTTTGATGGCCCCCCATTTCTTTATTTTCAATAACACCACACATACTGAGGTAAAAAAATCGGCTCCTTTTTCAGGTATGCTGCTCCCCCCCTGAAAATTAATATTCGGTCAAACTTCGGTTTTGGGTCAACATTTGACATAACATATCCAAATTTCAGATTTATATCTCATTCAGCCTCCAAGTTAGAAACCCGTGACGTGCGGAAGGTCAGACGGACAGCCAGCAGAGCGATTTTTTTTATTTTTAGAGATAAAACAATTTCTTTTTTCTACCCCGCTTAATGGAGTTTTAGACAATGACATACCACATGCAGGGGTCAGAAAAAAAAATCTGCTTCTTTTTATGTCTGAGACCCTAAACATTGTTTATAAATTCAATTTTAAATTCAATACTTGGTTTTGATTTTAAATACATAAAACATAGGTTAGGTGGTAGAGCTAATGCCGGGCTCGACTGTGGAGGTACCACCATCTTACTCGTAAATCCTCCCGAAGTTATTCGGGGGAGAGTAAGAGAACAGCTCTCAGGCAAAAAAACCAGGCGGCCCACCATTGTCTGGGACCGATGGATGACGGTATATCCATCCCCAATTGCCGGGCCTTATATAAATTAGACTGGTGACGGGCAGCGGCGTCACTGGTGCAAGGGTTTCGGCACCGCGCTCACCAACCCGCCTGCCCAGCGTGTGTGAGTATGGGCATTTCGTCCAGGAGGACCACCAAGAGTGGCGAAATCCTGGAAAGGCCTATGTCCAGCAGTGGACGAAACAGGCTGATGGATGGATGGATGGACATAAAACATATCCAAATTTCAGGTCTGCAGCTCATTTCGTTTGCAAGCTAAAGACATGTGACATACCCGGATGGAAAGACGGACAGACAGCAAAGCGACATAAATATGGCTCCATGTTGCCCTTTGGGTACGTAACCCTAAAAACTAAATGAGTCAAAAATAGGTGTCATTAGCGAAGCGGAGCGTAGCGGAGCGACCCCTCAACACCTAACAAGCTCCTGCCTAATATCGACCTTTATTTCATTTGATTACCGAAATTAAATCTAATTGTACGACTAGCCTTTGTCCGCGGTTTCACACGCGTCCGGATTTCTGGCCAGAGGGTATAGTGTTCTGACACTACAGGGAGGCGCCATAGAAAAGAAAAACCCCTGAAAAAATAGGCTGGCTAGTGTTTTCGATTTTTAAGATTTTTTATGTATTAGTTAAGTATAATATGGGCTTAGAGCCTAGAATAAAGAAATTTATTGTTATCATTATTATTCAATTTCTGACCCGTTTTCGGTTTGGGAGTCATTTCATGAACAACTCTAATAGCGTATATTTAACCAGGGTCACTTCAATGATAATAAACAAACCGTATTCAAATCCGTTGAGCGGTTTTCGAGTTAAAACCGAACATATAGACAGACAGACTGTTCGGCTCTACTTCAAGGAGCTGTCCTGGCTGGTTGACTGCGGCGCGACGGGGGAAAGTGCACAATACCATAGATAAATATTCAATACTTACGAACTGGTGCAGGACTCATCGCCCCCGGTACGAATTTAGAAGGGATGTTCACAAAATAACGCCCAAGCCGAAAACAGGACAAATATCACAAACGCAGGTGGAGCCGTGGGCAAAGCTAGTATTTAATAAAATGCACTTGTACGAAACTTTTATTTTTACAGTTTTATCCCCAACCGGTTTCGACTTGAACTGTATTCAACATCCCAAGACTGGTGCCCTACCGGACGTGGAAAAGCTAGAATTACAGCAACAGAATAGAATGATACAGGTACATAAGTGGTGTTCAAAACAAAGCTAGATTCGGTCGGATCCCGCTTACCGCAGAAGCGCTGTTTGCGCACCAAGTTTTGTTTATTCATGAACTAAGCACTAATCCAGCCACTTTGGTAACTGCAATGGAGTGTTACGATAACAGTTTATTAGTTTCTGTGTACAGTTGATTATAGTTTCAAAATAAGCTGCATGAGTGTCTTAATGGCTAATTATCTTCAGTTGGACACACACGATACTTTATATATGACCATCAATTTATTGTGATTTGTGAGGACATTCGTGGCTGCATGGAGATCTGGGTCCACGGCAGTGCCCCCGCCAAGTCGAGCTAAAAAGCAGCACGGCCGTACTATCCTTTTCTCGAAGCAGTTCAGGCCATTTTCGACCCCCTATAACTTTGTTGTGGATAAAACTAGAAGCCTGAATTTTCGGTAACCAAGCAGGCATTTTATAAAAACGGTATAAATCAAATTTCATTGAATTCGAACCAGTAGTTTAAGAATTATAACTAGTTAAAGTTTCTCAATTTTGTCACTCACTCACTGACTGACTGACTGACCGATCATCACAATTCTAAGGCAGTTAAAGCAAACATAGAAGCTTCAAATTTGGAATACAATTAGTATTTAGTGTATAAATAAAGGAAAAACTAAAATATGTCACAATTTCAGTCCAGTGCTCCAGTTACACCAACTGCGTAAATAACTTTGTAATCCCATATCAATATTAAAAATCTTTAATGTTTTAAATAAATATATTGACTTGGAAATCGCACTAAATAATACAATTTAATATAATATGTTTTACTTGTGAAATAGATTGTGTTTTCATGCGATGGCCAAGTCAATCTTTTTATTTAAAACAGAAAAGATTTTTAATATTGATATGGTCACTATAAGATGTTGTTAGGTTACTTAATTATGTGATAACTTAAGACAGATGGTCCCTTAAGTAGGGACTGAACAAATTAATCGACTTGGATTTACATGGATCTCACAACTTTTTACGGTAAAAGAACTAAGTTGCGAGACTTGTTTTTTTTTACAAGTTTTGTTTTTGATGGCATATATTTTGTCTAGCCTAAACCTAAATAAGAAATTGGTAAATCACTGATTTTTTTATTTTAAACGGTGTAGCCATGAATTGGGCTAATCCCACCACAGAAAAACGGTGTTATCTAATAATTATGTTACAACCTTTTTTGCGGTACTGGCAGACAACTAAGGTACCTGTAAAACAGTTTTTATGTTGTAAGTAGCTGTTGTGTAATACTTTTAAGGAGTTGATAATCACATTTTAAACATAAAACGTTACTCAATATGACGTATCTAACGTGTTAATAGTTGTTTAGTATTGCCACCCTATGATACGATAACTCGTTGTGAAAAGCCCCCAAATTTGACACTTTTCAAACCTCTTGACCCTAAGAATTTTATTTAAATATAAAGCTGAATATTAATTAAACTTTTATTTATTAAAATATAAGTGTTTTCTTTATTGAAAAGCATCCGTTTTTATTATTTATTAACTTAAAGACCAAGTTAAAAGAAAAATATATATTCGATACATTATTTTTCATAAAAAATACCCTTAACAATTTTTCAAACTAGGAAATCCCGTAAACATGATAAAATACCCTAAATTTAGAGTACAATACCCCAAGGTGCACTTTTGTTTAAGGCGTAGTAGCTTGATGGCATAACGAAAGAGATAAGCATAACTGGAAAAGCGCGCGTCTGAGCAGAGCGGTAAATCAAGAAGAGAGTGGATAATGCTGTTTTTCAATTAATAAAATTAAATATAAATTCACAAAAGTGAGTTTTAAAAAATATCGCTGTCCTATCGTTTAGATAATGGGTTTATATGTTTAAAACAGTAATCATTGTTATTTTTACTTAATTAGTTTCGACAGACTGCTTGTTTGAAATGAAAAAAAAAGCATTCACTTTGCAATTTTTTTCGATCGAGCCAATTTTTCTCTATCGCGTTTTGGGCTGTTACATCGCCTTGGAAAAGGCTTTGATTATAACTTGTATTTATTTCAGAATCATATCTATTGTAGTTTGGGAGTACTACTTGTTCAAAACCTCCGTTTTTACTACATACGTCGTCTTAAGTACTTGATGAGTATTCAATATTCATAACGTTATTAACAATGAATAGGTCCTACAAATAACCGTCTCAGTTCTTATCATAGACATATTACTTATTAAGTCTGATCGGTAGCGACCGGTTTATTGATGTCATCACGACCATATCTCCAAGAGGATACCATCCCGCTAATATTATTCACATGGGATGAATATGAGCTTTCAAATTTCTATATAAAAGTGATGTGTCACCCTTTAACGCCATGCTTACGAAACTGATTGGGCTGAAATTTTACATAAATTAGTTCTAGATCTTGAATTGGACAAATTTTACTTTTAGTCCCATAAATCAGTTCCTGTGGGATGAAAATGAGGTTTCAAATTTCCATACAAAAGTGATGTGTCAACCCTTTCACATCGCACCTAAATATTGAACCGATTGGGCTGAAACTTTGCACAAATAATGTTCTAGATCTAGAATAGGACAAAAACTACTTTTTCGCTTCGTTCCCATGGAAAAACTATAAAAGAGACATACAAAATGGGAAGCAGAGGCGCATAACAAACACATTTCACCAGCTGTGTTTACTGCAGGTAAGAGTCCGAAAAATATTAACTGATTTTAAAGGAGTACACAAAAGCTAATTCAACGCGGGTGAAACCGCGGGTAAAAGCTAGTAAATTATAATATTCTAATAGACCGTGATGATTTTACTTCGTTTACCCCTGAAAGGTAATTAAATTGATCTGTGGAAAAATGGCGCTATAAGAAGTGACCGTAGCCAGGAAAAATAAAGAAAAAGTTAGTGGTGTTTCAGTTTCCTCTTTTTACCGACGATTTTGACGTCCCAAGCCTTATCGCCGTACTTAGGTACAAATACACGTTATTAGAGCATGCACGTTCATGCGCAGTGTCTTCCCTCACCGCCAGCAAGTGGTAAGTATACAAATATTATGCACATAAATTCCGTGAATATCATTTGATGCAAACTCGACTAAGTTTGCAGAGAACCCGACGTCCTACAATTATGCTACTTCTGCTTTCAGTTCTATTTTACTGTATTATACACGAAAATACGGTTTAAACGGGATAACCCACATATTATGGTCGGCGTGATAAATCCATCACTCGAGGGTGACGGCGGAATCGAATTACGCCGCGGTTCAAACTTCACTTAATCCCACTGCAGATGTGAGCACGCAATATTGGAATATATTTTAATGTGGTAATATTTACATATGTGTGCTTTATAGAGGTGTAAACTAAATTATGTACTTTTTTATGAAAATGTATACTTGTGATGTACTTACTCAGCACTGGTGAAACATTTTGCACTTCTTTGTTCAAATTAAATACCTTTTTTCATTGTGATTAGTAAAATAAATAAAATAAAACGGTATATTATTGTAATAAATAAACTTTACACTAATTGTTGTAGGAACTATTGATTCCACAAATATTTATTTTTATTATACTAAGGCTACTGTAATTGTAACACATGGCCAAAAAATTAATAATTTTAAGGATGGTTTCTTACCTAGCAGGAACAATGGATTTTTGTGTTTGTTTGGAAATTTAATCCTTTATTGACATAGAATAAACGGTTAAGGTGAATACATACTCAAACTCCAATGTTAGACCTGTCTTTATAGGCCTCCTCCTTATATAATCGTGATCCAAATTAAAAAAATATTGTGATAGAAACAGGTAACTCAGTTTTTGCAATGCGTTGATTTATTTCAATGTTGTTTCCTTTTAAATTTGTACCGACACACGGTACAAATTCGGCTCAAGCCGAAAACAGAGCAAACAATTCATAATTGTGGTTGGAGCTGCGGTTGAAGTCTAGTAAAATATAAAATAAACCGGCCAAGTGCGTCTCGGGCCAAGGGCATTGTAGGGTTCCGTAGTTGCCCAGTACATTTTATAAGTTGGTCTACTAAGACTAAAGAATGGTCCATACATCATCGGATTTAGAGTGCACTAAATTTTTGGCGTGACCCACAATATTTTTATTCGACCTATCCAAAAATACCCCACAGTATGCACAAAAAAAAAATCATCCCCAGTTTACGTGTATGAAGGTACCCTTAAAAAATGTACAGCTTTCTAGTACTAATAGTCTCTGAGCTAAGCCGCGGACAGATTGACATGGCGAAATTATAAGGGTTTCTTGTCGGAACAGAAACCCTTAAAAAGCATGACTTGGTCCGCGCCGACCATTGACTAAAAATATAAAGCGCCATCCAGTCATTACTCCACAGACCAACCTATACAGCTGCTACTAGTTGTCATGCCTGTTCCTAGAAAAGCAACTGATCCACTTAGTATTGTAGGAATTTTTTTAAATGTCCAAATCGGATTAGGAGCTTATCTTCCAATGAATGACATTGTTATCTATTGTTAAGCTCGACCGCTAAATGGGCAGTGCCTAACGAAACGCATAAACAACGAAATATTTTATGTTTTATGTAAATTGATGTTAATAGCAACTTTTCCACCTAAACAAAAAGGCTCAAATTTGAACGCCAAGTCGCCAACGGCTTTCAGATTCCATTCCATTTCATTTTTTATATTGAAAGCGGCAGCCATTTTGTGTGTCAGTTACAGGATGATTAAGTAATGGCTTTCGGATCTTAATATTGATTTATTTATAATTATATTATGTATACTTCTCTGTGTTTTATTCTGGTTATTCCATAAATTTGACCCTGGCCTACGTTTACAGGATTTTCATTCCTTACTATTTGGATTTTTGTGAAAAGTGTGCTCGATAACGACCCCGGCTGTGTATATGGACTTTGATTTTGCGGGAATAAGAGGTACAAAAATGTTATGTATGTTATTTTAAATGTAACTTCAATAATTACCATAGATTGCAGCCATACATTTTTTTTGTATTTGTAGGTATTTACTGGTTTTATTGCAATTATATAATTAAACATGGTTATTTGATAAACAACAAATGTGTGTTAAATTAAAGCTACAAAGAGATAAATTAACTTTTTAAACGTAAATACTGTTTTTCTTAATAATATGCATATAAAATTAAGTACAAATCTTAAATCGTTTCATCCTGTATCACACCTGTACCTTGCTGCCACTTTCAGTTTCAAAAAGTACTATTTGGAATGCGTTACCGTACAAATTTGAACCTTTTTGTTCAGGCGATAAAGTTGCTATTAACATAAAATATTTAGTTGTTTATGCGTTTCGTTGTGCACTGCTAACTAGCAGTTGAACTTAAAAATAGAACAATGACATTCATAGGAGGATAAGCACTAAAGCCGATTCCGACATTTAAAAAATCCTACTATACTTTTCTCGAAATAAGTTTCATGCACACACGAAACATTTTTATGCCATACAAGACTTAGCACGGAGGAAATTAAAATGGTAAATTGCAAAATCCTAGGTGCTACAGATAAAATGATTTCAGAAAGAGGTGTAGTGCTATATCCACAAGGGACGGTAATCGAATTTCTTGGCGCTTGAAATTTCAGATCACCCGCTTGATAAATTATTAGGCCTGGATATTGGAATGTCATGGACCAGAGATTGCTTTACAAGATGACTCTTATATAGGTATATAGGGTCACCAGATAAAAAAGAAAATCCGGAAAAAATTCTGGACATCTTCTGTAAAAAAAATATTTTGCCATGTCGATTTCATGCGTGAAGTGAAGATGTTTTGCAAAAAAATACTCGTATATATTACTTTGTACATTTACGTAAATTCATACTTATAAAAGTTATAATTGTGTTAAATAGGTGTAGTACTGTGTTTTCATTTAATTTTAAACATTTATTTTATTTTATTATAATTTCTCTTACTTCATTTGTGTGAAAATTCCTTAAAAACTCCGGACATATTAGATTTCCCTACGTATGAAAACCCTACTCTTATACCTAATTCAAAGTTATTATTTTAGACTTCTTGACATATGTATTTACACCTTTAGAGTAAAATAGTACTTTAAATTTTACAAAATATTAGTTTCGCAAGCAAATTGAACAGCATTTACTTTATCCTTTTTGATAGGGTACCAATTTTGAAAACATAATAATAAAAGTATTCAGTACCATTATGTAAATAAAAATAAAACTGTTCATTTCTTCACGAAGATTTATAATGTTTTTCATATTATCTTCAGAAAGTTGTTCAGTATGATCCGTAGAATATGTGGTTTAATTTAATGGTAGCACTCTATTTACACCTGGCATTATCAAGGGCTTTATATTAAAATAAATACATATCTATAAACAATATTTGCATTTCTAGATGTCCGTGCAAGTTCCCTCAAGGCAAAAATGTACAAACATTAACAAAAACTAAAGTTTTGTGGCCTATCAAATGAAGAATATTATACACGAAAAACTAGTTAATCGTTCACAAAATAGCATGTGATGAATTGCAAAACGTTAAATGTTTTTGAGAGTATGCTAAAACAGCCTCAGTCAGACAGGGGTGTAGTGCTAATCCGCCTAAATCGATTCCTGTGGCGGCGGTTAATTCAGAAAATCTGGTTGCAGATTGGGACCGAATATTCGAATTTCATCGCCAACCTTTTTAAATAATACCGTATTATGTCATGACATGAGGGTCATCGGGTTTTCTGGATGGTCTTTTTAAAGGATTATCGATTAGATTAACTTTGTATTGGGGTCTTACTCGCGATTACTAATAACATACCGTAATAGATATGTGCTTGACGTTTCGACGCCTCTGTAGGCTGTCGTGGTCACTAGCTAACTGACGAGAGTAGCAGCAAAAATGTCCTTGGTGAGCCGGCGGTAGGTAGCACATTATTTTTCTTTTTCCTACCCGCACTTTGTCTTTTTTTAATTAATACAAGGTTAATAATGTGTGAAAATCGCGAAAGTTTAAAGTTTAGATTAACTTTGTATTTGGGTCTTGTGATCGCAAATGTTGAAATTAAATTTTTCACGTCCATTGTTTTCTTACATAAATAGAGAGGTGGGTATAGTTTACATATGTCCATTAACTACGATTATGACACACCTTTTTCCTCCCTGCCATAATCAATAATTAAATACACTTGTAGTACTGTTTTACTGATGTTACCTTTATTTAACCTCCAACCAGTTTCCCCTTACGGCATCATCGAGAAATAATAAATTAAAAACGAATAAAGATATAACAGGTGTATTCATTATGATGTTGATAATGTTTCACCAAGTGCTGACAATCGCAAGTATTAATTATAATTAAACAAGCTTTTCCATTCAGAGTATTTTCAACTAAGTCCTCCTTAGTACTTTAATGTTTAACAAATTTTTTATATATTTTTTTTGTAAATGCTATTGTAATCACTTGTTAATAATTTACTCACTTATTTAACTTATCGGCTCTTCGATTGAACAAAGTACAATCTGCACCTCTAACATGGACGACTATATCGAGCTTCATATCGCTCGATAAAGTGCTCTGTCTCACTCTGTTGATCTATCCAAAGAGAGACAGACGGTGGTATATCGAGCTGTCAGAGCTCGATAATGGTCTACCATGTTAGGGGTGCTGACTGGTATTTTTATCACGTTCGTTTCTGTGACAATATTGTCTATTGCAAGCGGTACCGCAAGCAATAAGCATTTACTCAATCGACTGAACTTGAATCCAATGCATATGAAAATATAACTATTGGTGCCGTGACCTTACTTTGAAGCATTATTTATTAATTTTGCTCACTGTGGATATGTCGTCAGCAGATTGTAGAATTGGGCATATCGCAAAAGTATGAAACTGAATATCTTTCACCAAAAGTGAAAAATAGGACAACGATGGGATCGAGGAACGTGTTAGGTTGCTTGTGATCAATCCGAGCCGAGCGAAGCGGAGCGGAGCGAGGCGACTCCCTAGCTTTAACAGAAATACGATATGCCTAGGCAGATCATGATATACCCAAACAGATACAAATTCACGGTACGAATCCTGGAGTGGGTGTCAGATCTGCTTAGGAGAAAATCTGTAATTTAAGTCCACATTCGTACACCCACGTTTTCCCGACGATTATTACGTCCCAGCGTTGTGGTAGTGAGCCCTATCGCGGTAACTCTTGCACATATATGGACCTACAAACTAACGTGCTTGAAGCACGCAGGTTTCAACCTGTGACGTTCAGATTAGTGACCAAGAAGTTAGTACAACCACACAACAGACGCGGTCCAAACGCAACCAAATTGGCCTTTTTAAGGCTACAATAACTTTTAAGGCGACTCGTCCCGCATTTATCTCCCCGTCGTCATCGTCGTCGCTCGAAGGGGAATCAAGTTGCGAACGCGCTAAAATATACCTACATCATTTAGGTATAGTATAATCTAAGTCAAATTGTTAATGTTGCCCAGTTCATTGTAATTGGTAATTGATTAATTATTATTATATTGCTAATATTTTATCGATAGCAATTGTATTCTAATATAGCTTTGGCGTACAGTCATTGATAGCAATACCAGATAAAGACCCATTAAGTACTTTTGGAATGTTTGTGTTGATAATTGTTGGTGTAACTTTTTGCAATAAAAAATAACAATTAATTATATAATTTATTACAATAATTATCATAAATATCACTTCAAAAATAATCAAAGTAACTAATTTTTTTTATCATAATATCTAAACTTTGAAGTTGCTTCTTTGCATACTCAATAAATGAAATCGGTACTTAGTCTTAACTTGGAACTTATTTTGGTGCTTATTTAGTTAAAGATCTTTAAAAAAAAAAACTTTTCAAAACACATAATTTTTAGGGTTCCTGACCCGATGGTAGGAAGAATAAACCATACCATCTGAGATGATCCGTTTGACCGCTTCTATTGAATCTATTGATTAGATGTTAGATGCCGCTAACAATAAGAGCTTGTCAACCTTTTTTTGCCAACCTGCAGAATCAGTAAGTTGAAGAGGCACTGTCCAGGCCATATTTGTCGCTGACTGGATGGCCATTGGGGCTGAAAGACTTTAGAATGGAGACCACGTACAGCAAAGCGTAGTATAGGCCGACCTCGTGCCTGCTGGACCGACGACCTGAAGGTCGTTGCAGGGGGCGGCTGGATGAGGAGGACGGAGGACCGACATGAGTGGTGAAATTTGGGAAAGGCCTATGTCCAGCAGTGGACGAACACGTGCTGATGGATGGATGGATGAACCTTTTTTTGCAGAGGTTCATTGGTGAGCTAATATGCATAGATGGCGCTAATAGTAGCTTGTCAACCATTTTGTACCATCATGTTTTTAGGGTTCCATTCCTGTAACATGTGGTGGTACGGAACCCTTTGTGCGCGAGTCAGACTTGCACTTGGCCAAGTAATTTTTATTATTCTGTAGTTAGTTATGTACACTTTTCAATTTTTTTACTCAAATGACATCTGAATTAAACCGGACTTATGTCAACAGCTGTTATCTAGTTCCCGTCTGCAACCTAGTTTGGGATACTACAGAACTCTAATATTCAAACGCATGAAACTAGTGCTTTCAGCCAATATGCAAACTAAATTGCTCGTACTGATAAAAGTTTGTCACTGCGCTGAAACTAGTTGCAAAGTTACAAGAATTTGAGGTTATTTTTGTCGTTATTTTACACAGACATATAATTATTACTAAGTAACATACCAAACATAAGGATTAAATAGCGGAGCAAGTTTCTATACAAAAATAAGCTACATTTGGGCTTCATGGTAGGAAGAAACGTATGAAAATGGGTTGTTTTGGTTGGTTTATGCTTGGAGCATATTTATTTATTCCCAAACTAATCTCTTGTGTATATGTTGTTTGGAAACATGCAATATTTATATTTAAAAGAGCCCGTAGTTTACTGAGCTAAAATTGCCACGCGTCGACTCTATGCGTTTATCATTAATGTTAGGTCTGCTACTATATTATACGTCTGTGTTATTTTATGAACTATCAATTACACATACTCATGCCTATATACCAAATTTCCCAAAAGCTACGATCCAGGGAATGCAAAGTTGATTGCTGACAGCAGTTGACAGCTTATTTTAGTGCCTATTTAAAAACCGGTCTAGTGCGAGTCAGACTCGCATACCTAGGGTTTTGTACTTTGTTTTGTACCTACGAGTACCTAGCTAATTGTACTCTTGCATTTTGTAATGGATGATAGAATAGGTTATCTTATAGATATTTCTTTTCGCGTAATCATAAATATTTCTAGCAACAAAAGTGAGACACAAGTATTTTTATACCGTACTCGAAAGAAATCTGGATTAAAAACTCAATTTTGTTATATTGTTGTCGTGAATTTCTCAATAGCTATATTTTTCCTGTAATCTTTATGTAATCCCAAATTACCATGATTTTTTCATATTTTTCAGTTCATTGGTTTTGGAGATTAGGGGGACACACATTTTTTTGTGGTTTTTCAAAGATTTCTCGAAATAGGTACAAGTAAATACAGTCAAATTATATATTTTTACAATCAGCTTTTTAGTACCCTGAATTAAATACCCATATTTTATTTTGGAAATATATATATTTTTGCTATTATAATATTTTTTATATATTTCTCGTATTTTTAACTTTTTTTAATCGCTATAGTTTTTCTTGCATTGCCCAGTTATGGACTATATTCGTTTTTTTTTTATTCGGTCTTCCAATTTGGGATATAAGGGAGGTGTACGCATTTTTTTGTGGTTTTTCAAAGATTTCTCGAAATAGATACAAGTAAATACAGTCAAATTATATATTTTTACAATCAGCTTTTTAGTACCCTGAATTAAATACCCATATTTTATTTTGGAAATATATATATTTTTGTTATTATAATATTTTTTATATATTTCTCGTATTTTTAACTTTTTTTAATCGCTATAGTTTTTCTTGCATTGCCCAGTTATGGACTATATTCGTTTTTTTTTTTATTCGGTCTTCCAATTTGGGATATAAGGGGGGTGTACGCATTTTTTCCATGATTTCTCTAAATTGGTGCCAGGAAATATAGTGAAAGTATACATATGTATTTTTATAATCAGCTCTTTAATATCTAAAACTTAATACCCAAATTGTATTTTGAGGACATTTTTTTATCTCACTCTTATGGGAAATATTTTGAACAATTTCAAATTTTTCAAATATTTTTTGGAGCTTATTGTGTAGACAAGTAAATGCTATTTTTGTAGCAAATTTCAAGTCTTTACCTTCAACTGTGCTAAAGTTATGAGGCTGTGACATACGGACGGACGGACAACGGAGTCTCACCATAAAGGTTCCTTTTGTACGTTTTAGGTACAACGGAACCCTAAAATATGAGCAGTTAAAAAAACACGAAAGCAAAAATGGTATTATCATAATAATTGCAATAAGAAAAAATAATAGCTGATAGAGGAGCCTACCCCGTATAGTCTTACTGCAGCTAATCTTACTAGTTTTCCTTAGGTCTACCATGAGTTTACGCTTACTACACACGTTAACGACTATAGTAAGATATTTGTATGAAACTATGAACAGCGCCCCTAGCGTGTAGTAAAGGAACTACAAATGATACCATGAGCTGTCAAAGTTGAGTACTCAAACTGGTCATCACTTAGGTAGAGAGGTACCGACATAGACAATCTTGTCTATGGGTACCGACAAAATCTGTCCCCCTGTCAAAGAGCCTTAGCATCTTGTATAAGCTTCACGTTGTGTCAAAGTCGGTTACGCTCCGGTTGATATTTCTGTCCTGGAATTAGGAAATTCCCAACGCAAGCAAGCACGGGTCGGGTAATCGAACCGTGAGTCGATACCTCTCTTAGTGAACCCGTGAACCGTATTATTCGGCAGCTATACCTAGGTACCTAGTCAGGGCTGCACAAACTAGTTTCCTATTTGGTACGGTGTACTTAAGGCGAGATTAACCAGAGAAATCTGTCTTCCTCCAACTCTTACCTTTACACATGTTTATCATGCTCAGTGGAAGCGGGCCGCTCAGAAAACTCGCGGCTTCGAGGTGTTTTTATTTATTACTAGCTTTTGTCCGCGGCTCCGCCCGCGTGTTATTCGGTTTAACGATATGCTTTTTTCCGGGATAAGAAGTAACCTATGTGTTTATTTGGGGTATAAACTATATCCATTCCAAATGTCATCCAAATCCGTCTAGCTGTTTCAGCGTGAAAGAGTAACAAACATACACACACACACACCCTTTCGCATTTATAATATTAGTGTGAAGTGTGATGAGATAACATAGCCTTGTCTTATTCCACCACAAACGATTAAGCACCGCGCTAATTAGACACCTGATGTATGAAATACCAAGTCTTGTCTCATTTCTCCACAAACGATAAGTACCGCGCTAATTAGACACCTGATTTTTCAATGATTTTGATCTATCCTACAGGAACCATGCATTTTTCCGGGATAAAAAGTAGCTAATGTGTTAAGATAGGGTATAAGCTATATTCATTATAAATTTCATCCAAATCCGTTCAGCCGTTTCAGCGTGAAAGAGTAACAAACATACACACACACACGCACAAACTTTCGCATTTATAATATTAGTAGGATTTTGGAATTAGAGGGTTGGGTTTTTAATATGACGGCCGTTTTATACCACATTTTTACGACGTTTATTTTAAGGTTTTATTGTCCAGGACTTAATATAGCTCGAACGAAATGATATTTAGATAATAGTTTAGACCTATCCTTGCGATTTAATTGGATCGAGGAAAATGTAAGTAATCGTGTATCGAACGGGCGAAATATTAAGATCAAAGAGTGAAATATGACATATATTTTTACAAGGTTTAATCATTGCTGTTTTTTGCTTGAAAATTAATTTGAAAAGAGATAAAATTGGGATAACCCCCACTTAATCATTATTCTCTGCCTGGTTTGAGACGTTATTGACTTATCCAGAAATGTGCTGGTGGGAATATATTATAAATATTTGTGGTGCTCGCCAAAATTTCTAGTTAGGTAGTTGGAACTTGAAATGGGAATGTAAGGTGACTTTGGTTGATATAACCGAACTTATACCAGATGCTTGGGAAGTAGCCAGGCTCAACGTACAGTGACCCTTTCTGTAAAATAAAATTTAGACTTTCACAAGAGTTGAATCGAGGACAAGTAAAGGGGCATAATTTTTTTTTTTTCATATAATATTTTTTGGTGCCTCTTACTTGATAAGGAACAACCCCGAATGAATGAGTAAGTATAGGAAGTCTAAATTTTATTTCGCGTATTTCATAGAAAGGGTCATCAAAACTTGGTCTTGACCACTTACCAAGACTCCAGTATGAATTTGGCTATATAAATGAAAGTCACCTTATATTTGCTAGGCTGGTATTTGCACGATGCGACGGTAGAAGTTACCTTTTTCTCCCCTCCCCCCCCTTGCTTTACTTGTTTAGGTGTAGTAAACACCTTAAGGTGGTTTAACTTTAGCTTTAATCTTTAATAAATGTGTAGATGATGGTGTCTTTCCTGATTTAATGAAGTTGAGTAAATTAATCCCTCTTTGTAAATCAGGCGACAATGAAGACCCTTCCAACTGTAGACCTGTCACAGTTTTACCAGTATTTAGTAAGATGTTCGAAAAAATTGTTTTTAATCAATTATTATCTCATTTTAACTTAAATAAGTTGTTTCACAGTGAACAATATGGATTCACTAAAGGGAGGTCAACCACTGATGCAGGAGTTGCTTTAGTCAAGCACATATTTCACGCTTGGGAAGCAAAGCAGGATGCGTTCGATGTATTTTGTGACCTCTCAAAAGCTTTTGATTGCGTTAATCATGAAACACTTTTATGTAAATTAGATCAATATGGAGTTAAGGGTAAATCTTTGGCGTTATTTAAGTCATACCTTATTGACCGGATTCAAAAGGTAGACATTAATGGAGTAAAGTCATCTGGAGCATTAGTCAAAATGGGTGTTCCGCAGGGCTCCATTTTGGAGCCCCTATCATTTTTAATATACATAAATGACCTTCCTTACTTAGTTAGAGACTTATCTGAGATAGTTCTATTTGCAGATGACACGTCTTCTGGGGTAGAGCCGCGGATATAGAAGCAGTCTTTGTCTTGCAAAAGAGAGCAATTCGTTCTATTTATAACATGAAGTATCGAGATTCATTAAGAGAAAAGTTTAAGGAAATTAATATATTTACGGTCCCATGTGAATTTACTTATCAAGTTATTAGATATGTCAGAAAAAATATTGATAATTTCCCGAGGCTTGGTGTGGATCACTCTGTTGAAACCAGAAACAAACATAAACTAGCTTTTCCGAAATTCAGACTTGCCAAGGTAGGTCCTCTTTTGTAGGACATGGTATAAGATTTTACAATAAACTTCCAAAGGAGGTCCTTAGTTTGCCTGAAAATAAGTTTAAATTATACATTAAGCAAGGACTAAAAAAAAATCATGTTTGCTAAGTTTCTTGCCCTTCTTCTTAGCAATACTAATCGAATGGTGCGGATGGTTAGGTATTATGTATATATAATATTTTTATTCCTATATTTCTTTACTTTATGCAGGTTTATAACTTTATTACATTTTAGTAGCCCAACCTTGATATTTTTTGGATATATCTCCCTTATTTATTTATCAACTTGTTTTTTCCTTGCACCATTTATATATAATATTTATTCCTACATTTCTCTACTTTATGTATGTGTATAAATTAATTTTTGTAGCCCAACCTAAATATTTTTTGTATGTATTTCCCTTATTAGTATATTCATATTATTTTTTTATTCTAAAGATATTTATTGTAAAGATTAACTTTGACTTGTAGAAAGTATACTTTATGTATCTATTTTACAAAATAAATATTTTGATTTTGATTTTGAAACCGAATCCCGGTGCAAAATGATCTTTTCCGCTAATTGCTTTAAAACGCAATTTTTGCATACTTTTTAAATATTGGATGGATTCGATTGATGGTTCTTGGTGGAATATCATCTTGAATAAATTATACACAAATTCTTATTTATTAGCATACTTTTTATTCAAAAGTAAGGAAAACAATATTATGATGTGCATTTTGCACCGGGATTCGGTTTAATCACCTTAACAAGTAAGGCAAAATTAATTGGAACCTGCAAGTAAACGCAAAAAGATCTAGATAAAACGAATAGGATCTATGAGATCAAATAAAAATATTATCCTCAAGTCATCCATTTATAACAAAGTATGGACCGAACTAAAATTTGAACCCTCGCATCTACATACGACGACGGAATAAACCCCTTTCCAAGCATATCAGACTGAGATATTAACGTCACATTTCATGACAAACTTTCTACAAAATTCAGCTTACAGCGTTCCGTTGCCAGGCGGGAATTTATAACTCACTGGTTTCAAACTAGCGATGGATAGCATACAAATGGATGGGATAAATCCTGAAAGTTTCTTGGTACGTGCAGTGTGACATTTTACATGAGCGTCTGCCCTGGTGAATTTTTCAGAAAATTCTTCTGAAGATTGCTGCCTGGCAAGCTGTCGTGATGACATAATAAGGATTTCTGAACCAATGAATCTTTTTAGGGTTCCGTCCTTAGCGGAAAAATTTGTAATTTTACAGATAAAATGTAAAATATATTTGAATTCGGAATATAGTCAATACTAAAAAAACACAACGTGGCGGCAAGGTAATCAGTCTTCAAGGTCAAAACTGAAACAGAACGGTGGATACAGACTCAAAATTACAAAAATACAAATACAAATACAAATTCTTTATTTACTTGAAAAAACTTACACTAAAACATGTTATAAAACAAGATAAAATCCTTAGGCTAACAAACAAAGAGAGAAAATAAGTGTCTGCGTTTTACAGTGGACCCCAAACTAAGTCAAGCTTGTCACGCGGGATCCAGAAATAGGATTACCAGCTTATTATAAGGGTTTTGATAGATTTTCTTGTTTAAACAGTGAAAAGAAACTGAAGACATACTAAAACACTAAATCTAGGTAGGTTTCACTCTCCTCCTCCCATCCATCCCCTCGCTTCATCCACCATTTCCCATAACACAAATTTTACTTACATATTAATATGTAAACATTCACTTGCGTTCATACATAAACATCCTAACTCACACTGCACACATCACATTGCATGTTTAAAATTTTAAATAGTTTTAGTTTTAGTTTCATAATTCTTAATTAACCATGCACAAAATTGTTAAGCAGGGCGTCGAGGACTACTATGTAATTTGTATCTGTTATACGTGCCACCTGGCCCCCAAGTTTCAGGCCTAGCTTACTTTGGGGACCGCTGCGTTATATTTCTCGTATTGTAAACTGTTTTAGGTAATAAATTAATTTTTCATTTTCATTTCATTTCACCAACGTTTATTATTTCCCAACCGTAATGGATGGTGAAAGCCTGAGAGGTGATCTCGTGGCCAGCCCGTTAGAGTTTCTAAAGAGATGAATTTCGCAATTAATCATATATATATACCTATATACAATACTCTTTTTTGTGCGAATTAAAACAAATTATTAAAAAAAATAGACAGTCAGAAAAAATATCGATACTTTCCCGAGAGTCAGTAAGCACCGCTCTAAAGAAACCCCGAATAAACATAAATTAGTTTTTCCAAAAGTCAGACGTTCCAAAGTAAGTACCTCCTTCGAAGAACATGGTATAAGATTTTACAACAAACTTCCAATGGAAGTCCTCAGTTTGTCAGAGGATAAATTCAAACCGTATATTAATTAGGGCCAAACGGGGTATTGTAAAATAAATTCATATTTGAACGATAATGAAGCATGTTGTTATAATGAGTAGGTAATAATCGTCTGTGATTCCTCCAAAGATTATTAGATAAACCGTAAAAGGTGACAGACTAATATAGGACAGGTAGACATAGGTTTCTTTTTTGTTTCTTTTTTCTCGTGACCAAAATGCTTTATGTCCTGTTTTCTTTATCCCTTATCTAAAGCGTAAGTCGTAGGCGTAGGCGTAAGTAAGCGTAAGCGTTTTGTAACAAATATGATTTAAAAAAAGAATTAATATTAAAAAGACGTGATCTTGCCAAGTTTCTTGTCCTTGAATATTTAAAAAGGGATAGGACTCGATTTTTAACTGTTCAAGGAGGCACAGGTCGAGCGTTCGATGAGATTATGACTCATCATTAGGACTCTTCGGGAGTAATTTTGCGCACGGCTGTCAGTCGAGTAGTATCCGTTTTTTAAATATTCATGATGAATGTTTTTTCAACATTTTGTTTAATTAATATTTACACCCATGACATAGCTATAGCTTCAGAAAGACAGACGGACGGACATGGCGAAACCATAAGGTTTCGTTATTGACTACGGAACCCTTATAAGCAGCATTAATCCATGCTTTGCATTTGTAAAGAGACTTTTTCTATGTATTGTATTTTCCATTACATGTTTATGTAGATTTTAGTGCGCAAAAAGTGTCACTTTGTAATTTTGTGTACAACGAACCTCTTTCCGAGTTAATTTCGTAAGATATTGCCTTTCTGAATCGGTTGTAGTCGCAACGTCTCTTCATTTATTATTCAATCGTGCCAAAACGGCATGATGGATCGAAATGAAATTCTGTGCAAACACCGTCTGTGTCGGTGATGAAGCTTTTAGATAAATTAAGGTCGAAAGTTTTGTGATAACTCTTAAGCACCTTCTTTCCTTTAATTTAATTTAAGAGTCTAGTCTCACAGTCTCAGTACTTTGTGTTTTAGTTAAAAAATGAAATGTGTTAGAATTGTTTTTTAAACCGTCTAGTCTAGATTTTATACCTCTGTAAGTATTACTATAGACTCTAGAATAATAATTAGAGACGTTCTTTTAAGAGCACGCCTGTCTTACAGCGGAGAAGGCATAAAAATCTGCCACGATCCTAACACACCTTCGTTGCTCAGTTGCGAAATAACATTTTAGTTAGAACTGACGCAAGCTTAAGGCTTAAGGCATACAGACATGTTTTCAAGAAGTCAATTCTGGAAATTGAATAATTTGAAGTCGCAAAATCTATGAATAGAGATTGTACAACACGTGTAATCGCTTACTCATGCCCCGTTTTGGCTTGGGCGTTATTATATAAACACCCCTTATGGCTTATACCGGGTGTAAATAGACTGCTACCATTAAATAAAACATACGGGCGAGTTAAGAGAGAGCGTCGTCGTCCGTGAAGCGACGTCCGTGAAACGGACGACGCTCTCTCTAAACTCGTCCGTATGTCGGTGCGTTAGGGTTCACGCATTTTTGTTTGGAACTCAATTATTTACTAAACTAAGGGGTTCCGCGGGTATGACTCTTGGGAAAAGTGGTTCAGTAGGGTCGGTAGAATATGTGGTTTCATTAAATGGTAGCAGTCTATTTACACCCGGTATATTGAAAAGGGCCACTACGATGGTAATAAAAAACCGCATTGAAATCCGTTATTCTCGAGTTAAAACGGAGCATTCATATAGACAGACAAACAGACAAATATTTGAAAAATAAATTGTTTTGGCCTCTGTATAAATACTAATGTCCCACTTAATTTAAAATTTCACAAAAACATTGTACAGAAATTACTCTTTTACTACTTTATTATTAGTATAAATTACATCAAAGTGTGAGAATTATAAAGGTAGAGAAAAGTAAACAAATGTAGAGGAAGAACAAATGAGTTTTTTATTCATTATATGTTTATTTTAAACTCTATATAGGAAGCAATAAGAGTTATGTGTCTAAGCAGTTGTTTGAATGAAATTGGCTTTTGTCGACAGAGCTCTCTATAGGATCGTAAAAAGTGACATCCCATATTTTTCGACATCC
Organism: Ypsolopha scabrella; assembly: GCA_910592155.1. Lineage (NCBI taxonomy): Eukaryota > Metazoa > Arthropoda > Insecta > Lepidoptera > Ypsolophidae > Ypsolopha > Ypsolopha scabrella. The sequence continues at coordinate 23,455,824 of OU342978.1, read as the reverse complement.
TTTTTCAGAGTTCTGCAGCTAAAATTGTTTACAAAACTTTATTATAATCATAGATTGTATATATTAGATAAGTGAGATATATTTCGGACCCTATCCTGGGTCTGGCATTAGTCACAATTTATTATGATCATTAGCAAAATGCCGTACCATCCGATTTCATTAGCTATCACTGTTTTTTCATAAACTTGATTATATGCATCTCGTTCCCACAGACGGGGATTCTCTATTTCTTTCTCTTTCACTGCATGGCTTAACCAATCATAGCACGTAAAAGCACACTAAAAGTTGGCGGAGTTTATTTAGAATAAACCAAGTGTTATTTTATTACACGTTTTAGGGGTAATTTCCCAATTTTATTCACACACAAACACATACACTTATCGTCAAGATATTATATCCCAGAAGGAATTGTCAAATAAACAGTCACGTCAACACTGAAAAAAAAAGGAAATTGAACAAGATCTTGTTAAACGTAAACAACATCTTAACTCCATATGAACGCAACAAAATGTACTAACTCTACTTGTTCATTGGATCATAAAAACATTAGAAACAACCAATAAGCTAGTTAATATAGCCCAAATTGACAAAATAGCGGCAGTAGCTCAGGGGTAGAACGCTGTCCTCTCAATCTTTGAGATCCAGGTTCGGTCCCCGGCTGAGCATGCACCAATGAGTTTTCCAGAATTTATTATATGTGCATAGTATTTAATACTTACCACTTGCTGAATGGTGAAGGAAAACGTTGTGGGGAAACCTTCATGCCCCAAAAAGCGTGTATATTGCCCGAAGTACGGCAATAGGGCTCACCAACCATCACGTTGGGACGTGATGATCGTCGGTGAAACGCGGGTTTGCCGAGTGTGGACTGTGACTTCCATTTCAGAAAGAAAGAAAAATGTTTATTTGGTACCAGAAATTACTTAAGACTTTTACCTAGTTGTATTAACAAAACATCTAATAAAATATTCTAACTACTTAAAAACTAAATGATACCAAAAAGGTCTCCACTCAGCAAAATATCGCAGCTATGGCCACGACGCTGATTTTCAGCGGATGCCCATGTTTTAAAGCTGGGTTAGCAGTTCCAGTTATACCATTTCACACCATCTGACACCCTCTCGGGGATTTATGTGGTGACGATATATATATATATATTTTGACAAACAAGCCCTTTGTCTTGATAGAAGCCTATTGGTTCCAGTAAACACTAGCGCTCCTTCTTTTCACCGAATATTCTAACCTTATATAGTGTTTTAATATTATTTATTTTAATATTATTCAAATTAAATTAAAGACGAACGATGGTTGTTATCAAAAATTTAAAATTAAAAGCTACGGCCTTAAGTAATATGTGGAGAAAACTTCGTTTATTTTATCCGGTGTGTCTATTTAATTTCCTAGCTATTGCCCGCGGCTTCGCTCGCTTGCTTGTCTTCAAGATAGAAATTGTTAAAGACAGTTATCGGCTTGGCAGTTATTTTATCAATTCTCTTTATAGTAGATATACCTAGTTGATCAGGGTCACTAAGATAATAATAAAGAAAACCGCATTTTAATCCGTCAAGAGGTTCTCAAGTTAAAACGGAATATATAGTTATATACAGACACACAAACAGACAGAATTCAAAATTTCGCAAAATTGTTCAATGTGGAGACACAACTTTTTTGCTACTTTATTATTAGTTTAGATAAGCGGACCTTTTACAAATCCGTTTGAAAACAGTAAGACCAGAAAGTTTTATTAGCATAAATCATCTCTTCTTTTATCTAGAAAATATAATAGATATTTTTCTTGTGAAATCGTGGTATTATTCCAATCACGTGCTTTGCGAACAATGAATATCAAAATTCTCCTCCGAGGATTATGTGAATCCTTATAGACAAAAATAGGCTCTTTATTTTATTCAGATGCAGAATGATTTGTTATACTTACGTAAATAAATTATGTTAATTATTGTTTGTCCATATTATATACTAGCCTTTGCCCACGGCTTCACTCGCGTGGATTTAAGAGAGTTTTAGGCTTAGAGGTGATTAAATCAACACTATGTTGACCACGGTCAAAAACGATGATAATAAATGTTCAAAATCGCATCCAAATCCAAATAAAAAAGGATACTAACTTAACTAACCACAGAGACAGACATACAAAAATTCTAAAATAATATATTTTTCTCAGAGTTGCAATTGTGTAAGCCAAATTGTGTATTCAAATTCGAAGCAAATTACCCCGTTTGACAATAATTAAAATCGTACGTTTTTGGTTGTCAACAACAAAACAAGACAAATGTATTCATTCGACAGCCTAAAATATACGATTTCAATTGTCAAACGGGCTAATTTGCTTAGACGAATAGCCATATGACAATCAATTTGAATACGATTGTTTTACACAATTGCACATCTGGTCTTCACTTAACCCCTAAGCTAAATTAGCGCGAGTTATTCACGGAACTAGTAAACTGGACGCGTATTACGTATCTTTGAATCGGTTGCCAACTATGGTTGCTATTCACCAAAAACAGATAAAAAATTTACTTCCAAAATGACCTCTACCTATTTACGAATTGTGACGTCATTTCAAGTGCGAACGTATCCTAAGATAAGCGGATATGTATGTTTTCGACGATGGGCACTCGATTTGGCAACTGATTTTACGATACAGGATCAGGGGGCTGATTTTTAAAACGTGTAAAACTGTAAAACGTGTTTACAGTAAGGAAAACAATATTATGATATGTATTTCGCAGCCAGATTCTGTTTTAGCCGTTAAGCCGCAAATATCGAGATTAGTCTTCTGTTTTGTAAATGGAACAACAGCGGAACCCGTAAGCCTCGAAGCACTTCACACTTTGACCGACTCCTCATCTCAATATCTCACTGTTGTTCTCGTAACTCAGAATTTCAATTCTATTTTCTAACTTATTCACCGACTCATTTCCCGGCAGAGTCATTTATCATGGAGATGTTACTTTTGACGGTTTTGTACTAATTCGGTACAAGAGTTTCACCTCGGAGCGCCATTTTGAAGTTGCAATTCTTTTTGTTTTTTCGGCTTGTGGAACTTTGATTCATATAGCCAAATTCATACTGGAGACTCAATTAGTGGTCAGGACGAAGGCTCAATGAGCCTGGAAAAAACGAAAAATATTTTTTGTGCCCATAAGCATGTACCTATAAGAAGAACCTCGACTCAATATCCATCCATCCATCAGCCTGTTTCGTCCACTGCTGGACATAGGCCTTTCCAAAAGTTTACCATTCTTGGCGGTTCTCTTGGAAGAAATTCCCATACTCACACACGCTGGGCAGACTCAGTATAGAAAATCTAATTTTTATTTTGCGTATTTTACAGAAAGTGTCATAAAGCTTTGGTACTGATCACTTACCAAGTCTAAAGTATGAATCATATGGTTGAATTTTGGTTACTAAAGCAACCCACACAATCGAGATTTAAAATTAAATTAAATTTCTCTCCATCTTTCATTAGTATTCGTATGATTTTTTTTATGTTTCTCAGTTTAATTACAAGCAGTAGCTCAGTAGATAAAACGCTGCACTCTCAATCTCAAATCTCTCATCACTCGAATTCTGCCGGTGGTGCATAGTGCATAGTATTTGTACATTAAAGACTTGCTGAAAGTAAAATGTTAAAAAGACGTTTGAGAATTTACACAACAACTAAATTACTTTTATTTTTAAAACTATCACACTGTCTACTGGCCACAATACTCTGACAAAATAGCACAAAAAGTCACATGAAAAGAAAATGGTGGCAGTAAAATTATCTTGTTGCAAACATAATTTTGTTAGTTCTTTTATTTCCTCGCATTAGTGATGAAAAGTAGAGTGTTACACACGAGTGAAAATGAACAATTGCACCCTCGAACTATAAGCACCCTCGCTCGCTTCGCTCGCTCTTACGCCTAAATATCTCGGGTGCGATTAATGACTTACCTCCCTTGCATAACGATATACTATTACAATATTTTGCACAGCGCCATCTTTGAGCCATTACAAATAACACAACTATAGTACGTACTGGTGAACTCCTCAAACCCCCATTATGCCTGTGGCTGTATCCCAAGGGGTCGATGGGTACACAACCCTTTCTTCGGCTGGCGTTATTATTTTCTAACTCGGTCTTTCTCTGGATTTTATTAAAAGTTTCGATCTTTGGTCCGAAGGGTAGGGTTACCATATGAAAGAAATAAAAGTCCTGACAAAATTCCGATTTCATAATAATATATATTATATAACATTTTTTTTGCTTATGTTTACTTTACATATTAATGAATATTTAAGTGAAAAAAATTTTTGTGCCAAGGAAGTAAACAAGGATTACTAAATTATTTTTGTTGGGTACTATTTGGGTTGGTTTTAACTATTTTACTTTTTCAAAGTCCGAGTGAGAGGACCAAGGCTTTTTAAGGCCAGACAGTAACTTTTACCACGATTTCGAATCCTAGCTCATATCATAACGTCTAGTTTCTATCCTACATATCCTAGCACATAGCAAACTACTGCATCTTACAAATATTTATGAACTACGCGGAGTTAATTAATGTTTTCAAATTCAAGAAAAAGAAGTTGATAATCAAGAAAAACTTATGTAAAAATGGGACGTCTTGGAGCTTTAAATACAAGATTTCTTAATACTTCGTTTTATTTTTAAAACACGTTAATTACCCGAAATTTTAAGCCTGATACCTATCATATCACAAAAATTGCCGTTATATACAACGTTCTCTACTTGTTTTAACTTCATTTTTGAGTCAGTCAGTCAGTGATAATAAAAGTTAAATTGACGCCGTGCTTTATGTACCTACGTTCCTTTTGTCATATCACAATCATTGCAATTATATACAACGTTCTCTACTTGTTTTAACTTCATTTTTGAGTCAGTCAGTCAGTGATAATAAAAGTTAAATTGACGCCGTGCTTTATGTACCTACGTTCCTTTTGTCATATCACAATCATTGCAATTATATACAACGTTCTCTACTTGTTTTAACTTCATTTTTGAGTCAGTCAGTCAGTGATAATAACAGTTAAATTGACGCCGTGCTTTATGTACCTACTGCCGGTTCTGAAGACTTTAGATATACTTTAAGTGCTGTCACAAAAAAAATTTTCTTTATTTCAAATAGTACTTTAGTGTTAACAACAGAAACTATATGACTTTGGAAAAATGTAAGTTTTGGCAGCACTAAAACTAGAATTAAAGCCTTCAGAATAATAAGTATAGATCGATCGATAGTTATATACTATATATAGGTAGGTAGTTATTGTATTTTTATTCCATTTTATGCATTAGCGTACAATCGAGACGAGAATTCTTTTTATATGGCAACAAAATCTGACCCTTTTCTCTTAAAATTATGACACGTCAGCCCAAATCCTGACGTGTGGTTGCCCTAGAAGTGCCCCCAGCTGTATGCGAAGGATTTGATCGGAAATGATATTTTCGTTTAAACCTTTTTTATTATCAATCTTCATCCAAATCTAAAATTTTCGGTTTAGCTTTCACTTCAAAGAGGAGTTTTTGATCCAAGAAAATCTTTGTGTGCTTAAGGGATGCCCTTTTGAATAATTTTATATTATTTCTGTCCATAGAACATCTTTTATCACAAAATTGCACAATAATATTTCATTTTATAAGATATACATTTATATTATAAAAAATTGTTTTTGTTGACTGCCTCTGTGGTTAATACTCGACCACACGAAGGTCGCGGATTCAAACCCGAATAAAGTGAAATGAAATGAATTCTTTATTTCTGCAATATAGGTACATAAATTACACTTATCGCACATTAGGATTTATTAAATAATAAAAATAATTAAATTTAAAATAGGAAATACAATATATTATAATAGGTTCTGGGTTTGCTTATATTTAATAAGTATGTAAATACACGTAAATGAACTAAAATAAAGGTATATTTTTAATGTTTACAATTATGTATACACGATCTGATGATAAGAATAGCTACCCATATACCAAATACAAATACGTTACATTTATATATAAATACATGCCTTACTCCGCCCATTCGATTAGTCTTGCTAAGAGGAAGGGCATCAAACTTAGCAAGATCATGTCTTTTTTTTAGATCATCATTATATTTATACAACAGTGGTTTTCGGAAAGAGGTAGAAGGTACAAGACAAGAGAAAGTCGGATAATCAGGCCAAAAGTTGAGTTAATAATATTAAACACCAAAGGAAATTAATAGATTATCTCTTTATCCTCCTGTTCTATCACTCCTATAATCTCTTACAGTTGGAACAAATTTTATATATCTATCTATAAAAAATAATTTTGAAAACAATATATACATTTTTGTATTGGAACAACCCTTAGCCTTCAAATCTTTCTACAATAATTTTAAATACATACAATACGAAGTTTGAGATGAACTTACACCATGCATTTTATCTTCCAAATATTCCCTAATTCTATGGTAGAATTCTTATAAAAACATTTCTCAACATAGTTTTTGAATTTATTGTCTGAAAGACCAAGTATTTCCTTTGTTATTTTATTATAAAAACAAATTAGCACATTCATTTTAGGTCATCAATGACTCGTCATACAAACAAAATAAGTTGATTTAGGTTGTAGCCTGTTTACTAACATCCTATTTTAAAGCTTTAAAACAGAATAATTATGATACCATGATAGAAAAATGTTTACCGTTACTTAGCATAATAGTCAATTAGACACATTTCGCTCGATAGATTTTATTTTTGAAAATGATGCTTTTTTATGTTATTATTTCGTTTTATGTACAAACGGCTTGAGTTTCATGCCTGAAATTACTGCTATAACAAGAAAACATGGTTCATTTTCCGATGTCAGGTGGAAAAACTCCTACATCAAATACTTTTTCGTAAAATCCAGAAAAACCTCCAAAATTCACTGATTTTGCGTGGCGCCAGCGCGCGAAGCGAACATTCTAATTTAGACTTTCTGACAACATACTGAAGTTCAAAATCGCTCAGTAAGATTATCGTGCACCAGGGGTAAGGCCTTAAAGGGTTAGTTAACTGATAGCACCAATAAGAGGCCCGTACTTTGTTGTGACAAGGTTCTATCCCTACAGCCATCATCCGTACACTACACCCATTACAGAGTCCGTGTTATCACTAAATTCGTAAATACTTCATAGAAATTACGTGAGTAATAAATAACAAATGTCAACGAAAACCGTAATAACAGATAGAACAATTTCATCAAACAATAAAGTCCAGTTAACAATTCGCTACCGCTGTCACATAATTCGTAGCCTAAATACACATTGTAGCTTTATCGAAGTAGCCTGCTTAGTATTCCGAGTCTGTGTGTAATATACTCTGAAATTTGTAATATGCTTGGCTGGCCGGTCTGTCGCCTGGTAGGGATGAAATATATACATGGTGACAGAAATAGGGTAGGAATGTACTCGCACGAAGAAAGTTTAAAACTTACTTGTGACGGTCTTTGCGCAGAGTTCGTTCGTCCACTGGGTATTTTTTTAGTTAGATGGATCCGAGCCAAGATCTGGACTGCAATCTATTGTTTTTGCAATAGTGAGAATAAAGAGGATAGTTATTCTTACTCATTGTTCAAGGCAATAAAGTTTGTAAGAAAAATAAATATGAGAAAAATAAAATAAATAATTGCATGTTGTGACTTTTGAAAAATCGACTTTTGTTAATCAAACTTCTGATTACTAACAAAGTCTTGCAAATAAATTCTCAAAGACAACTCTTTTACACTCTGCCGCACATTCAGCTTAAAATACAGATTGAACTATAAGCCTTCCTTTGCACGTAACAAGGTATTAAAATTTAAGTAATACCGACTTTTGTCTCTCTGTACTCAATAATGAAACCATAATAAAATACAATCAAAGCCCAGCGCCATCTACAATACACAAAAGAAACCAATGTTTTTTTGTACTGAAAGTCCTCATTGTACTTTAATAGCCGAGAAATTTTATTTTAAAGCATTATTTTGTTAAGGAAACAAAACTTTTTTTTTCTATTAAAGACGTTCGTAAATAAAATTAAAGAAAAGAAAGAAAGAAAATAAATTTACGTGTCCCATATAAAACACACTTTAGTACATATTTTTTTTACAAATTAAAGGGTTTAGTGGCAAAAAGGGCAACGCTCAGCATATTGCTGTGAGTGTGAATCTGCACAGCGCTGATTTTCAGACTGTTCTTGTTCTCACTGAACACAACACGTTTAAAGCGGGTAGATAAATATACCATTTATATATATATACCAAATATACAATTGTTCACACTATTTTTGACTTCATAATCGGGATTTTACGATAGAATATAAATTAAAAATACTTAAATCTCAAAAACCCCATTAAGACATGTTCGAGCGGAGATAAAACTGAAATATTGATTTACCGCCATCTTTTAAAATTCAACAGAAATTCTCCGACCAGTAGAATTTTATTAATCACCACAAAAGGATGACTATAATCCTGTAAGAGTCGCAGGTATGATGTAAGGGTACATAAATTGGATTCTCAATTTCGTTTGCAGTCGTAAACTTTACCTCTGGCTTATGTGCTATGAACACCAGCGGAGCGAGTAGCGGTGAGCTATAAGAGAGGAAACCTATTCAAAAATTTTAGACCGCAATTTTCCTGAAATAAAAATAATATCGTATGAAAATAATATTTAAAATGGTTTAGTTTAAAATTGAAATTTATCTTTTTTTTCAGAGGTAACAAAACTATGTACAGTGGAGACTGCATCAAGTTAGACACTTCGGACTTTGTACCTATCTTAGGTTCAAGCCACGCAGAAGCGGCGCGTCGCGCATAGAGCGCACGGGCGTCATTCAAATTTCGTACAAAACGCATGGAAATAAAGTCGCAATTTGAACACACCGAATGGTATGTTTCAGGCGGTGTTGAGCGTGGAACGGGCGTCCGTACCATACCTCAAATTGCGACTTTATTTCCATGCGTTTTGTACGAAATTTGAATGACGCCCGCGCGCTCGTTGCGCGCCATGCCGTTTCTGTGTGGCTTGCACCTTATATTCTTCTGTGTAGGGGCTAATGTCCTACTGGAAGTGTATAGCTTGATGTGGTCTCCACTGTACATATACCTTTTTTATCACGTCAAAAACTTCATTTACCTACTCTATCATTATCATAAAAGGATCTAACCACGCACACCATCGTAATTCAAGACGGCTGTGGGTTCAAATCATATAAGGGCAATTTCGCGTTCGGTCTTCGTGCTCCGGAAGCTTTGCGTCTATATTTGTGCCCAAAGGACAACTACACGGCTCACCAGTCATCACGTTTCGACGCCTCTGTAGGCTGTCGTGGTCACAAGCTAACTGACGAGAGTAGTAGGAAAAATGTCCTTGGCGAGCCGGCGGTAGGTAGCACATTATTTTTCTTTTTCCTACCCGCACTTTGTCTTTTGTTAATTAATTGTTTCTTTCGTCACACACGACACACAACACTAAGTTGTACAGTATCGAAGCAAATATTCGAAGATAAATCGCGAGGTTTAAATTTCTGTATGACTGAACTCCATGCCGAAGATAACTTAAGATAACTTCGGCATGGAGTTCAGTCATGCAGAAATTAAACTAAAAAACGTGAATTTAAAAACGTCAAGCACATATATATTATGGTATGTTGTTAGTTATCGCGAGTAAGTCCCCAATACAAAGTTAATAAAGAATAATTGTAACTTGAATTTTACATCTGAATATTCAATAAGCTTTCCGCTCCGTTCGTGGCACAGCGGTAACACTCAATTCAGCTCCCTACGTGTTTTATGGTTTTCTCCATATTTTTGTGTACCAAAATCCACTGTACCTTTGTATTCATGGCCAATCTAAGGGTAGTAAGTCACAAGTGCGGCAAAGATATGAAGTTTTGGGCTTTTTAGGGCTTTATCAGAAAACAAAACCATTTAAGTTTTATTCTTTACGTTTTCTGAACATTTACTCTTTTTAAATTTTTATAGCTCAAGTAAAAAAGTCAAATTTTCCTGTAATAACGCCTCGTAATAGTTTACGTAACATACAACTTTTCAAAATGTGATTTCTTTGACCACCTATAGATGTACATAAATGAGATCTCTAAAAAGCGTTTTTAGGGCCATAATGCAGCATATTAAACACGCGTGCTTTTTACTTTACATTATTGCACTAGTGTTTTTTACATTCCGGTATTTTTTTTAATCTATGCAAAGAGTTTTGTTGTCTTGAGGAATAGTAAAGTTTTTGCGAATAAATAGACTGTCTCAGTTTAAATATAATAAATGATCATTTAATTTCATCTAATTGTTTATTTTTATCAAGAAATTAATTAAATTTTTTGTTTTTAAATACAAAAATATTCAGTTTGTTAATATTTAATATTTGGCTATTTGGCAATATTGGCTGTTTCGCTTTGTGCGTCAGTGCCTCTATTTCCATCTGCGCAAAAAACTAAATCTCTGCCGCCATTTTTCAAAGAAAATTGTCAGTTCATAGCTGCGGTTTCGATTATGTGGAAAAAAAAGACAGTGAAATTTTATCATTTTTCCTCGCAAGTGTGTTGAAAAACGTCGTATGAAACGCGTGAGCATTAGACATTACACTCTCGGCTCCATTACGGCCTCTCCTTCGGCTCGGGCTGCAATCCCGCCTCGACTGTAATGTCGAACGCAGCTCAATTGTATCATAGTGTACTATTAATGTTTTAAAATGACGCCTCACAAGAAGCAAAACACATTGATTAAATTATGTAAAATTTTTGAATATATTTTTCCCTGACCTTTCAGTATTTTTGACTGACTTTTCGCGGTTTTCCAGAAACTGACTGCCCTATCTTTTTTCTATACTATTTTTGTTCCACGATTGGATAGGGATTCAAAAGTACCGTTTGCATAATAGTATAAATGAATTGAGTACTTACGTACTTAAGACCATCAAGTAAAATAAGTATCAAATTTTTGCGTTTTATGTACCTACTAGCTTTTGCCCGCGGCTCCGCCCGCGTGTTATTCGGTTTAACGACATGCTTTTTTCGGAATAAAAAGTAGCTTATGTGTTAAGTTAGGGTATAAGCTATATCCGTTCTAAATTTCATCCAAATCCGTCCTGCCGTTTCAGCGTGAAAGAGTAACAAACATACACACACACACACATACGCACAAACTTTCGCATTTATAATATTAGTGTGATGATGTTTAAAAAAGTTTATTAGTAAATAATATTGCTTCTCCAAAAATTAAATGATCGCTGATTTAGTTGTCTGAACTGTTTGCTGAATCTATTTTCAACCGTTTTAAAAATGAAATATTTAAATTTTATTTGACAAATCTGTCACTATTTGATATTGATGATGAAGTTGATGAACCCATGAGTGATTTGTGATTAAAAACAAGTGGCGAGGTGACCATTTTGGAATGGGTTGTTAGTATTGTGCTGAGTCCAGAACTAAGTTTCTTAAAATTTTTGTGTGTCTTTATTTATTTTCCGTTTTAACCCAACAATCAATCTACGGATTTGGATGCGGTTTTTTTATTATCATCATATTGGCCCCAACCATATAGTCTATAAGGGGTTTTGATAAAATAACCGCCCAGCCGGAAATTTTCGATACTACTTAACAATTCGACAAATAAAATATTATTGATTGGAAAACACTTCTATGCTAGAGAAACCGCGGGAAAAAGCTAGTCCATCCATCCATCCATCAGTCTGTTTCTTCGACTGCTGGACATAGGCCTTTCCAGGATTTCCCCACTCTTGGCGGCCCTCCTGGAAGAAATGCCCATACTCACACACGCTGGGCAGGCGAGTTGGTGAGCGCCGTGCCGAAACCTTTGCACCAGTGACGCCGCTGCCCAGCAACATACAACAAAACAGACTGGTAATTCTGTTTTAAATAAGACCCGGCAATTGGGGATGGATTTACCGCCATCCATCCCAGGCAATAGTGGGCCGCCTGGTTTTGCCTGAGAGCTGTTCTCTTACTCTCCCCCGAATAACTTCGGGAGGATTTGCGAGTAAGATGGTGGCACCTCCACAGTCGAGCCCGGCATCAAAAAGCTAGTAGTTTTATAAAACTTGAAATCAAATTACATTGATGGTTTGGAAGTATAGAGAAAATGTATTAAAGTAGAGTGACGAAAGAAATGTTTGGTGCGGAAATAAATGATTAACCTCGACCGGGCTGCCCTAATAGAAGAGCTTTTATGACTAGATTGATGTATGTAGAAGAAGCGAAAGAGGTGAGGATCGTTTCAGATAGAAATCTGTAGTCTGTGTACTCCTCCTCTGTTATATGTTTTTATGTTACAAATGTATCAAATGCATTGCTAAAATTTAATTTCTCAAAAATATTTTAGACCGGGAATTCGCACCGATCGTTTGGCGTTTATCCAAATACTAGTAGGTAACCAATTTAATGTTCGCCTGTACTAGATTTCGTTTTATTGAAATATTCATTGTCAGTTTTAGAGACATTCGTGTGTTCCACTAAAACTGTGTTTATTTGTTTAGTTTTGTTGCAACATTGCTTTAGTCGATGTATATTTAAAAGCAAATCTCTTGTCGGTGTAACTGTCTCCACGGAGATTTACTCTTTGCCAATTTCTTTAGTTTTTGGTTTGACACGACTTCAGCCTTTTCTTCTAATTGGTCAAGAGAACACCTCCTTGGTCTTTCTCTTCCTCTTTTTTCTTCTTTTCTTCCCTCTTCTTTGTTTGTTATAAAGTAGTCACTATCTTTAAAGTAGCAACTATCTTTCCTCTCCTATTATTATTTATTGTGACTACAATCGTTCTCCTCTCTCCGTCCATATTTTTCGTTCTCCAATAGCACCACATCTCAAACACTGTTACTCTATCTCTATCTATTTGTTTCATTCTCCAAGTTTCGCTACCTTAATACTATACTTCAGACGTAATGTTATTTATAATTTACTAGCTTCTGCCCGCGGTTTCAACCCCCTTAAATTTGTTATTGTCTACTCCTATAAAATCAGTCAATATTTTTCGGACTGTTACCAACAGTAAACACAGCTGGTGAAATGTGTGTGTTATGCGCCTCTGTTTCCCATTTTGTATGTCTCTTTTATAGCTTGTCCATGGGAACAAAGGGAAAAAGTATTTTTTGTCCTATTCTAGATCTAGTGCAAGGTTTCAGCCCAATCGGTTCCATAAGTACGGCGTGAAAGGGAGACACATCACTTTTCTATAGAAATTTGAAAGTCTATTTTCATTCCATGGGAACTGAATTATGGATAAAAAGTAGCCTTTGTCCTATTTCAGGTCTAGAACTACATTAATGCAAAATTTCAGCCCGATTGGGTAAGTAGTTACGGCGTGAAAGAGTAACAAACATCCATCCATCCATCCATCCATACATACATCCATGCATACATCCATACATCCAACCTTTCGCATTCATAATATTAGTGGGATGGGATAGTGGGGTTTTTGACTCTTTTTCTTATTTTTTTGTGGAAAGAGTTTTTTTTATTGAATATACTTGTTTTACCGTAGCTATCCTGCACCTTATATGCGCTGTGCATCTAGAATCTTCTGTTATAACTATTATAATACTGCCCAAATATTTCACACTAGCCATTGCCCGTGGCTCCGGTTGCATTTATTCAATCTTTGCGCCGTTTTCTTAGGCGTTATTTTTAATTTCCAATTACCAAAGTTTATTTAGTTATAGCACATGTAAGAGTTTTTTTAGCATTTAGTTTTATTTTTAAGTTCTTAAGTTATTTCAGTAATTTAGTATGTTAATACCTATTTTGTGGAAAACAAGACTGTCTAAGCTTACGAGTTGGTGAAAAGCACTATAAGTAGGCTAAGGTTCTTATGTAAATAAAGCAAAATAAATAAATGAACATGCCTTACAGCCTGTGTATTTTTCAGGGTCACAGACAGACACACAGAGAGACAAAAATTCTAAAAATTATTGTTTCACCCTCAGTATAATACTAATAACACATTTCAATTGAAATTTCGGAAAAATATTCAATGTAAAGACGGTTTATTATTAGTTAAGATATAGTTTTCCAAAATGGTTTTAAAGCGGCGAATAATATTCTTTGGAAAAGTTTTTCAGTACGAGCGGTAGAATATGTGGTTTCGTCATATTAAGATGGCATTCTATTTAGACTTGGTATAAACATTGTTACGATCGGAATTCCCGAGGGGGTATCTCAGAGTGTGAGCTGTGAAATGTAAGTCACAGTCCAGAGGCGCAATGGGTATATCGCAAAACGAAAGAGATAAACATATCTGAAAAAGTGCGTGTCCGAGAAGTGCAGTGAAACAAGAAAAGGTTGGATAATACTGATTTTTAATCAATAAAATTTCATAAAATTCACAAGAGAGTATTTTACGACAAAACGCAATTATATGTCTCAGATAATAGGTTTGTATGTTTCTAACAGTCATTATTGTAATTTTTACTTTAATATTTTGGACAAACTGCTGTTTTGAACTTAAAATTTGCATTTTTTTCGAAGCAGCCAATTTTTCTCTATCACGTTTTGGTCTATGTTATCGTCTTCGAACAACATTGTTTGAGAACCTTATCTGTTGTAGTTTTTGAGTACTAGGTAGTGTTTGAAAATCTATTTTTTACTACCTATATCACCTCAAACCGCCGCCGCGCTGTTTAAGGCGACTCTATTCGCCTTAACTCCAATACTAGCGCTGTTCGCTGATAATATCCTTATTGATAGGTACTTGCTTTTTTTTTCTTTTTCAACATATCCCATACAATTTCCATGACTTGAACCTAAAAGATTTATCGAAATCAAATACATACAAAAATTAAAAGCGTATAAATTCCTGGATTTTACACATATTTTCAAGAATGTTTATGTACCGTAATTTCCTAGAAGCGATACAACAAATCAAATAATTTTAGGTTCACAGCATGGTATATTTTATACTATTCAAAAATGTTTTTGATTTATTTCGTTTTTTAGGATATTTCTCCGGAAATCATAGGAAGACCCAAAACCATTCCCGAGTTCGGTTAGTTCCGTACGAGTTCGGGAAATGAACGTTAGGGCCAACCAATAACAGTGAGTCAGTCAGTGCCGTGCGCGACTGACTTCAAGGCTACAGGCCTCTTAACGGACGATAATTGATAATTGACGATGTGAGCCCTATTGCCGTACTTGGAGAACAAATTGGACCCACAGCATAACGTGCCTTTCGAAGCACATAGCAGAACGAATACAAATGTGTCACTCCGGGATTTGAGCCGGCAATCTCCAGATCAGTAGTCGGACCACTACACCACAGTACCAACCCTTAACTAATTGGAGAAAGACAAGAAAAATAAAACGAATGAAACGTTTTAAGACAGTCTTTTATGTTATAAAAATAACGGAGAACGGAAAAAAAACACTCTTTCATTGAAGGTAACTTTCAGGATAACTTATTTTGAAGCGCAGAGGGCTTAGGTGCTCAACAAAAAAGTCTTTTTATGCAATTTGAGAAGAAAACCGTTTTTATAATTTAAGCCAGTGGTCCAACGATGAAATAGGAAGGATTTGTTTGTAATCCTGCTGAAATTGCCCAAGGGAAATGGAGTAACTCCTTCTGAAGACTACCATGTTTTATGCATGGATTGGTGACACTTTAAGTATTTTTATTCTGTCATGTTAATCAATTAGTTACGAGTATTAATAACTCCCAATAGCAAGTAGAAACGCAAAATAAGCATGGCTGATAATCCATGAATTCTAAACATTATTTAGAGTCTATTATAAACTAAAATTGGTAAATAAGAAACATACAAATTTCAAGTAAGACAAATATGTACTTTGAAATAAATTACTGTGCCAAGATTTGAACCTGCGACGTCTTGCTTACACGGCAAGTGCACTACTGACTGCGCCACCGAGGTAGCCATCCTCGAGCATTGACTATTTCTACCATACCTAAACACTGCAGTTGAAACACCAGCCTGTAATACACACACCGAAAGGTAATGAGGGCGCGTAGGTATATGAAAGACCTGAGAAAATCTTCCACAATATTTATTTGTTGTGTAGTTGAAAGAAAACCGGCGAAACAGTCGAAGCGAGATTTCTAAAACTCGATAATAAAATGGGTTTTTACGATCGAAAAGGCTGATTCAACAGACTGAGAATAGGCCTACTGATTACACTTACAACGTTAATATTGGAATTTGTTTCAGCAACCACACAGGGAAGAACGGCAAGAAGCAGTGTAGGGACAATAATAAAATTACTCCAATATCTACCATACAATTTTTTTAGGCACACGTACATAAATTATTTTGTTACCAACTATATATTATGTGGCGTTTTTTTATTTAACAGCCAAGAATTTCATATTTTTTTCGGTAGATTTCACATAGTAGGTATCCATCCATCAGCCTGTTTCGTCCACTGCTGGACATAGGCCTTTCCAGGATTTCGCCACTCTTGGCGGTCCTCCTGGAAGAAATGCCCATACTCACACACGCTAGGCAGGCGGATTGGTGAGCGCGGTGCCGAAACCCTTGCACCAATGACGCCGCTGCCTATCACCAGTCTGTTTTAATAGGTATAGGAAGATATATTTGTAGGTATCATAAACAACAGCGTTAAATTACTTCACGGGAGAAAATCCGCAGCCATCAAATATTCATGAAATATGACGTACTTTAATTATATTTGGAGCACTATTTTTTGATTAAAAATATGATGTCAATTAGAATTGAACGTTACAAACCATAATTGATTGAAAGTTCGTATGCGAGAGATTTTGTTTTACAAGTGCTGGAAAATAAATCTGATTAATAGGTCTAGGAAAAATACTTTTTTAACAAAGACGTAAGAAAATACAATAAAATAAATATACGCCAGTTTATCACTTAAAATAAATTTCTTAGCACAACCATCTCTATAGGAAAAATATATTAATAATATAAGGCCAAATTATAAAATAAAAAATACATCAATGCTGACTTTGAAAACATAATATTTTTATTATTTGCATTAAAGCCTCACCCTCCATCCATCCATCAGCCTGTTTCATCCACTGCTGGACATAGCCCTTTCCAGGATTTCGCCACTCTTGGCGGTCCTCCTGGAAGAAATGCCCATACTCACACACGCTGGGCAGGCGGGTTGGTGAGCGCGGTACCGAAACCCTTGCACCAGTGACGCCGCTGCCCGTCACCAGTCTGATTTATATAAGGCCCGGCCATTGGGGATGGATATACCGCCATCCATCGGTCCCAGGCAATGGTGGGCCGCCTGGTTTTGCCTGAGAGCTGTCCTCTTACTCTCCCCCGAATAACTTCGGGAGTATTTCCGAGTAAGATGGTGGTACCTCCACAGTCGAGCCCGGCATCAGCTCTACCACCTCACCCTACTTACATCGTTTTTCACCAACTCGTAAGATAAAGAAGTGATAACTTTGTTGAAAACATTATTTAAGGGCACTCTATTCGCCCGACCTCTCATACTAGCGCAGTTCGCTGATAATATCCTTATGTATAGGTACCTGCATATTATTTTTTTATTTTTCAACATATCCCATACAGTATCCATGACATAAACCTAAAACATTTATCAAAACCAAATACATACAAAAGTTACAAGCGTATAAAAGTCCTGGATTTTGTGAATGAATGTTTATGTACCGTAATGTCCTAGAAGCAATTCAACAATTCAAATAAGTTTAGGTTCACAGCATAGTATATTTTACACTGTTCAAAAATATTTTTGTGTCACTTCGATTTTTGTGATATTTCTCCTGAAATCATAGGAAGACCCAGAACCATTTTTGAGTTTTTTTCAAGACATGAATTTTGTCTCGCGTTAGCTTGCCTCTCACAGCGTGTTCGGTTAGTTCCGTATGAGCCCGGGAATTGAACGTTCGGGCCAAGCAATAACAGTCAGTCAGTACCCTATAATCCGAAGTTGAATGTAGAATGAAGTAGCAAAGCATAGCGACCCCGTGCGCGTCTGACTTCAAGCCGCCGACTACAGGGCATACACGTACAAGAAAAGGCAGACCAAGTCGCTGCTAATAAACAACAGAAGCATAGCAATGGCGGCCCTTTAAAAGGGTGTGGTTGGGGTTACTATGGATGGAAAATAAGCTTACTTTGATGTGAATGTGTGCGTGCCAGGCTCGTGCGCGTGCGTACCCGAAAGTAGGTTGACGGGTGCTTCAGTTTTTGGTTAGTAAAATTCCTTCCACTTTTTTTTGTTCTTCCACGAGAGTGTACCAGCATTGACTTGTCAAGATACAGTCCAAACTCGCGAAAACACCTCTGACACCGCTCGGGGAGATAATAATATGTCGTAACTTATCGGTTTTTCTTTTTAAGGGCGGTATCTGTAATATGAATGTATAGTAGTAGGATGTAAGTTTTGAAGAAAGTTACGAGTTCAAATATCTCCATTAGCCCTTTGAACAGATGGGACTATTTGTCTCAGTTCCCAAAGTCTAGTGTTCATCAATTGTTACTCAACTATTTTAGTCCTCAAAGGGCCAAGTCCTTGTCCGTAGTCTTTGTTCTCTATAAACTGAAATATTTGCTTGGTTTTGTAGCAAGACTAAGACACGCGCTGCATATCGAAAAAGAAGACATTTTAAATGTTATAAATAAACATTTAACAAAAAATTAATAAACGACTTCTAATTTTATAGTATAAATTCACAAAAAAGTTTAAAATAATCACATACTGATCAATGGTACCAAAATAACACTTTTGCCGACTTCTTTCTTCCTGAAACATATGTTATCTAGAAGTCGGCGCATTTCTCATAGTATAGAACACAAAAACCAATGTGAGAGCGCCGACATTATGTTTCAAGAAGAAAGAAGTCGGCAAAAGTGTTATTTTGGTACCATTGATCAGTATGTGATTATTTAAAACTTTTTAGTGAATGTCTACTCTAAAATTTGAAGTCGTTTATTATTTTTTTGTTAAAAGTTTATTTATAACATTTAACATGCTCTTCTTTTTCGATATGCAGCGCGTGTCTTAGTCGTGCTACAAAACCAAGCAAATATTTTACTGTTAAAGAGAACAAATACTACGAAAAGAGCACTAAAGTATAGGGTTCCGTACCTCAAGAGGAAAAAACAGGATCACTTTGTTGTTTGTCTGTCTGTCCTTCGTCCGTCCGTACGTCCACCCGTCCGTCTGTCTGTCAAGACCCTTTATCTCGGGAACGGGTGGAATTAAAACCATATACTAAAATCTACAGTCTCTTGAAGCTGTGAAAGAATCAATCAAACTTCTACGTTAACGTAAAAAGAAGATACGGGCCGTCTAAACCGATAAAAACGTATATTTTGATACTCTCACTGGAATCAAAATGTAAAGGGTATGTTCAGTTGACATGGAACTATGAAATTTGGCAAGTAATACCGTCTTATACTACAAGCATAGAGAAAAATCAGAAAACTATACATTTGTAATTAAATCATAAAAAATATAGTCTTTAACTTTGACTCGGTGGGCGAGTCCGACTCGCACTTGCCCGGTTTTTATTTTAATTTACTTTGTGTAAAAAATTAATTTCACCTCACTATAGCTGGTAAGTACAAGAAAATATTAATTTATTCATAGAGAGATGAAATTATTGCTCCGTGTGATCAGTAGAAGAAAGATTTAAGTTTTGTTTATCATCTGATACAACTGGTATCGCCAAAAGCACACTTAACATCACCTCTTCATGTTCATACATACTACAGGTCTAATTTAGACTCCAAATGAACACTGAATTATTATAGTAACTTGCCATTAATTTTGCAGTCTAAAACAACGTCTCTAAAAGTAGGGGACACGTACCTCCAGTTGATAGTGGAGGGGAGTGGATTGATGGGGGGTTCGCAGCAAGATTTACGCTGTGTCGGTTAATTGAGGTTATGTAAATTTTACTTTTGTCACTCTCACTCCAAGCGAAAAAACGCGTGGTCCGCGATGGGCGAATTCAGCGCAAAAGAGAAAAATTTAAGTTTTTTAATTTTATTAAAAATCTAATATAGCCAGCAAAAACTTGAAAATCTAAATCTAGCTATAGATATGTACTGTTAAAACCCATCTAATAATCCTAGTACATTATTATGCAAGTGCGAAAAGGTTGATATTTAGAGTCACGATTGAAAAACAGTCGGGACGAGAAATATCAACACGTTCGCACGTGTATCAAACGACGTTTTTAATACACCTGAGAAAAATTACATGAAATAATAAAATAAAAGCATTTTTGTTGCAAATCAAAACAAATACAAGTCGACTAAAGAACACGCAGTCTATTTGGCGCCAATATGTACTACAAAGACCAATGTCTCTTTCTAAAATATTTGTAATAATAATTTCTAAGATAGTTAAAATAGAATATAAATTATGACGTCTAAAATCGTATGAATTTTTAAAACATCCTTAACAATTTAACATACATAGTACATTTAATAATAAAATATAAAAGTTTGAAAATACTCATCTTATTACATGCTTACTAAATGATGTGGCTGGTTTCCCCCAGATGGCGTCAGTAGGTAGTAAAAACAAAAAGCACTAGTGCAAAATTTGTCATTTTACGCACGTAATCTATCATATCTTGAGCAGGTGTATTAAAAAATATTTTTGAGTTCTGTTCATGATTCTTATTCGTCAAGCGAAGAGAAAAAGTATGTTTGAAGACTTCGTTTCAATAATTAATTTTATCGGGGAAAATTTATTCAAAGGGGTTTTCCAAAAACAAAACCTGAAAACCAAAATGTCTTGTTTTGTGTGCAATTAAGTGTTTATTCATTCATTCATTCATTCCTGATGTCATTATTCAAAATGAAATTTATTACAATATTTGAGAGGGACGACTTCTGGAAAAAAATCAAAATGACTACTTCTATCACGAATTTTATCCTTAAAAAAAAGTTTTTATTAAAAATTTGAAAAAGAATTTGAAAGAAATTTGAAAATTAAAAAAGAGTGTGCATTATATTCTTGACAGAAGTCCAATTTTTTTATATATCTCATATTGCTAGATTCTTCAAACAAGAAAGAATAAATTATGGTTTTTCGGAACCTATCCTCTTAAAGAAGACAAGAATAATATCTAAAGCTCTCACGCAAGGCAATCCTCTTGCCCGTAGTGACAACTAGTGTCTTTTCAGACCTGGGCGGCTATTCTGGTACGTGCGGAAAAATTGCTAATATAAGGAAAAAAGAGATGTTTGGTTTACTTAAATTTATTTAAAAACTCATAAAAAGTATAAGAATAAATAATAAAAGGGCAAAAGTTCAACAAGATCTTGCTTCCCTTTTTTTTATTATTTATTATCTATAAAAAGGTAGGTACAAATACTTATAAGTAAAGGAGTACGACTATACGAAAGGAAGGAATTTATAATTAGGGAAATAAATATTAAACAGTAATTGAAAATATAGAGGAAGCGATTATATTATATTATATTATATTATAATTATATTATATTTCATACAAGCTTTTGCCCGCGACTTCGTTCGCGTGGGTTTCAGATATAAATTCGAATCAGATTTCCCATAGATTTATATAATAATAGCCTTTTCCATTTGCGTTTATTCAATCTTTGCCCCGTTTGGCCGGCTCGGGCGTTATTTTATGAACACTTCTTGTACCCTATGTGTTGACCAGGTAATTACGCTGATAATAAAGAAAACCGCGTCCAAAGCCGTTGAGAAGTTCTCAAATTATAAAAGCGTTTATTAAATCTTTACCCCGTTTATTTTATGAACCTATAATCACCCGCAATCTGCCTTAGATATTTTTGCGCACGTTCCAGAATTGAGAGCCAGTAAAAAACAATACAATACAATATTCTTTATTGCACACCAAAGGACAAATAAAAACAAACAATGTAACAATATAAGGTAGCGGGGTACAATTGGCGGTCTTATCACTAAAACTCTTCCAGAAATCCTTTGCATGGAAGAACTCTTAAAAAGTAAATATATAATATACATAAACAATAGATCGTTGTATAAATATATATATATAATTTATATAAAATATATAAAGTATATATATATATAATTTATATATTTTATATAAATGAATGTTAATAAATATATATTTAACTCTTCCTGAGCTTTTATATTTATTTTAGTAATAGTTATGAACAAAATAACATTTATTTTATTATATTCGATATATTTCGGCCCGAATATATCGAATATAATAAAATAAATGTTATTTTGTTCATACCTATTACTAAAATAAATATATAAATAAATGTGTATTAATATAGGGACAAATAGAAACACTAAACTTTAAGATCAAAGCGAAAGATAATACTGTTGACTAGGGTTTTGAATGACTGTAATGATGGAGCTTGTTGTATTGTGAGAGGAAGGGCATTCCACAGATGTACTTCAAAAGTAAATGAGTTACTGTCAAAGCACGTTGTATGAATTGGCACTGTTAGGCGGAGATTTCCAGATGACCTCAGATTTAGTTTGTTGTTTGTAAGACGAAACACGAAGCGATCTTTAAAATAAGACGGTTAAACAGGAAACCAAACCAAATATAGGAATCGTTTTAATGCTGAATCTAAATTATTATTTTAACACAGCATAAATTCTCCTGAAATCGACTCAATTTGCGACATGAAACGAACCCACCCATTACATTAATTAACATCTTTCTCTTTGTGACTGTATTTAAGTCGATTCTGAAGGCTTTAATTTTAAATAATGCATGGATTCGATTGATGGTTCTTGGTGGAATATCATTTTGAATAAATTATACACAAATTCTTGTACTTTTATTCCACATATATTTATTTTTATTCTAACTCGGCTACCAGTTTCGTATTACACATCATCGGGCCAACAAATTATTAATTATTTAACACGACAGAAAGAAAACAAAAGAAAACATTTTTAACAAGCAAATATAAAATAAGCAGAGGTGAATCACCACAGCTTGCGTTTCAAAATGGGTCCACGTCAAGGTTAAATCTATAAATAACGGCAATAAATATGTTGTGTTTCAATATCATTTTTCTATTATATGTCAGGATACACTTCTAAAAATTAAGTCAAATAAGTTAAAAAATATAAACTACAATTAAACATAAAATTTTGATTGATTAATTAATAACATCATTTAAAACATGTCAGAAGTGGTGAGGAATTTAATTCTAATTGGTCATTTAAAATTCTGTCTGCTAAAATTTTAGTTTTAGTGCTGTCAAAAATTATTTTTTTCCTAAGTAGTAATGTAGCTTCTATTGTTAACAATAAAGAACTATTTTGAAATGAAGAAAATGACGTTTTGACAGCACTTAAACAAAAATTAAAGCCTTAAGAATATGCTTAATTAGCTCTTATTTGTATTCAAAACCAAATTTTCTTCTACGGAGAGGTTTTTTTAAAAGAGGTCTCGGACGTCTTGGAAATTTAAAAAGGATGCGTGAGCCAAAAGTTGAGAAACGCTGTTCTAAAACAAGCTATAAGCCTAGTTGGTACGCTATATGAGTATGTAACATAGGTAATGAGTACATTGCGTGCCAAAGGTTGTCATCAAGGCTCTGACGGACCGACAACGTATTTATACACTTTGCCATTAATTTATGAAACTGCTGACAGTTGGGGTGTGCCAATTTCTCGAAATACCGAAAACAAAAAAGCTTTACAGCAACCCACAAAATCGGTTATTCCCAACTTCCACCATTCTTTTGTTTTAGAAAAAATACACATTGCCTTCATCAGTTCCCAAAATCATCCGTGTTTTATTACTTTCATATTATTATCGCTTCTTAGTTTCATTCTCATCCAAGGTAGCTGAGGTACAGTCAGGTGATTGAATTCAAAGGGTATGTAGTCATCTTTTTGTACAGTGGAGCCCACATCAAGCTATACACATTGAGTATAAGCTGACCTCTCATTGTACGGAAAGTCTATACAATGAGAGGTCAGCTTATACTGAAAGTGTTTAGCTTGATGTGGGCTCCACTGTACAATACATTTTAGCAATACTATGGATGCAGTGCGGCCCTTTAGTTATTATGGCACCACTATCTGATATTTTAAATTATAGGCGTTTCAAAAAGGAAGAGGTTTCGAAATAGATAAATAATTGTAGCTATTAATTTTATTATTAATATAGCATAGTTTGAGTTTCAGGCTCGAAAAAAAACATAATTCTTTGCAATGATTTATTTTTTGTACTCGAAACAATATCAATATAATTTAGTACAATAAAATCTGTCTCGAAAAATTAACAGTTAACCTAAAAATATACAAAAATCAGTCTCAATTTGGATTAAAATTAAGTATTATAAACCAGTTTAAAAGATCAAATATGAATTTCCAATAATAAAAAATATATACAAAAATCAGTTTTACTGTTAATTTAGGAAGCAAATATCTATACCATTGACGTACTACCAAGTGGACATCGGGTCTGTGCTCAAAAGTGTCCGAACCAAAAGAGAGTCAAAACCATTGAAAATTAAAAAAGGGTGTCAATCACACGTCAATCAAAATCAAGCCGTGCAGCAATGACATACGATTCAAATTAAAATGTTTTGTTTCTTAATATTTTGACACTTCACTAAGGACACTTTTTTGGTAAATTTTATACTAGTCCATGGTTTGGTATGTCAATGATCTCTACGGACTATACAACAAATAAAATAAAATAAAAGCAATCTTGTGTTATTTACATCAATACAATAATGTTTAAGTATTACGATTTTACATAGCTACGTTACAACATTTTAACTTTTAACCATCGAATACAGAACAAACTTCTAACATTAAAAAAACTTACCTAAAAACTATATATAATAACTTAATAATAATATAAAACTAACATATTTATATCAAAACTAAACTATTTAAAATAAATAAAAAATGCTTGCCAAATCGCTGCCGTCGTTGGGAAGGGTTCCCAAAAGGCTGGCGGCGTTGCCACGCTGGATGACCAGACTTTCATTTCCTTAAGCCTACACAAAAACCTCTCAAACGGCACATACGAAGTGTAAGAAAACGTGCTAAATAAGGTTTGACATTACCAACTAAATAATTCGTAAGCCAAAAAGATACCATATTGATTAGACTTGTAAAGCTCAACAAATGATCAAAAGATGATGTTATAATACATGGTAACTAGGCCAGACAAGGGTCACAAATATTTGAACACCTATGTGGCGACTTGGCCGAAGGAACTCCACACTATCCCAGATAATATGGGAGCCCTTACCTTTGCGCTTAATTGACTGTCCATCTGTGCAAGACTAGGCTACGCCCACGGCTTTGCTAGTGTTGATTTTGAGGAGCCTTAACTTGGTGTTTTCTGTAAGAGTATGTGTTTTAAAAAAAACAGTTGACTGAAATGTAATGGTGTAGTATATTTTTACAATCAGCTCCTGAAGCCCTTCATTTCGTATTCCAAAGGACATGTTTAAAAAAAAATATGGTCAAAGGGGTTATATTATAATAAGAGGGGGGGGGCTTACCAAGGCTTTTTTTTTAAACTGCTCTCTCAAATTATTGTTAGGACCTCAAGTACACGTGTACTATACGGCTTACTGGTTCATCAATATACCGCCGTCCTCTAGAAGAGAAGCAAGGTAATATTAACCATAATCCAGTATATTATATCAATCTTCAAATGATTTATCAAGTTAATCTAAGATTTATAGAGATTGGAAAGAGGCAATCAAACGAGTGACAGACTAAATAAACGTAAAGCCTTATAGCGATCATAAAATTTTAAATGAAAGCTTCTTTATCTACGTATTTACTTCCTACATTTGGCCGTTTAACAGCTTATAAGAAGTGATTCAAGGATTCTATTTTATTCTTGAGTTTCTTTTAAAGTACAATCGAGAAAAATTCGCAGATCCACATTTTACACTAAATATAATTTTGTGTAAGATTTTTTTTATTTTATAGTTTTTTATACTAAAGGCTGACCCCCTGATAATTAAGGGTGGTTTTGTGAGGTCATCTTGTATTGGGAAAAAAACTTGGTCAACTTCAAACTCGAACCTTGTTTCTGAGTTACGGTTTCAAAATAAGTGTGGAGCTCCTCACATTCAGCGTAGCGTAGCTAGCACGCTCCAGAGATACAGCGTCGATCTATGTACAGTCAGATCTGAAGATCTAAATATTGATATAACAAAAGGTAGATACGGTACGTTCTTATATCGTCAACTGAAAAATTTACCTCTTTTTAGGGTTCCTTAGTCCGACAAGGAACCCTTATAGTTTTGCCATGTCCGTCTGTCCATCTGTCCGCGGCTTAGCTCAGAGGCTATTAGTACTGGAAAGCTGTAATTTTGCATGGATACAAAATTATATAATATTAAATATAATAAAAATAAAATAAAACAAAATCTTGAAAAAAATTTTTTTTTGAGGTTTCCCTGTCGTACATGTATACTGGGGATGATTGTTTTTTGATAGGTCGTTCAAAGGCGTTGTGGGTGTGTGAAAACCATTTTTCAATTTAGGGATCCATTGGCGAAATATTAAGGTTTAAAGTGAAAATTTTAGTTAAAGTGGAGCGTCTCCCTCCCTGCTGGCTAAACGATTGTTTATAGAAATGTGAGAAAATTCACAGAAGTATTATATATAATGAATTTAAAAGGAAAACTACCACAGCTAAGTAGGCTTTACAGGTTTACGAGTACAGGTTGCGCCAAACTTTCGGTCCCCTCTAATGTATGGGACTAGAAGTTTGGCGTGGTCTGTATTAGTAGACCAACTTATAAAATGTACTGGGCAACTACGGAAGCCTACATTGCGCGTGGCCAGTTTTTTTAAACAAGCGCCACCGAACGACAGAGATAGAGCGACAAGCTATATTTGCAGTGCCGCGCGTGAGAAGCGGGGTATAAGTCTCGCAACGAGTTACGAGCGCTCGGCAAAAGTGGTGGGGGACTAGCACATGTGTTCACTCGCGCACAAAAATTACTAGCGCAGTCAAGGTCACCGCTCATAAACCGTTGCGACACTTGTACCGTATCTTCCTGTTGTTTTATCTAAGGACCTAAATATAATAACGTTCAATTTTAATTTCAACTTGATACCTCAAGCTGTTTGTGAAAAATAGAACTTTGAGAACAAAGTGGCCCTAATTAATTTTCTTCCATAATCGAGTTATTTTTTCCACTATGAGGTACGAAACCATAAAACAGATTTTTGTTTAACATGACTAGTTTTGTCACTGAGTGACAAAATGTCTTAAAGTTTTCGGTCAAAGCACAGGTAAATGAAAATTTCCATAGTAGCTATTACAGGATTAAAATGAATGGTTGACTTCTCATAATATTTCTAAGTAGTATCGTGAAATTTACTACTAATCCGAATAAAGTAAACTTTTCTCGCCCTAGATATATAATAAATACCACAATATAATAATATACAGTAAGTAAACGACGACAAATACCCGAATTTTATGCACACATACAGACGCGCGCTGCATGCGCTCCGCCTCGCCGCGTGGATCTTTATGATACACCGCAACTCGCAAGCGTTGCATTAAGTTGAAATTCGCGGTTGGATGCAAGTTAATGTGCTGGAAACACTCTTTAATATTTACATTACAGTATACCGTCATCAAACATTTTCCTTTAGTTTCCAATTGAATAAAAAATTTTGTTTATTTTTGAGCTGTAGAACAAAACCGTGACAAAAATTACATAATTAAATATTTAACGGAACCCATCGATATCATCTCAAGTCAAGTTTCCCTTTTTAATTGCACATTCACACAAATTGATGCAGACAAAAAACAATCAAACGTGGTGTAGAAAAGCGGTACTTATCCCTAATAGAATGTATTCCAGACAATAATAAATATTTTATTCATTGCAAACAGACAGTTGATGAAATAACATTACAGCAGAAAGCGTATCAGTCAGAAAGAAATATGGAGATCAAGAACCTTTTATGACTGTTTGTGTAATAAAATAATATTAAAATAAGTAAAAATAACCTTAATTAATGTCGATCGTTTTGCCGAGTGTGAATATATGTATATAAAAACAGGCCAAGTGCGAGTCCATCATCATTATCTATAAAAACGGCAAAAATATCATGTCTGTTGTATTGGAGTGAGCAGGTCCGACTCGCACTTGGCCGGTTTTAGTATTTGTTTTTATATTGGTAACAGAAATACCCGTGAAAATTTCACCTGTCTCACTATCACGGTTCATGAGATACAGCCTGGTGATAGACGGATAGACAGACAGACTCACGGACAGTGGTGTCTTAGTGGTAGGGTCCCGTTGGTTGCCCTTTGGGTATGGAACCCTAAAAATATTGGACTTATGTTTGTCCCTGATGTAAGCATTGATGAGATCTAGGAGGAAGAGCGATCGTCCTAACACTGTCCTATTTAGTACGGCTTATCATGACGTCATGTCGGAACACGACAAGTTGTTTGGTGGTACGGTTTAATCATGAGAGTTGTGCTTAGACCATGTAACAAGGGACTAGGCAAGCTTACTTATCCCCCTCTGCCGAAGTACATGAACAATTGTTTCATGTAAGTTTGCTTGTGTGTGCGTTTTGTGTTTGTGTTGCAGCTTTTGATTTAGTGTGACATATCAATTTTTCGCAGGAGTGTGCGTGAATGAGTAAATGTGTGCTGTGCGTGTTTACCTCCCCTCCCGTCAAAAACGTCAGAATAATTTCAGCACTAAGAGTCGCGCTTTGCCAGGTCCCGTGTTAAATGGTCTAAGGAGTGGTGACAAGCCACGACGAAAGGAATTCAGATTTTGATGCCGTACAAAAAGGTTTGCCATCTGAGTTGCAATTGTGTAAGCTAATCGTATTCAAATTGGATTGTCATATGGCTATTCGGCTAAGAAAATAAGCATGTTCGACAATTGAAATCGTACGTTTTTGGTTGTCAACAACAAAACAAGACAATTGTATTCATCTGACAGCCAAAAATGTACGATTTCAAATGTCAAACAGGCTAATTTGCTCAGCCGAATAGCCATATGACAATCAATTTGAATACGATTGACTTACACAATTGCACCTCTGATTTGTACGCTGAATGCATAAATCTAATAAAATTAATATTACTATATCGCCCAACCTATACTTCATTTCCGTCTTAAAATTTCATATTTTTTTATTTTAGGCTCCAAACGTAACATATCTTTTACAAGGAAATCATTTTTTTCTTCCTAAATTTGAAAAATATTTACCCATTAGTTTATAAATATTTGAAAAATGCTGTAGTTTCGTATATAAGGTGACTTTAATTTATGCACCCAAATTCTTACTGAAAACTCGGTAAGTGCTCAGTAACAAGGTTCGATGATCCTTTTTGTGAAATTCGTAAATTATTCTTTTTGTGTTCCCTACAAGCGCAAGCCCAGCTACGAGTCGATTACTATGGGACGTCAAGATTTTATTTTGCGAAATTAACAAAAAGTGTTATCGATCCGTGTTACTGATCACTTACCAAGCCTCCAGTATGAGTTTAACTGTATAAATTAAAGTCACCTTATATAAGACAGCAATAAATCTTCAAGAGCCAGTATTCGAAGTCGCGGTAAAAAGTTACTATCATAATCTTTGTTCGGCGATCGTTGTGCGGAGAGAGTAAATGATAAATTGTTAATTTGTTTTCACTGATTTAATTGATACGAATGTACTCGACTGCTGTCCGATAGCACACTGAAGGACTCAGCCACGCGGCACATGCCGCTGTGACGTCAATGGTGTTCGGTGACAAGAATTGGCCCGAACATGCTCCGGGGCCAGAAAAGATACAGATGATTTTGTTAGTTAGAATGATACAAGGTGATCCAAAAATCTTAATGTTATTGTTAATAGAAAATGATTAAAATTTAAAATGTCCAACTTATAAATATCACATATTTAATCATTATTAAACTCCCGATTCTTCTTGGAATAAATGTCTCTTGTTTTCCTTTGGGGAAGTTGATTTGTCTATTTTACGCTTACTAAGCCGAATATCCGATAACTGATTAAACACACGCGCACTAACACTCTCAATGTTTTCACTGACTCTATGCTCATTGTCTAACACGTCACACACATTGTTGCTGGAAACCGAAGTGGCTGCGGCGGCGGCGGGGCGACGCGTGCAGCTCCAGCCTCCTACACGATGACGACGCCTGTATAGCCACACCAGTATAATGCTGACTGCTATGCCCATTGCCCCGTAGCCAATCGTATACTGATGTATGTCATGAGATGATAACTGGTCCATGTCTACTTCACTTGTCTCTGATTTCAGACCTTCTATGCTTTCTCCAATCTGTGCTAAAGTTTGATTGATAATGCCTTTATCATCTTGAGCTTCACTTCGTGATATAGTTATGTTAATGATATGATTAATTTGATCGATTTTTGGAGTCTCAATGTTTGGTGAAATGTAGACCTTATTTGATTGAAGTTGTTGTGAATGTAAAGTGAACTCTTTCCCTTTTACAATACAGTTCTGATTCAATGTAATGATACCCGCTCCGGTCAGCTGCTTCACTGTAATATGATCACCACACACTATCTTCACTGTGTAGGTGTCACAACAAAAATATAAATATTGAGACGGTGTGTTTAGCTCTTTCCATTGATTTTTACAAATATTCTGATTTACTTTGCATATTTCTGTATTCTTGTTTACACATAGATCTTTGTCATGTTGTAGATAGTTAACAGGCTTTTGCAGTTGACAAACGTAAGTATCTTCTTGTAATAAACATGCTTGCAGTTCATTTATGTTCATAATAATATAGGAGTCTCGATGTAAGTTGATAGCTACGTATTGTGATATAGGAGTAATAGTCAGCATGTTGGCCTGATACTGACTAGGAACTGCAATTGCTTGATACAGCTGATAGGTATCACGAGATACGAGCGGAAATGTTATTTCGAAGATGACGTATTCATTAGTTACTCTAGTCTTGAGTCTTAACAATTTGTATAGTTGTTGTATATTGGATTGTAAGTTGCTAATAGGTAATGTGAGCTCCTTAGGTGCTTGCATGCTGATAATTTGAAGTTCTGCTTTTAGTTGCGTGGGCGTTAGGATATGTGGGCTTATTCGTCCATTGTAAATATCCGTGATAGTATCCAATAAAACTTCTTGCAGTTGCTTTAATGTTTGCAACAGATTGCTTCCAGCAAGAGCCGTTAATGTAAAATCTTGAATGTTGCTAAGGTTTCGAATTTCGGTCTGTAATATATTAGTGGTGGCTTCTAAGGAGTAAAGTTGTTTGTGTATTAATTTGTGTTGCTTTTCAATAGAGTTCTCCATGCGTTTTAGTAAATTGAACTCTGCTTCAACGACAGAAGTTTGATTTTGCCACAATTTAACTAGATAGCGTTCATTGTCTCGTACCGACTTGATGTCTTGAGTGTATTTTTCTGCGAATTGGTTGTCCAGTACTCCGAACAAGGTGTTTGCTAGGTTCCCGACTGCGTTGATAAGACCTCGGCGCCGACGCTGTCTGGCGTTCTCGTTGAAATGCTGACGTAGCAAGCGCTCATTGTAGTATTGTAATTCTTGATACGTTTGATGTAATTGCAGTAAGATTATATTGCAATTAATTTGTTGCTCGATTTTTGAACAAGTGCTGTTGAGATATACTGATAATTTAGAGTAAGCTTCGACGCCGGTCCAATATGGAGACATATCATAATAAACAACTAATGTCCATTTGTCTCGAATGATCTGTATCTTTGATATTGGGTCAAAATATAGACCTTGGTTAATCGGAAGTTGCGTTAAGCTAAACTGCTGTCCTTCCGACGATGAAATTATGGTCATGAAAAATATTAACGAGATAGCCATTGATACGAAGTTTGTTACTTTCTGCTTGACACTTGATGATTTGGCTTTTTTATTTAATTCTTTTGGGCTCTGGCTAACAGCTGATGTGTGTGTATTTTCAAGTGGCAACAATGATAACTTTGACACGGGTCTTTTAAAGTAACCATTTTTCGTCTTTAAAGTCACAACCCTGACGATACCATCTGCTCCAGGATGTACTTCGGTCACTCTTCCCATTGCCCATTTACCTGCTGGCAAATTCTCTTCGTGTATGATGACGATATCTCCCACAATCATATTTTTCCGTGTTTTGAGCCATTTACTTCTTGATGATAGTTGTAGTAAATATTCCCCTTTCCATCTTTTCCAAATGTCTTGGAATAATCTATTTATTAGGTGCCATCTTGTTCTGGCATCTTCCCCTGTTTCTATGATTGTTGTTCCTGCTCGACCTTGTAGAAAGTGGGATGGTGATAAGAAATCGATATCATCCACGTCTTCTGATAAAGCACAAAGTGGTCGTGAGTTTAAGCAACGTATGAGGTTGGCAAGGGTTAGCCTGACTCCTCCATGATAGGTTAAGTGATGAGCATCATTTATTAATAATCCTGTAAGTTGACTTTCATGTGGAATTATTATACGACATTTTTTCTCGAAGCTAATATCTGCATTAGCTAATCTGCCTCTCGCACGTAAAATACCTTGCTCATCAAGAAACGCATTCAACTTTAATAAGTCACTTTTCGCTGTCATTGTTTTGTGTTTTTGTAGGTATTCAATATCTTGTGCAAATAAACTCCTCTGTGCATGTTTGATTAAGACTGATTTTGCTTTGTTCAGTTCTTGCAACGTGATATAGCTCGGCTTTTGTTTACTTCTCGGTGCACATGCCCTTAATATCCACGCCAGTACTCGTACTATTTTTCTTAATGAATTATGTTTTAATAATAACTCACTGATAATGCTTGGTTGAGAATCGTTATTTTGAAGCACAAGAGTTTGTCTGGTTTTAAGCTCCTCTTCGGTGTTGTACTGAATGTTTTTCAGATTATTATTCTGACTAAATGATTTGAGCCATTGAGGTCCTTGCCACCACAATGCGTGTTTTTGTAATTGAGACGCCAAAAGTCCTCTGCTCGCTGCGTCTGCTGGATTCTCACTCGTGTTTACGTAACGCCAATTATCGGATGACGTTACTGCACATATGCTTTTAACTCTATTGGCAACGAATGGTTTCCAACGGCCTGGGTCTCCCTTTATCCAACCCAGGACTACCATTAAGTCGCTCCAACAGTATAATTGTATATTTTGAGCTTGTAAACAATCTTTGATTTTTGCAATTAATTTTGACAACAGCTGTGCTCCACTTAGCTCCAACCTAGGTAACGATACTGCCTTTTTATTCGGCACAAGTCTTGTTTTCGCGGCGAGTAGCGTGATTGAAGTTTGATCTTGATACCTTGTGAGTGCGTAAACCACACAAGCGTAGCATTTTTCTGACGAATCTGAAAACCCATGTATTTCAATGGTGCCGTTTTCTCGGCTGCCCATCCACCTCGGTATATTCATCTGATTTATGCAATCCATCTCACTTCTGATTTTCACCCACTCATTGTATACCTCGTCTGATACGGTGTCGTCCCATGTTATTTTCGACAGCCATACATTTTGAAATAATAATTTTAGTTTGGTCGTAATCGGTGCCAGCCACCCTAGCGGGTCGAAAACTTTTGAAATTTCGGCTAGTAGTTTTCTCTTAGTGAGTCCGCTAGGGGTTTCTTTTGACATCGTACACTCAAAAGTAAACATATCATCTGTTGGACGCCACTGTAAGCCTAATGTCTTAGATGTATCCTCTGATTTAAAATGAAAAATGATTTTTTCATCTGATGCGTTGTTTTGTATGTTGTCCAATAACTCAGGTGCGTTTGAGGCCCACTTTCTCAGTTTAAAACCTCCTGATTTAAGTAGAACATCTATGTCCTTTATGATCTGTTTTCCGTCCTCAATCGAATGACTACCATGAACAAGATCGTCACAATAGAAGGACTCTTCTACTACTCCCGCAGCTGCTGGGTACCTCTGACGTTCATCTGCTGCTAGTCTCTTTAACGTCATCATAGCCAGGAAGGGTGCTGCCTTTGTCCCATACGTTATTGTTGTCAATTGATACGACTGTAATGGTTGATCTGGAAATTTTCTCCAGATGATTTTCTGGTATTTCTGATCCACATCACTGATAAATACCATCCTAAACATCTTTTCAACGTCTGCTGTATATCCATACTGATACTTTCTCCACTTTAGTAATAGAGACTGTAGGTCTTGCTGTAAATTGGGACCTTTATGCATTAGATCATTTTGGCTGTATCCGGACGATGTCTTAAAACTACCATTGAACACGACACGAGTTTTGGTCGTAATGGACTCTGGTCTTTGCACTGCGTGATGAGGCAGGTAACAATCTGATGTGGAGTCCTTGACGGAAGGCTTCATGTGCTGTAACGTCTGATATTCGTTCATAAATGCTCTGTAATCTTCTGCTAATTTTGGTTGTCTCATGAACTTATTCTCCATATTCTTAAATTGGGCAATGGCCATTTGCTTAGAAGGCCCTAACTTCTTTTCAAAGTCATCTTGAAAAGGTATGCGAACCTCATACCGTCCGTCCTGCCTCCGTATCGTGGTAGAGTTGTAATAATCAATACACTTCTGTTCATCTGATGACACGTTGGGCTCCTTGGTGATGTCTTCAATTTCCCAAAACTTGTGAATGTTCTCAACATGATTCAAAATAACGTTGCATTGGAAAGTAGTGTTTATACTGCCACACAGAAGCCACCCCAGATGCGTCTGTTGTGCTAAGGGTTGTGTTGCGTCCTCACCCTTTAAGATACCGCCTAACATTATAGTAGAGTAAATATCAGCTCCCAGGAGTAAGTCTACTGGTCGACTTATGAAGAACTCAGGGTCAGCTAGCTTTACGCTCTCTATGTATTTCCATGAAGGTTTCAGGAATGATTTACTCGGTAAATTTTTTATAAGGTTGTTCATGATTAGTACATCTGAATTAAACGTGAAATCGTTATGCATAGAGGTACAAGTTATGTTCATCATGCCTTTGCAGTTATTCTGCTGTTCTCCCACGCCAAAAATAACACCCCTACACTGTTTTCTCTTCAAGCCAAGTTGCTGTGCGGCACTTTCTTTTATGAGAGATATTTGGGAACCCCCATCGATTAGGGCCCTCATCACATGCTGACTTCCATCTGATGCTGTTACTTTCACTAATGCTGTTGATAAGAGAATCTCTGCTAAGTTTTCTTGTGCCACGTGGGACGTGATATTCCCTTTTTCTTGATTTTTCGATGTAAATGATGGTTTCAAAACATTTGCGCCGAAACCGGATGGTGTCGTCTTCACAATGGCGTGATGCAATAAAGTATTGTGATTTCCGAAGCATTTGCGACATGTCTTGCTTGATATGCATGTTTTTCCTTGATGACTGTACAAGCAATTTACACACACATTCAATTTATGTATGGTTTTCAATTTCACTTCGTCTGATAATTGCAAGAATTTATTGCAAAAAAATAGGCCATGACGTTGATTGCAAAATGAAGAGGCGTTTGCCGACACGTGAAATGATTTTCCATATGGTTTTGGCGTAAAGTTATTTTCATACTGATAACTTTTCTTGGTAAATGATTGATTTTGATGGTTATTTGATTTGCTTGTTGAAGGATTTTCTTGTTTGCTTCGCGATGTTTCAAGCATTGTGAATTTACTTTCCAAATATTCAATAAATTCCTTCAACACGGGCAGCTCCTTTTTATTTTTGAGTGACTCTATATAATCTTCGTACGTCTCTCTGTCCAATTTTTGGGACAAAATGTGCACTAAGATGGGGTCCCAAGTACTGGTATCGACGCCAAGGTTGTTGATAGCGTGAAGACATTCTAATGTAGTGTCATGAATTTTCTTTATCTGACCCCATGCCTGCTGTTGCATGTTAGGTAGCCCCAAAAGTATGTTGGCATTCGTAGTGAAAATGAGCTTTTTGTTTCCAAAACGATTCTTTAATATTTCCCAACATTTTTCATAATTTTCAGAGCTAATCGGAAGATGTTGAATCAAACGCTCTGCTTCGCCCTTAACTTTGCTTTTTAAGAACTGCATTTTTTGAGCGTTTGATAATGAGGAATTCTTGTGAATTGCCTCGTTAAAGAGATCTCTGAAAGAGACCCATTGGAGATAATTGCCGTGAAAAACTGGTATCTCCATCTGAGGGGTTGCTTTTTCACGATGCACCACGGAAAACATTTTGGAGTTGATATCCTTTTTCAGTTTATTGTATGTCCTTTCATGTTTAGTAAATGTTATCTCATAATCCATATTATCTCCGTTCAATTCGTTATCGATCTCCCAGTGCAGAGAATCAATAACCGTCCATCGATTTTGTAAGCATCGAAGTGCATCTTCGAACTCCCACTTGTCTGTTATCTGATCAACATCTATACTTTCTACTGTTCTGATAAAAGCTTTAAAATTTATCGCCTGCTTTTTCAGCATCTCATCTGATTTGCTCAAAGAAGCACGAGACTCGGTATTTTTAGACTCATCTCTGACTATTACTTGCTGATCTCGTTTCAACTCGTCTGATACCTTACTACCTGTTAACTTTTCTGTCTGTTGTGAAACACTCGGGTTGGTATTTTCACTCTGCTCTCTCATCTGTTTTTCACGTAATTGTTCTTGAAAAGTAGACTTAATTGTTTCATAATAGTCCTTGACTTTTTCAAATTCACGAGCCGCAAAATAAGGGTGTCGTTCGTCCTTATACTCGCATATTTTGAGGTGATTTGATTGATACTCGCCCCAATATCCTTCAAGAGTATTCAACCGTCTTTTAAAATAATCGACCGTCTTACGTTCTTGCCCATCTTTTTTGAAGTTGGAAAAGAGCGTTTTCAAGGCGTCGAAGATTTCGCGTTGACCGACATAAAGATCCTCCAATGATGACATTTTTGAGCAAAATATGGAAAGATCTTACTTGTATTGGTGTCTCTCTGCTGTTGCTGTCTGTTCTGATACCTTTTAGCAATGTTTTGCTAAAGGTTCCCTGCCGCTTGTCCTCTGTTTACTGCTTTGTTTGCTAGCGAGTCTAGCTCAGCCAGCCAATGATAAAATATACACTCCCCACACCCGATTTCCAACACCACACTGATAAAAAACACTGCACCGGTTCCTCTCACACAACGAAAAAAAAAAATATCCTTTCGATGTGCAAGAGTCTGTAACTTTCGAAGGACCAAAATGTTCGGCGATCGTTGTGCGGAGAGAGTAAATGATAAATTGTTAATTTGTTTTCACTGATTTAATTGATACGAATGTACTCGACTGCTGTCCGATAGCACACTGAAGGACTCAGCCACGCGGCACATGCCGCTGTGACGTCAATGGTGTTCGGTGACAAGAATTGGCCCGAACAATCTTAAAGTAAAAGGATTTCTCAGTAATATAAATGATATACGCCGTAGCCGCACTACTGGGCGTTATTGTACTGTGGTTCTACTTTTTGTAAGGCCGCGAGCACACACGGACAGAAAATGTTATTAGCGGAGTTAGGTAACTCGTACCGCGAGTTATTTCTCTAGGGGATGTCAATTCAACTCTCTGCTTTAACTTTAATATTGCGCTGGTGAAAACATACCCGTACTACGTATTTTGTACGTGGATGTTTTATAACATTTTTATAACCTTATGGTCAAAAAATTGACTTTTCCAGTGTGCGTCGTATTGAATGATTGCATATTGCCTGAATATAATCTTTAACGTTATTTTAATAATCTACATGAATTGTTTGTTATGCGACATCATCAAAGATATATTTCTGGGTTCATTATTAATAGTACATTACGATACGAGAGCGATGAAACGTTTTCTGACGAGTCGAGAAAAAGTTTCTCGCACGAGTATCGTATAATATTTTATAGCACAAGTGGGGAAATGCCGACTTTACGCAAGCGCAGCGTGCGTAAAGCGGTCATTTTACGCACGGTGTGCTATAAACTAATTAATAAATACCCAGCTAGAGTGTGTGTACTTACATGCCAAAGGATAAGGAGGGACTTCTATTAAAAAGCATCGATTGCTTTTTAGGGTTCCGTAGTTAGTATTGCTAATTGCTGTCTGTCCGCGGCTGAGCTTAGAGACTCACTAGAAAGCTTTAATTTGGCACGAGTATACATAAAGTGGTGAAAAAAAAACGAAAATTTTTTTTTGCTTCTATCTTAAGATGGGTTGTTTCATTGGATAGTTCGTTCAAAAATATTGCGAGTGTGTGAAAACCATTTTTCCATTCAATGCTCCGTTTGCGAAATATTATGCTTTAAAATGCAAATTTTTGTAAGACTTAAGTGTTGCCCCCCTCTGCCAGCTAAGAGGTTGTTTAGTGATATGTGAAAAAGTTCACGGCAGTAATGTATATTATAATGATATTAAAAGGAAATCTATCACAATTCACAGCTAAGAAGGCTGTGAAAGCTTAATGTTTTATACATTAAGTTTGTAATTTTTATTCGAATCATTTATTTAAATGGTAAGGAACCGGTTTTTTATTAGACGCTAGTATTGCCATACCAGTTTATGCCATTTTTAGGGTTCCGTAGTCCGACAAGGAACCCTTATAGTTTCGCCTTGTCCGTCTGTCCGTCTGTCCGTGGCTTAGCGCAGAGACTATTAATACTAGAAAGCTGTAATTTGGCATGGATATAAATATTAATCATGCCGACAAAATGGTAAAATAAAATCTTGAAAAAAAAAGATTTTTAAGGTTACCTCTCATACACGTAAACTGGGGATGAATTTTTTTTTCTCGTCTATCCCATAGTGTGAGGTATCGTTGGATAAGCCTTTTAAAAACATTGTGGATGTGTGAAAACCATTTTTAGATTTAGGGTTCTGTTGGCGAAATATTAAGCTTTAAAGTGAAAATTTTAGATAGAGTGGAGCGTCCCCCCCCCCCCCCTGCTGGCTAAACGGATGTTTATAGAAATGTGAAAAAATTCACAGAAGTAGTATAATAAATTTAAAAGGAAAACTATCTCACCTTAGTAGGCTTTACAGGTTTACGAGTACAGGTCGCGCCAGACAACAATATAAAACCCATATAATGTATGGGACCAGAAGTTTGGCGCGGTCTGTATTAGTAGATCAACTTATATGTACCGGGCAACTACGGAACCCTACAATGTGCGTGGCCCGACATGCACTTGGCTGGTTTTTCTTTTTAATTTATTGTAATTTTTTAATATATGAATTTATTAGCTTAAGGTTCCTTCGAAGCACGGAGACCAAACGAAAATGAGCCCGTTCGGGATTCGAACTTGTAACCTCCAGGTTAGTAGCCTTTTTTAAATAAGCATTTTTTTAAATCTCCTATGCACGTAAATTGGGGATGAATTTTTTTTCTCGTCTATCCCATAGTGGGGGGTCGTTCAAAAACATTTTGGGTGCGTGAAAACCATTTTTCGATTTAGGGATTCGTTGGCGAAATATTCCCAAGTAGCATTTTACTCCATTTAAGAGTACACATTTAGTTCCCAGGTGTACTTGAAGCATTATTACAGTTCACTCGTGATGTATAAGCTGCATTATCGCGATTAATTACATCTATACCTGTCTAAGGGACTTATAGGAGTGTAGAGTTATACTGTTATACGATTGTTGGTGTTATAATACTCTAACAACTATCCTTTAGTCAGCCGTCTGACTAAGAGCATTATAGGAGGGTAGAGATACGCCAACCGCTGTTTAACGGCCTACTTGTACGATGTTACAGAGCTAGCATTTTAATAGAACACATGTGGTCATTTATAAAACCAAAGGCTGTTATGTTTACTTGTTTTAGACTGTTATACAGCTGAGAGCTGTAGTAGGACTTGTTTGTGATCATTAAAATTACCTTTTTTTACTGCTGTACAGAAGTGTTTAAATGGTTCACATGTGCACTGTAGGCTGTTAAAAGGACTACATGTGTTGTCTATTAACATCAATAGCAGTTTATTTGTCCACAAGTACTACTCTTATTGGCTGTAAGCTGAACATGAATGTGAATGTGATATTCTATTACACTTATCCCACAAGCTGCGTGTTATTACGTCTCGTGCAAAAAATTGTGAAAATGAATAAAAAATCCTGGAAAATAAGAGCGAGAACCGGGGGAATAAGAAGAAAAATTGCAAAAGAATATTCGCAAATTGTAAAAATAAACAGTCGATTGACAACGACGCCCGAAAATGAGCCCGTCGATACGGCTTCAACAAGTGCGACTTCAACCGTTGTTCATGGTGGTTCTGTACATGATGCAGAGGAAAATGTGCCTGAACCTGAAAGTTCCCTTCAAAATATACAGATATCAGAGTGTGGTGATTGCAGTTCTAGTGATAGTGAATACAATTTTGACTTGGACAATCATTTAACCTTTCGCAAAAAAATAATAACATGGGCTATTGAAAATCGTATTCCTCATTCCGCTTTGAATAAATTGTCAGGCATAATAAACGAATTTAAACCGGGAACACTACCGTCTGATGCTAGAACAATTTTATGCACTCCCGTTAATGTAACTTTAAAAAATGTAGATGGAGGTCTAAGATGCTAAATATCATAGTAATATTGGTCTACTTAAATATCCTATTACTATTGATATCCTATTATAATTATATATGGATATAAATATATAGCTATAAACTTTATCATAACCAGTTTTTAATACATTTTTAACTTCAATTAGAGACTAAAGTCGATTCTAAAGGCTTTAATTTTAATTTTAGTGCTGTCAAAACTTAATATTTTCCAAAGTTAATATATCTTCTCTTGTTAACACTAAGATCTATTTTGCAATAAAAAAAATGTATATTTATCAGCACTAAAACTAAAATTAAAGCCTTCAGAATCGGCTTTGGTCTCTAATTGAAGTTAAAAATGTATTAAAAACTGGTTATAATAAAGTTTAAAATTTTCAGCAAATTTTTTTAAATCAATTTATAGGTCTACAATGTCTGGTAAATCTGAAATATCTTCTGTCTGTTTACTCCGTAGTCTTCCACTAGTAATAATCTAAAAAATTACCAGAAATAGAAAGAAGTAGCTAAATTTGTTTTGGTGGCTAAAATTGATTATTTTTTGGCTAAAACTGTTGAAAATCCGCTAGATCTACCCACAAAGTGGCCAAAATGGCAACACTGACAATAACTAATCCTATCCTGGCCATCACACACGCCACGGGCGCACGCGAGTGATCAGAGGATCTATACTTATCCCGTTCCCGCCTCTATTTCTCGCTTACTTATTAAAAGGAATGCGCATGATTACTTTCAAGTTCAGAAAGAAATAGCATAAACTTTCTCTAAGTAGATATTTAAGGTGATCGTAAAGCACGTATCCAGGGGGGGATAGGTGGGATTTATCCCCCCCCCCCCCCCCGAAATTTGGCGTGACATACACGGGACTAGGAATGTTTATTCATAACCACTGTAAAGTACGTTTTGATAAAAAAGGTAGGGTACTTTTGATACTTAATAATAATATAGTACAGTGATTACAGAGGCTATAATTCACATTGTTGGTTCAATGAATGTCCCCCCCCGAAACAAAAGTCTGGATACGTGCCTGGTGATCGTACACCCGTCAGCTCCGTACGCGCCAAGTCTGCTAGTGTAACCATATTTTACAGAATTTTAACAGATAAATATCAGAAATAACAGTTATTTATCTCATAAATAACAGGAATAACAGTTATTTATCTGATAAATTCTGCAAAATGTGGTTACACCACAGTTATTTATACTATGGTTACACTATTACACTTGCTGACTCGGCACTTTAAAAGATTGTAAACAGTGTTTGTTACTATGGCTTAGTGACAACTATTATTTTCTGTCCTTTTCTGTCGCAGGGCATAAATGTTGTCCCTCTTTATCTAGTTTGTTAACATTATTTTAAATACCTCCTTGAACAGAGTAGTGTTTTTTGTAAGTGTAAATGTCACCGGCAATCTGTATAATTCAGGTATTGTATACAGTACCTAGGTAATGTATACAATGCCTGGGGCGTCCCGGCAATGTATGAAATATTATGAATATTATTGTCCGTTACATACTTTACCTAGGCAATGTATACAATTCCTAGGCAATGTACTAAATAAATAATATTTCATACATTACCTTAATCTTTTTGGCATTGTATACAATACCGGATTATACAGAAAGCCGGTAACATAAATACTCTGAGACCAAACTGTGTGTCTCACACGAAAACAAAAAGTGATTTTTGTTAGTTTGTTAGAACATTTTTACTTTAGGTACTCATACTTGACTTAGTACCTGGGCTAGGCGATTTAACGGACAATAATTATTATTGCGGATCTCTAAAATTTCAGTATATTAAAAGAATTAAACGATGACACAAGTGACCTGAACTACATCTTAAAGCTGTACATAAGTTCACAAGTGGGACTTTAAATAGAAAACAGCATTCTAACAGAACACATGTGAACCTATATACGCTCCACCGCATTAAATTGGAGTTATAACAGTTCACATAGCCGTATTTCATTTCCACCATTTTGTTCTAACCTAAAATATTTACCAAATAAATCTCCAAAATTATCATGCAGATTTATCACAAAATACGTAGATAGAGCGATTGAGTTTTGGTTTCATGTTATAATTAATTACCGTAGTATAATTATAATGCCAATATAATATCAAACACTGAAAATTGTAGATTTCCTCTCAGCCAGTTTTAAATATTTTAAAATGAATATCGCGTTTTTACAGAGGCGCGTGAATATTTTAGCTGTAAATATGTATATATTTAACGATAAAGTTGCATTCCCATGGCATTAACATTATTAAGTATTTAAAACAGGTACTACCTCGTGTTATCATACATTTTTATCCTTGATCCGCCGGAGTTTGGTTTCTGATGGCACACAAAAAATCAACTATGAGGATAATAATTAATAATAAAATAAAGAAATAATTTAGGACACACGTGAACTTTAGGTAGCACTGGAGTAATTTTGTGGGATTTTATAACTGTGAAGGCTGTGTATTTAGCCACTTGTTACTCTTTATTACACTCATGTACTTAGTATGGTTCACACTGCGTCCCATATAGTGCCGTAAGTCAGCCTTAAGTCCGATGTTACTACTTAAACAGCTATTATAATGCTATTATACTGCTAATGTACAGCCATAGTGAACTTAAGGCTGTCTAATTTGTGCCCAAACTGGTTCTATAAGAGCATTATAGCAAGCTATACAGCTCTTATACAGCTAACTTACACAGCTTTTGGAGTACATGTGAACGACTAGACAGCTTATATAGAACCCCGAATGCTACTTGGGATTAAGCTTTAAAGTGCTAATTTTTGTTAGAGTCATGGCCCGACACGCTTTTGGCCGGTTTTTTATAGATATTACACGCTAAAAACAAATTTTGTATACCATATCACATTATCGTAATTTCTTATTATTTCATTTGAAATCTGAAAAATGAATTTCTTAATACAGTCATACTTTACCTTATATTTAAAAGCGTGGATGAATATTACATATTAAAATACTATTGCTTCTTCGTCGAAAAACCCTCTTATTACTTGTGTTAGACCTAGACTTCACTAAAGTTTTACTTTTGGACACGAAAACCTTTTTGTATCCTTTCCCGTCACATCCCTGATATCGTCTTTTCTCGAATATTTTAACTAGGTATTGTCGCCCGCATGTCAACCTAACCAATAGCAGATCTTATTGTACCGCCATAGGAGTTGATACTGATAATTATAGTGAATGTACACTGAAAAAAATAATCTTCCAAACATAGAAGACCAATCCATCCCTTTTGACTCAGAAGTAAACATTCAATTCTATTAAGATGGATTTTGATGGATACCTAATTGTGAAAGGGAATATTAATGTAGAAGATTATCCCATCATCGTGTATTCATTCTAATACATTTTCTTTGCAAATTTTCGTCTGTATTAGTTGAAAATCCAAAAAATCCTTCTGAATTTCGACAGGGAAATTCCAGTTTTCTAAATTGGTGGGTAATTTTTGGAGAGAGTGTTAATGTAGAAGATTATTCCATCTTCGTGCAATCCTTCTAATAATTACCTTCTGTAATTTTCGTCTGTTTTAGTCAAAAATCCAAGAAATCCTTCTTTATTATGGCAGGAAAACTGCAGGGTAAAGGTTGGAGGGAAAAGGTAATTTTTTGATAGGGAACGCAATCAGACGGA
Organism: Ypsolopha scabrella; assembly: GCA_910592155.1. Taxonomy (NCBI): domain Eukaryota; kingdom Metazoa; phylum Arthropoda; class Insecta; order Lepidoptera; family Ypsolophidae; genus Ypsolopha; species Ypsolopha scabrella. Next base: position 23,411,718 of record OU342978.1, on the reverse strand, counting down.
TAAACTCAGAAGACACCTGTGATATTAATGCAGATAGTTTAGGTTGTTTTAAATTATTGTGTAGAAAAGCTCTATCTAAAGTTAAATGATGTTTGTTAGTTTTAGTAGTTAGATATTAAGATAAAATTTAGAATTTGTAAATTATGAATGTAATTTTAGTAATTAAGAATTTAAGATATGTGTATACTTACATGTTATACGTCACTGATATAAAATGCATGCTGTGATTACCTTAATAAGTTAGAAGTTTAGCAGTTATTTATGTTCAATGTGTAGTGTTAAAATTAGCTTACTAACTACTGGTTTTCCTAATAAAGAAAATAAATAAATAATAAGAAACTCAGGAATTTTTTTTGAGTGTACCTTGAACTAAATGAAGGTACATAAATGCCAAACTTTAGCACAGCCGTATTCCTATTACTCACGGGCCAATGGACAGAGTGCTTTTATTTAGCCAGAACCCTAAAAGTCTCGTCTGTATCCAATGACATTTATGTACTGGTTATAAAGCAGTCAAAAGTCGTGTCTGTAGATTGAACATTTTTGCAAAATTTCAAATGAATTGGGTCATACTATGTCTTTCTGTTCCATTTTATATAACTCGAGAACCACGAAACGGGTTTTTCGTTATCATCATATATAAGGTCCTACTATATCCATATGTCCTCCATATGTGAAAATAATTCTAGTAATGTATTGTTCACAATCAAGAAGAAAAAAATATTTTTTGATCAAATATATAATAAATTTTTTTTACTTCCTAGTACAAGGTGGTTCAATCAACTGACAAAATTTCTATGGAAAGGTGAAAAAAAGATAGCGCAATTTTTTTTTTGATTTGGTTTTTGTTGGGGCTACTCGAACATGTGTTAAATTTTTTTCACTTTGAATTGTATGTAGGACCTTATACATATACAGGTTGAAAATGAACCCTCTACTAGCCCTGCTAGAGGGCCTCTAGCTTTATTGAATCTATGAATCAGAATCAATAATACTGTCCATAAAAAAAAATCTTTTTTTCATACTTTTTTTTGGTTTTCAAATTTCGAAAAAATTGCCAATGTACGCGACGCAACATGTGACTGTCAATAGACGGTATATATTCCCGGTTATAAGTAATGCAAAAAGGCTATGTACAACACATAGGTTTTGTAGAGCGTCGTCTTTGTCACCGGAGTATTTGTGATTCTGTGGCGGTTGATATCTTTTTTTATATTATTTACAATATTTATATGGAAAAACACAAAAACATATATATTTACAATTTTAGATATATTTTGACTGATACCGTGGGCCGAAATATATCGAAAATTGTAAATATATATTTTTTTTTCCATATAAATATTGTAAGTAAAGGCTCAAAAAGAGTAAAATTACAATTATTCATATTTCTTATATTATGAATCATGACAAAAGTAACAAAACATGTATTGTATTTTTTTGTATCGAACATAGAACGATTTCCTTTGTTATAGCTAGAGGGTTCATTTTCAACCGGTATATCATCGCCAAAAGCTGAAAACCATCGATAATAGTTTTTAATGGGGGGCTATACCAATTTTGTCTCTTTTCAAATTTATTTTAAGGTAATAAATAGCTATGATTAAATTTCGTAAAAATATATGTCATATTTTACTCTTTGATCTTAATATTTCGGCCGTTCAAAACATGACTACTTGAATTTTCCTCGATCCGATTAAATCGCAAAGATAGGTCTAAACTATGATCTAAATATTATTTCATTTGAACTATATTAAGTTTTGGACAATAAAACTTCTACTAAAATGATCGTCGTTAATAATGTGATATAAAACAGGCGTCATATTAAAAACCTATCCCTCTAATTCCAAAATCCTACTAATATTATAAATGCGAAAGTTTGTGCGTGTGTGTGTGTGTGTGTGTGTATGTTTGTTACTCTTTCACGCTGAAACTGCGGAACGGATTTGGATGATATTTAGAATGAATATAGCTTATACCCTAACTTAACACATAGGCTACTTTTTATCCCGTAAAAATGCATGGTTCTTGTAGGATATATCAATATCATAGAAAAATCGGGTGTCTAATTAGCGCGATCCTAATCATTTGTGGTAAATAAGACACGGCTTTGTTATTTCATACATCAGGTGTCTAATTGGCGCGGTCATTAATCGTTTGTGGTAAAATAAGACAAGGCCATGTTATCTCATCACACTTCACACTAATATTCTCTTTCACGCTGAAACGGCTGGACGCATTTGGATGAAATTTAGAATGGATATAGCTTATACCCCAACTTAACACATAGGTTACTTTTTATCCCGGAAAAAAGCATGTCGTTAAACCGAATAACACGCAGGCGGAGCCGCGGGCAAAAGCTAGTAATAAATAAAAACACCTCGAAACCGCGAGCTTTATGCGCGTCTCGTTTCTGCTGAGCAGGATGAACATTGTGCAAAATGTAAGTGTTGGAGCAGGACATATTTCGCTGGATAAAAAGCTAGTCATTTATAACATAAAATTATCACAAAAGTAATTCTCCGAAAGTAACAAGAAATATCAACAAATAAAGAATTCAATTTCAAGAAATCGTCGGGCTTTCTTCGTCAAATAAATCGATCAAAATCGTATTTTATTGGTGTTTCCGAAAATCTTCCGGAGATCCTTCTTCGTGTTTCATTAATTGGAATTGAATATTAAAGGAGAAATTCGATATAAGGATATAATTAAAATCTCTGCCCGCTATGGATTTGAACAAGCAATTTAATTTAAAGGTCACTTTACTTTGATAACCTCGGACCTCTATAACATTATGTTTAGGGGAATCTCCGGGCTATGTGAATTTAAATCCTTTTTTGTGAGGTTTCCAATATCATTTTCTCTGTGATTAATTAGGTAGCTACATATGTTTTAATCAAACTGAACTCTTAATTAAAAACATATTTTTAATACTAATAAATTAACAGAAATGTTGCGCGTATTTATTTTGTAGACTACACAAATGAAAAACAATCATAGGTTAGCCTAAAAAATAATTTAAATGCCGCAAGTATTTTTCGGTTAAAATCACACTAATATTATAAATGCCAAAGTTTGTGTGCATATGTTTGTTACTCTTTCACGCCAAAACGGCTAGACGGATTTAGATGAAATTTAGAATGGATATAGCTTATACCTTAACTTAACACATAGGCTACTTTTTATCCCGGAAAAAAGCATGTCATTAAACCGAATAACACGCGGGCGGAGTCGCGGGCAAAAGCTAGTTGAATTTTGGTTCCCTGTACGAATCGACTTGGGGTTATATAAGTATTGGGCCACAATTAATAGTTTTCGTATTTTGCAATAAGGATAATTGAACCTTGATTCTGTCACTTAAAGAGTCTTCAGTATGAATTTGGCTATAGCAACTAACGTCACCTTATATGCGCTAAAAGGTAAAGCTTGACCGGGCCGCCCAAGATCGTATACCGACCAAATTGACGAACTAAGAAGGACCAAGTCAAGTTAGAAAAAATGTTTTATTGAAAGGAGATTACCACAACAAAAAACGTCATATTATCGTGACATGAATGCGTAAGGGGGTGTCAGAGATATTACTAAGTGTGAACTGTGCAGATCAAGTGCAATACAACTACGAGTATAATAAAGTATAGAATAGAATGACGTTAATAAGATCAACTTAGATCATGATTATTATTACACATGTTCACAAAAAATATATAAAAATTTAATTATCAATAATCAATAGAATATACACAAATAAAATAAAACATAAATATATATATAATATATATATATATAATTAAAACAATACTTTGACTGCTGTCAGTACATGAATCATGCTGCAATGTTTCAAGTACTGACAGTCAAACCGTTCCGCGAATGCGTTTAGGATACAGTTGCGGCTGGCCCGCACCCTGTGCAACAGGGATGTGCAGCTCCCGCGCATCGTTGCATCACAAGCAATCCACATGCGTGTCTGCGAACATCCCCGAAGCACTACCTAAGCGAAGCAGCCCCAAAATTATCCTTACCGCATTGTTGTATTGGACACGTAGCGCGCTGTACTGTCTTTGCGTATAACTCACCCACAGACTGCTCGTGTAGAAGGACGTACAAAATGCCCTGACCAGGGTCATAGTATAAATATACTGTGACAGGGTGGTTTTGACGTTTATTGAGCAGGGAGCAACTCTGCGGGCTATCATATTAGCATACATTGTATAAACAATACTTATTTAAAATTCTCTAACTAGATGGTGAACTAAATGTTTTTGTTTGAGATTTTAGTAATGAAAACCTACCTAAAAGTAATTAAGTAATTGCACTGATTGACTGCGAGATTTACTTGGAATAAGAAAAACTATGTCAGCAAAACTAGTTTGTTCAGGTTGCTTATGTTTTTTTGCAATTCAAAAACTAATCTGATTTCCAGGTCCTAAAAAGATAAACTTTAAAGAGCTAACTGGGTTTCGTTAACGGACCACTTTCCACCAAATATTTTTTTTTCAGGGGTCCGTACCTCAGGAGGAAAACACGGAGCCGTTATGGGATCACTTTGTTGTCCGTCTGTCTATCCGTCCGTCCGTACGTCCGCCTGTCAAGACGCTTTATCTCGGGAACGCGTGGATGTATTAAACTCAAATTTACAATCTCATGAAGCTGTTAAAAAATCAAACTTCTAAGTTAACGTAGAAAAAAGAATGCTGCATAAAACGTATATTTCGACACTCTCAAGGGAATCTAAATTTATAGGGTATTTTCCGTTGAACTAGAACTATGAAATTTGGCAAGTAATATCGTCGTATACTACAAGTATAAAGGAAAAATCTGAAAACTATACATTTTTAATTAAATCATGAAATATAGTCTTTAACGAACCCTTGGTGGGCGAGTCCGACTCACACTTGTCCGGTTTTGTCTTTCCATACAAGTCGAGTCAGTTATTAAAATAAATTAAAAAAATTACGGAAACCTAAAAAGTAGACCGACTCTGTGGCCAAGTGGTAGAACGCCTGCCTGCTAACCCAGAAGTCGTGGGTTCGATTCCTGCGGTATTCATTAATTTGTGTTCGGTTTGCGTGCTTCAGAAGGCATTTTTTCGGTTAGTTTGTGCCCGAAGTACGGCGATAGAGCTCACCACCCATCACGTTTGCTATATGACTATATGACGTAATATTCTTCGGTGAAAAGCGTGGACTGTGACTTGAATTTTATACATCTTGAACACCTCTGCAATGCTCGCGGGGATTCATGTCGTAAGGATATGTAAAAAAGAAAAAATAAAAAGGTACATTAGAAATATTGCTTCTGTCAATTATAATGTAAGGGTCTTATTTATATTGGTGTCAGTTATATAAGTTTAACAATGCTGTAAAAGTTTAACCCGAGATGCAAATATAGCCCTTTTTATCATAATAATCAAGGACTAATAATGTCTTCACTGAAAACTGGAAAATGAATGGAAATAAGCATTAGATCACATTTACATTTTGATGAATTAGTTTTTCAGTCAATTATCACAAATATTAATTAATGAGGAATCGGTGATAAATTTTCAGGATAAAAAATATTTATTTAATTTTATTTTATTAGTGTACGGTACATCATGGATGAAGCTTTTAGTTTTGATATACTTAATGTTACTAAAATCTTATTTCTAATTAATAAGTAATAAATAAGATTGGATTAACATGAAATAAATCAAAACATGTATCGCTAACTTGTTTTTAAACACGTAAAATGGACTGTATGATTTAAAAGTCTCAGATAGATATCAAAATCTGAAATTTATTATTTTTTATAATTATTCGCTCATTAATGACACAATTTCTTAATTTTAATATTTTTTCTTTAGAGTGAAACTTTTAATCTTGTAAAATACCTTCAACATTTTAAACACAACCTGTTTAGCTTTTTAAACGGGTCTCCAAAAAAAACAAGATTGAATACCATCAATCTAGATTACCTAAAGCCTCCAAGAAGTAAAAAATCCACCTACCTCCCAAAAGCCAGAAAAGGGCACGGGAAGTCGTTCTTTCTCCGATTTTGGACACTAAGGTTTGTATTCCAATCACTGGTATTACGTTTGAAACTCCACTGTATCACATGGCGATATTTTTTTGTCACACACTGCACATCACTATGTTTTATTTTTAATTTTTCTAAGGGGGTAAAACACTCAAAAATCGCTGTTTTATGTTAAGGCGGCACCGAGACGCTCGGAAAAAGCGGCGTGGACGTGCGCTACCCAGCGCGCCCGCTAGAAACTGAATTTTCAGTTGGTGGCGCCACCGCTGCTTTCAGAAAATACCGGAAGATTCCCAGGGATTTTCAGAACGACGGGCAATAGTTACATTCAATGTCATAGTCGGGAGCGAGATTTCAAGATATTGGAAGTTTGTTTTGGTAATTTTATATGTATTACTGATATTTGAATAGAAATCTGTATACATATTTTTAGAACCTTATTTATGAGGAAAGGTATTGTGATTGTGTGTGTACCCACAACAAAACATATCTTAGGGTTCCTTCGCAAAAACGAAACCCTTAAAGCGGAACCTCGTTATTGTCCCTTTGAATAAATTTCAGCAAATCTAGACTAACAATATAGTAGAAAAAGAGTCATTTCTGAATATTTTCGCGAGATTTTAAATAAAATGGGTCATTGGTATTGTACTGAGTGAGGCCAACATAACAATTTTTAGAATTTTATCAGTCTGCATGGATGTTCCGTTTTAACTCGTGAACCACTTAACGGATTATTTTTTTCATTATCATCGTAGTGACCTTGATCAACATATAGGCTATAAGGATGTTAATAAAATAACGCCCAAGCTGAAAATAAGGCAAAGATTGCATAAACGCAAGCGGGGCCACGGGTAAAGGCTAGTAAGGAATATTTTGAAGAAAGTTTGCTCTCTATAGAAGGGTACCTAGTCTGAATTGACAGAACTTACATATTGTTTCCGACTTACTCTTAAAGGTCTCCATCCCCTTAGATTCTGTGAGCTCCTATTACAAAGAAGCACAAGCAGCTTTGTTTACAATGAAACTCTACGACTATACACGTAATCCAATTACAGAGTTGCGATAAAAATGTGAACCCTATATCGTGTTTTCTTACTTAAATGATATCCGTTAAACTACTAGATCGATTCGGGTAATTCTTTGGATTATAGGATGACAGTTTAGGGAGATATTTACATGGGAATACTGACAAACTTATGAATGCTGTGGCCACGTGCTAGACTGCTAGGGCACCCGCCTGCTAACCCAGAGGTCGTGGGCTCGATTCCTGGGGTGCACATTCAAAAATCAAAAATATCTTTATTTAAATAACAAATTGTAAGTTTCGAGTTTCCCCTTTTAAGTTATAAAACCTGTATTAAGAGAGACCCGCTCTTTCTGCGAATCTATAGTTACATATTGTAATTTATTACATTAATTTGTGTTTCATTCAATAGCCATTACCTATCGTCGGTGAAAAGTGAGTGTACCAAGTGTGGACTGTGACTTGCATTTCACAGTTCACACTCACTCGGGACGAGATGTTTTTTCTTGTATTTTTTCCAAAGTAACAGTCTTTTTACACAGGAGTAATTTCTCATACGCATTATGAATATAATTTTCCAACTATGACAAAGGTAGGTTTGTGAATGTCGAAACACACAAATTGACGACAGTCACTGTCGATAAATTATGTTTGGTTTAATATTTTATGAAACCGGCCTAAATAAGTACTCGTAGCGCCATCTGTTATCCGATCAAAACAACACTTACAAACTTGCAAGCAGTAAAAGGGCTTTTGAGGATGCGAAATAAAGCTTTGTATTTGATAGCAGACGTGTATTTTATAGCGACAATGTGCGGGTTCTGTCAATACATTTTAGAGAACCTTTTATATAAATTACAAAGCGGATTTGATTATGGTTTGCACATTCAAAAATATTTTATTTCCGTTATTATTGTTAGATAACACATGTCCTAACAAAATTAATGATTTTCCAGATGTTGTGTCAGTGAAACATACAATATCTCAAACAGTAGCGATTACCGCCTACCATGGGTATGTTTGTCTTTTCAATCCTCAACTATGGCTTAATTATGTGGGGGAACTCTGTAGAGGTTGAAAAGAAACATGCAACCAATGTGTGGTGCTTGGTTCAAAGACAGCTGTAACCTCTTTAAAAAAAAATTGAAATTTTGCCTCTGCCGCGTATGTATATTAAATAAATTTGTTTGTTGTTCTAGCACAACATCAATATTGTTTTCTTAAAAAATACTGATGCTTATGAAAAGCAGATATGACATAAAGATAATCTTTATTTGCTTAAATGTAAATTAGACATATTATATACCTATATATGTAGGTAGTTGATAATCTGACTATAAAAAAGTGATACACTATATGAGACAGGTAGATGATGTTTTGCTTAGTATTTTAACTTACTATCTCATTAGACAGGTAGACTAAGATATGTATATATATTTTTTTCCTCATGACACAATTTCCTCATGTCTTTTATATTTTTATCCTTTTTTAATATATTGTTTAGTATTATTTTATATAAGTTAAAAAATACTGTAATAGTATTAAGCCATATTCAGAAAAAAAAACTACTGATACAAAAGACATGATCTTGCTAAGTTTCTTGCCCTTTTTCTTAGCAAGATTAATCGAATCGGCGGATTTAGGCATTATATCTATTTGTAGTTTATTTATCTATTAACTTATTTATTCATTGAATTATGTAGGTATGTATATACAATATTTTAATTTTTTTACTTATGTTAGCATATATTTGGCTAGGCATTATATTTATTTAGGGTCTATTCAGTTTATTTATCAACTTATTTATTAATTGCATTGTGTAGTTATAATAATATTCTTATTCCAATAAGTCTTTATTTTATGCATGTGTATAACTTTAGTAGCCCAACTTAAATATAGTTTTTTTGTATATTTCCCGTATCATATTCGTTTCATCATAAATATTATTTTTATACAGATTAGATTTGACATGTAAAACGTATACTTTATGTATCTATTTTACAAATAAACAATTTGAATCTTTGAATCTTTATATTTCAAAAGAATGTTTTTTGCATAGCGATCAAAATTTTCAATACATTGCCACAAGAATTCAAAAGCTTGCCAACAAAAATTCTAAAAAGGAAATTACATACATGGCTCCAAGATAAATGCTCTTATGATATCAAAGAATCTAATAAGTATATGATAATGTATACACGTACAGTATAATAAAGAATAACGTAAATGATGTAAATTAGCTTTTAATGTTGCATGTTAGTTTTTCCTAAGAATAAATATTTGCATATTATATATTAAGGTAAAATGTCTGTTTCTAGTATAAAGATACAATAAGACCCGTTTATGCAAATAAATTTTTACATTACTTTACTTTGCTTACTAGTTTTTATATGACATTTTATTTAATTTTATTTAAATTGTATGATAGTTGTGATAGTTTATTATAATTAACCAGTGCATTTCCATATAAGCAATAAACAGCTGTACCCATATAAGGTGACTTTCGTTTAAACAAACAGCCTAAATTATACTGGAGACTTGGTAAGTCCTCGGTCACGACACGACCAAGATTAGTTAATTAAATAGACAAAAATAGGTGCGATGGCCTAGCAAAGCGAAGCGGACCAAGGAGGAACGTGTTACATGTAATTTTGTGGATCCGAGCGTAACGACACTTAGTTTGACAATTTTCAATAACGTGTTCTCAGTTTTTCACGAAAAAGTGGTTTTCGCCGTCTACAATGACATTATAGGTATACCTGTAGTCATAAATAACGAAATGATTATATGGTCAAATGTTATTCAAAGATATTTCGATTTAAATACGCTAAATTAATGAATGGTATAGCATTATTTTTGTTTATAGTTTATTAAGTTTATTGATCAACTTATTTGTTCATTGCATTCCATCCATCCATCAGCCTGTTTCGTCCACTGCTGGGCATAGGCCTTTTGAGGCTTTTGCCACTCTTGGCAGTCCTCCTGGAAGAAATGCCCATACTCACACACGCTGGGCAGGCAGGTTAGTAAGCGCGGTGCCGAAACCCTTGCACCAGTGACGCCTCTGCCCGTCACCAGTCTGTTTTATATAAAGCCCGGCAATTGGGGATGGATAAACCGCCATCCATCGGTCCCAGGCAATGGTGGGCTGCCTGGTTTTGCCTGAGAGCTGTCCTCTTACTCTCCCCCGAATAACTTCGGGAGGATTGCGAGTAAGATGGTGGTACCTCCACAGTCGAGCCCGGCATCAGCTCTACTACCTATATTGGTTCATTGCATTATGTATATATAATATTTTTATTCCTATATTTATTTATTTTATGCAGGTGTAAAATTTTATCACATTTTTTAGTAGCCCAACCTTAATATTTTTTATATGTATATCCCGTTTTTTTTCATATTCTATTGTTTTTGTGAAGATTAACTTTGACCTGTAAAAAGTGTACTTTATGTAGGTATCTATTTTACAAAACTAATAAGTAGCTCAGGGGTAGAACGCTGGCCTCTCAATCTTTGAGATCTAGGTTCGATCCCCGGCCGGGCATGCACCAATGAGTTTTTTGGAATTTATGTGCAGAGTATTTAATACCCACCACTTGCTAAACAGTGAAGGAAAACATCGTGAGGAATCCCGCATGCCCTAAAAAGCGTTTAATGTGCCCAAAGTACGGCGATAAGGCTCACCACCCATCATAACGTAATATATATATATCTTTATCTTTATTGAAATAAACCATGTACATACATTTTTAATAGTGTTCTCTAGTCCCTACACTAGGATTCCCTTTAGGTTGTAGGTAACTAGTCTCTAACGCTCTGCTATGATTAACCTATATATATTTATGTATAATTCAATAAAATTTAATACAATTTAGAATTTTTAGATAAAACTAATTTTATATAAACTATTTGAAATTGAATATAAATTAATATTAATATAACAAACAAAAAAACGGGATACTTATTTACAATTATACCTTATGTGTGAAATAACTTATGCTAGTGTGTATGTATTACAAGTGGTGGAAAGGAAAAGGTGGGAGGGGGTGTGTGAGTGTATGTAGGTGATTTTTGTAGGATGTATGAATTGGGATATGTGGGTAAAAATCGTTGGTGAAACGCGGGTGTGCCGAGTGTGGACTGTGACTTGCATTTCACAGTTCATACCCGGAACACCTCTGACACCCGCTCGGGGATTCATGTCGTGACAATATATTATATAGTATTATATTGAATTTGAATTTTAATAAAAGCATAAAGTAATACCTATATACTAAATTAAATTAACTGTTCTCGGAAATAAAAACCGGTCAAGTGCGAGTCAGACTCGCATACTAGGGTCCCGTAATTCGACAGTCTCGGGAACAGTCAGAAAAAAGTATTTAAAATCTTGCCCATAACTGTTTATGATAACTAAAAAAAGAATTGATTGTACCACAAAAGAGAGACAGGAATATGTTTATACCGTACTTGAAATAAAACTCAAGGATGAAAAATTTTATTGGTTTTATCATCGTGAATTTCTCAACCACTATATTTTTTAAAGATTTCTCGAAATCGGTGCGAGTAAATATAGTTAAATAATATAATATTTTTATAATCAACTCTTTGATATATACAATTTGATACCCATATTGTATTTTTAGGATATTTTTTTTATTTTTCTCTTTTTTGTATTGCAAATATTTTGAACAATTAAAAATTTTTCAATTTTTTTCTACCCCATATTATGTAGGCAAGTGAGTGATATTTTTGTAGCAGATTTCAAATCTTTGCTAAAGTTGTGAGGCTGTGACATACGGACGGACGGACGGACAGTTGGACATAGGAGTCTCACCATAAAGGTTCCTTTTACCTTTCAAGTACTACGGAACCCTAAAAAGTTGTTGTAGAAGGCTTAAAAATGGTACCATTTACGGTTTTTCTGGAAAACCCTACTAAATTTGTTGTTTTGTTTGACCCGCGACAAAAAAGTTTTTCTGACGACCTGGCCTAGATACACTGAAATCCAAAGCCCGAGAATGTAGAATCTCCAAGATATACACATAAAATAATATCTAGGTTGACATACGTATTATCCTTTAGAAGCTTGGCCAGGCCTTTGGCTGTTATTTTACTAAAACATATTTTTTGCTTCTACTTTAAATGTTTATTAGGATAAAGCTTTATTGTTTCAACTATTTATCGAAAAATATCGAAACGCCTAATGGATATCCTCAAAAATTCTCCATTGCCAAAGGTTAGCGGGCAGAAAATACTGTTAAGCTCGTTTTTGTACAATAATAATATTTTTAATACACCTGCTCAAAATTTTATAGATTACGTGCCTGTTTAGCGTTCGTAAAATGGCATATTTCGCACTCATGCTTTTTGTTTTTACTACTGACGCCATCTAAGGGAAACCGGTCACATCATTTAGTAAGCATGTAAGCCTTTGTTTTACCAGATACTCTATAATAAGATAATTATTTTAAAACTTTTATATTTTATTATTACGTATGTTAAATTGTAAAAGATGTTTTAAAAATTCAAAACGATTTAAGACGTCATAATTTATATTCCATTTTAACTATCTTAGAAATTATTAATAAAAAGATTTTAGAAAGAGACATTGGTCTTTGTAGTACAGATTGTAGTACAAAATTGCTTTTATTTTCTTGTTTCATGTAATTTTTCGCAGGTGTATTAAAAAACGTCGTTTGATACACGTGCGAAAGTGTTGATATTACTCGTCCCGACTGTCAATCGTGACTCTAAATATCAACGTTTTCGCACTTGCATCAAAATAAACTATTTTATGCAATACTAGCTTTTGCCCGCGGCTTCGCCCGCGCTGAATTCGTTTTTGTGTACTCCTATAAAATATGTTCATAATTTTCTGACCGTTTATTTTATAGTACCTATATGACCGAAAAATTTTATTGCCTTAGTGTTTAAATGAAATGGGTTACTGGTTTTGTACTGAGGCCGAAACAACAATTTTTATCATTTTTGTTTGTCTGTCAGTCTGTTTTTTTCGTTTTTACTCGAGAAGAACTCAACGGATTTGGATGTGTTTTTTTTATCATCATAGGCTATATATAGTTTTCTTATCATCATAGACTATATAATAAAGTAACGCCCAAGCCGGAAACCGGGAAAATATTGAATAAATGCTTTTATACTCTAGAACCAGACAACTCATTTAGATGCGGTTTTTTTATTATCATCTTAGTAAACGTGTTTAACACAAAGGCTATAAAAGGTGTTCATAAAATAACATCCGAACGGAAAATGGGGCAAAGATTGAATAAACGCTTTAACTCGCACTCAAAGGGTTTGGTTGTGGTTTTTTGTTTTATTGTCATTGTAGTGACCCTGGTCAACACCTAAGCTATAGAGAGTGTTCATGAAATTACGCCCAAGCCGAAAACGGTGCAAAGATTCACTAAACGCGGGCGAAACTGCGGGCAAAGGCTTGTAAACTAATAAAATCGCACAAATACTCACTGAACAAACAGACTAAGATGTTGGTGCGTAAAGCATTATAGTAGTATGTACCCAATTAAATTCTACTTATAAAGTAGAATAGATAATAATAAATACAGAAACAAACGCTTTTTTCTACATTTACTTACTTATAACTTGCAAATATTAGTTCATAGTAATATCAGCTACATATTACAGAAAAACCTCTACCTCTACCGGCTCCCCCGCACGCCCTGTGCCATCCTGCGCACCATCCGCCTGTCTAACATGCCGCCTAGAATTCTCAAAGCCCTATAATTTCAATTGGAGAGTATGTGTACCAATATTCGAGTCAATTGACCCAGAGAACAAAAAGTTTCACAAAAATTTCAACCCCCATTTCACCCTCTTAGGGGTAGAATTTCGAAAAAACCTTTCTTAGTGGATACATACACTTCGCAAAGAATACACCCTTCAAATTTCATGTCTCTAGGACTAGCGGTTTAGTCTGTGGCTTGATTATCAGTAATTTATTCAGGACTTTGAATTGTATATGTTTGGGGTAGAATTTCGAAAAACCCTTTCTATTTTTTTATTTTAATTTTATCGTTTATTTGGAAAACCAACAGCGATCACACAATGAGATATTACTATAGTTAGATACATAAACAAGGCCAATAACAGGTTTTCCCTAAAAATCAAAACTTAGACAATGAGTTCAAAAAGTAGTAAAATTAATTTTGTGAATATCGTAAATCAATTTCAATGTATTTCAAAAAATACATCAAGAAATGTCTAACAGGCAGGTATGCAATTTTATTAGTAATTCGTGTTTTTAAATAAATAGTTATAATGGATTTAATATATAGGTAGGTATACATAATATTATGGTAAAATATATATTATCTATATAAGTAAATATATGTATATACAGTGCAAAGTGTAAAAATATAAATTTTAAAGTAGGTAGTTTTAGCAACTATACACAACACGATGTGTATCAAGAATTATCATCAGAAATACTTTTTAGAGCCACTCTAATTTCAGATTTGAATCTAACTTTTGAAGCGGAGAAAATCTCCACGTCATTAAATAACTGGTTATATGTGTTCGAAAGTCTGGTAAGGACTGAATTTTTACCATAATTAGTTGAGTGCCTAGGCACATATAACATCTTTGTATGAAGTGAGCGGCGTCCAGGTACCCACAGTCCTAATCTTGTCAAGAGCTCAGGACAGTTGATGCGGTCGCGTAACACATCGAACAACAGTCCCATGTCTATAACTGTCCGTCTCTCTTCTAGTGATAATAGATTATAGTATCGGCAATTTTCTGTGTATGACTTAAAAGTTTTCTTTTCACGAAAATTAACGTGTTTAAGAAAGCATCTCTGTATACGCTCTATTCTATCGACATAAGTCTTATAACAAGGTGACCATACAGAGCTGGCGTATTCTAGAATACTCCTTACATAAGCAAAGTATACTATCATTAGAATGAAACGATATTCGAAAGCTTTGCAAGTGCGTATTACAAATCCCAGATTTCGGTAAGCTTTTAGAACAGCAGCATCAATATGATGATTCATAATAATGTATTTAAGTTGTTGAGATCATCTTGTAGTAATTCACAATCAGCGAGGTTTTCAACCTTTAGATAAACATTTTTATCATCTGCGTAGAGTAAGTGATGAGAGTTATTAATAACTTTGTAGATATCATAAATGTTGGCGTTATAAAAGAGAGGGCCAAGATGCGAGCCCTGAGGCACTCCAGAAGGGATAGCAATAAAGTTAGATTTATACCCACTGAGTACTACAGCCTGTGAACGGTTGTTCAGATAGGACTCTACCCATCGAAGTAAATCCCCATTAATTCCTAGAGACTGAAGCTTGGCAAGCAGAATGACGTGATCGACTCGGTCAAAAGCTTTTTCAAAATCGGTGTATACCACGTCAACCTGCCCGTTTCTCTCCATATTATTAATCAAGAAATCAGTATAACAAGCAAGATCGGATGTGGTTGACCTGCCTCTCATAAAACCATGCTGCTTAGAAAATATAGCGCTGGATATTACAGGATAAATTTGGTTGTACACAATTTTTTCAAAAACTTTACTCATAGTATTTAATTTTGATATAGGACGATAATGATCAATCCGTGACTTAGAACCTTTCTTATGAATTGGAGTTATAAAAGCTTGCTTCCAGACAGACGGGAATACTCCAGATTTATCAAATTTAATTGAGAGGGGTACTGATAACGCTTTAGCACATTGAGATAAGAAGATAGGATGCACTCCATCACAACCAGGTCCTTTAGTTTTGTCCAATAACCGTAAACTGTTTCAGATGATACTTGAATCTTAGACACATCAAATAAAGTATCTGTTATTCTGTTCTTAGTGGATACTTATACTTCACAAAGAACATATCCTCTAAATTTCATGTCTCTCGGACCAGTGGTTTAGTCTGTGACTTGATATATCAGTCAGTCAGTCAGGACTTTGAATTTTATATATAAGGTGACTTTAATTTATCCAGCCAAATTCTTACTGAAGACTTGGTAAGTGCTCAGTAACAAGGTTTGATGACCCATTTTGTTAAATTCGTAAATTATTCTATTCGTGTTCAATTACTATGGGACGTCGAGATTTGATTTTGCGAAATTTACAAAATGTGGTATAAATCCGTGTTACTGATCACTTACCAAGCCTCCAGTATGAGTTTTGCTGGATAAATGAATGACACCTTATATATAGATAGAATTTTATTATTATTATTGTTTGCTTGAGAAATTCAAAAGTGACGCAACTCTATCTATCAGTTTATATCGTCACGACACGTGTTTCCGAGGTGGCAGCAGATTTGATTTCGAGTATGGACTGTGAAGAGGAAGTCACAGTTAATATATACTTATTTTGATATACCTATATTTACATACCGCATTTTGTAGTCATCTATTATTCAGGTCAGAAATAATAGAAAGTACTTATTTTTTTTACGTTTTAAGTACTTTACGGTATCAAAAATATACAAATTCGACCGGTCAAATTTCGATGGCAGGTTCAGTAAGTGATAAAGACTACCCATGTGAAGTTTCAGGTGGATCAGACAAGGTAATGGCAGGTCACGTGATGTCGAGAATCGTATGCATGTGTGAATAAAATTTTGATTAAGTTGTGTGAGTGGACACCGAGTGTGCATAACTTTGGATTCATCGTGTGCGTCTTCAACTTTGTTGCTTCAATTAGTGTTTGGAAGAAATACTTTTTATGCTGACTGTATGACAACGCAATATAAGTACCAGCCGCCATTTTGAATTCCTTTCTATAATGACCTGGATTATATTTATGTACCTGCTAATTTATGAAAAACTTTAAAATATATATTTATATTCTACGATCTATCTATTGCCAATCCACGCTGAACATAGTGAATGAAATCACCACAACATGAGTACCAAAGATTCCTTGAAAGGCAGAAAATGTCTGATATTTTCAGAGCTTCGTACCAAAGACCCTTATGCTGTGACTCGTGTCCGTCCTACGGACGTCCCTGTCTATCTGTCAGGGAACTTACAGACACTTTTCTCTGACGCGTTTTGTAATTTTTCTCAAACATGCTCTTCAATAAGCGCTTTTCTTTATAAAAGAAAACGTGAAGAGCTGCTCTGTGGGGTGTCACTGTCTAGTCTAGAACTCAGTAAGAAGAGTACGAAATGCATTTTTATTTTTTTTTATCTCCAAAAATAAAGAAATGGGGGGCCATCAATGTTGTCAATTTTAGACTATTTTTGTTACATAGTATATCGTAAAAACTAAACTAGTTATACATTTTTAATTTTTTTTCTGGCTTCAATTTTTACTTAGTTTAGGTACCCATCCTGTGTCTTATTTAAGGTAGGTATTCTTTTTCTGTTTTTTTTTTATATATTTATTTTGGTAGTTAGTTTTATTTATAGATAATTTGTTATTTAAGTTTCAGATAATTAAATAAACAATTTACCTAATATATAAATAAATTTAAAAGAATATATATGTATAAAAAAATTTTTTTTTTCTTTATTATGTACTATATACTCTTTTTAAACAACAAATACTGAAAACATCTATTTTTAATACAAGTTTAGGGTTACGTATCCGAATGCGCGACCAACTTTGCAGTTTTTTTTTCATAAAATTTGATAAATTAGCAATTTTGTATTCTTATATTAACATAGGTGTACGAACTTATTTCAATGTTGCGGAACCCTCCGGGCGCGAGTCCTCCTTGCACTTGGCCGGTTTTTTATTTACTCAAGATGCGTAGATATTTCTAGAACATGCGTTATTTTTTTCTGTCAGTCATCACACTGAGTAGATAACATATTTTTCTTTGCCCCTTTGTGCTATATTCTAGCAGCTAGAAGGTATTTGATCTAGGTTTTGGGGTCTGAAAGGTCGGCTTTTATCGTTGTGATATTGACGTTCTCGTATTTTTCTGACTGACGTGTTCGCATTTTGGGATATTTATATTAAGAGGATAGGATCCGAAAAACCATAATTTATTCTTCCTTGTTTGATATTAGATATTTAAAAAAATTTGGACTTCTGTCAAGAGTATAATGCACACTTTTATCGAAACAGAATCAGACGTCATTCCAACATTGGATCATAAAAAATCAAAGATGACTCCAAAAAAGTTTAAAAGTCGAATTTTAACATTATTTGAGCAAAATCATATTATATTATTTATGAATTTAAATTTTGAATAAACTTTAATGTATTTACCTCTGAAATGAAAAGATATATGATACAAACTGAAGTTTTTTTTTTCAAATAATAAAATTCGTGATAAAAGTCTTATTTTTGTTTTTTTTTCCATAATTTGTCCTTCTTGCACTGCGGGTCTTTCCGCATGGAGTAACAGCGATCAATGCAATCGGAACCTACCTATATTCTCTTAATTTCGACAGTCTTACGTCAGTAAACATAAAAGACATACGATACATCCTATCATAGGATTAAGCTCGAAGCAGGAATAAAACTGCAGCATGTCGTTTCAAGAGTGTAGTTAATTAATCCGTTCTTAGCCAGCAATCGACTAGACTACGACGAAACTGAGTCTTCAATTGGAGCAGTAGAATAAATCAAGTTATAGTGAATGAAAAACAAATACATATAACCACCATAACCATCGTTTGGAATGCTTGTTAAATTAAATATTTAGTTTGCATGCCTAATAATATTATTAGATACATGTTTATTAACATTAAATTAAGAAGCAACTATGTCAATATTGTGTAAATGTAATTTACAAGTAAAATATTTTTTATTTAATTAGAAGTTGTTAACATTTTAGGATAAATTATGAGCAAGCACATTATGTAACAGGCCCAATAACAATAAAAAATTATAAATTATAAAATTTAAATTATGAATATAAAATGGATTATAAGTATTATACTGATTCAAAAACCACAATTTTTTGAATTTTAATCTGTCGGTCTCTATGCCCTTTTTTACCTCGAGGACCACTGAAAGGAGTTTCTTTATCGTCATTATAATGAACCTGGTCAAGATATAGGCCATAAAGGCTGTTCATAAAGTAACGGCTAGTCGAAAATGGGGCTAAGATTGAAAAACGCGAGCGATGCCGCGGGTGAAAGGCAAGTATACTATAAAAACTAATAGATTCAAATTCGGTCGATAGGATTACAACCTGGGGTCTCAAGACTGCAGTCTTTGAGAGTTGTCGATCAACTGACAGAGCTACCGTTTCTATACGACTATGCAGCACCAAAGATAATTTCAAAGTATTCCTGAGTAACTATAAATTGTAAATTTACCTTGTTTAAATTTAGTTTTGACAAAGGAAAATGCCAACCCTATTTAATCCTTTGCACCGTTTGTAAGTTCTGCGTTCATAAATTTATTCTCTTTGAAGACATTGCGATCCGAGAATGTTTGCCGTATTTCAGATGTCCTAATTTACGAAATCTAAATTTCTCTTAAGTTTAGTAAAATGTTTATGAAGACAAGTGTGTATAATCTTTAAGCCTCCGACTGACGTAATCGCCATGTTGTAGTGCGAGCTGATAAGAACTTTATTTTTGTAATAAAACTATTGTTTTGTTAATTTCAACCAAGACTAATCGACTTATACGTTTTTTCGACAGATTATGTCCTCATACCTTAAGGCTCGATCGCACAACGAAAGAGATAAGCATATCTGAAAAAGCACGCGTCTGAGCAGAGCGGTAAATCAAGAAGAGAGTGGATGATGCTGTTTTTCAACAAATAAAATTTAATATAAATTCAAACAAGTGCGTTTTAAAAAAAATCGCTATACTATCATTTAGACAATGGGTTTATATGTTTTAAACAGTAATCGTTGTTATTTTTACTTTGTTAGTTTCGACAGACTGCTTGTTTGAAACAAAAAAATAGCCATCATTTTCTTCAATTTTCCTTGATCGAGCCAATTTTTCTCTATCGCGTTTTGGGCTATTGCATCGCCATATTCAAAAACTCCGTTCTCACAAAAAAAAATTTTTTCGGAATTCTTTGTTATATAAAATAAAAAGTGGCACCCAACAAGACACTGTCAAGTAGGTACTTAAACTAATTTAGGAGTTACTCCGTAAGCTTATACGCCTCTTAAAGCTTAAAACATAAGTATAATAGAATTTTAAACATACCTAATTAACTACATACAAAAATTACAATAGATTAATATATGAACCTTTTGTGAAGGTTTCATTTGTGGCTGTTTTTTACTACTAATTTCTCTTGTACCACAGATAATAAGTAACTAAAAAGCACAGTACCTATTTTCGCAACGTCAGCCGCAGCGAATGACATAACAGCCATGAAAAATAAAATATTATTATTGTTTTATTTTTATTTTACCGTAATGAATGCGTTTGAATTTGTTATCTTGTACTTGATATTAAATATTTATTATAAAAAGGATGCCACGGCCATAAAAAATAATTTGGCCAAGTGCGAGTCGGACTCGCGCACAAAGGGTTCCGTACCATCAAAAAATACTGGTACGGAACCCTAAAAACAAACATTATACAATATAGATGCCGTAGCAACATTAAGGCGACAAAAACAAGCCGCTAAAATGGTATCGCCTGTCAAACAATACAGAACCCCCTGAGTACGGAACCCAAATTTTATTATTTTGATGTTTTACTTTTAACTATGCACAACAATGTGACCAAATTTTGACCGTCCTTAAGATAGAGCCATTGATAAGAGTATAAGCCGGGAATAGATACGAAACTTGGCTAACTTCACAGGCAATGCTAGTGCTGCCGCCAAGCGGCTAAGCTCTCTACTAATGTCTGGTGTAAACATACGCATAAGTATGTACAAATACGAGTATAACACTGCTATAGCATCGTTAGCAGCTAGCCCCAGACAGAACTTTTATCTCAATGTGTCTACCAACCACGCTATATTTTGCACGAAAAAAAATTTACTTCGGCTTACATTTTTACTAAAGACGTAAATATGATAATAAGTAAACCGAAGTAATTTTTTCTCAACGTGCAAAATATAGCCTAGTTGGTAGACACATGATGAAAATTATGTCTGGGGCTAGCTGTAGGTATATTTGCAATAACCAGAAACAGATTCAAAATAGAATAAAACAAAGTTCCTTTCTCATATATTATTTTAATTTTCGTTGCTTCTTACTCACTAATCACTGCACTATAGTTTTTAAGGAAATCGTGGGTATTCGTGAAGAAGAAAGAATTCTCACTCAACACTAACCACTTCACTAAAGTTTGTTGGCTGTAATTTGCAGAGGAGTAGTCCTAACTCAACTCTATTAAAATTACTGCACTAGATGCTACAAATATACAAAAATCTTCTTAAAAAAACTACGGAACAAGCTTTGAATACAAGCGCTCACGCAGCCGGCAGACATTTTGTTTTTGTGATTTGTGTGACCAGTGTTGCCACCTCCCACAATGACAATCACTTTATGACAGGCGACGACACCGCCCTCTATTGTGCCTTTGTGTAAAACATTGAAATTCTTTCCTTATTTGAGAGCCAGCTTAATAGATGACGCTGTTGTTGGTTCTATTGACAATGTTTTAAGATACTATAGCCTGGATAGAGCTAAAACAAATGAAGCAAAAAAAATGCTATTATTTCAAGGCTTATTGTATGGGGATCCCCCTTGGTTTAAAATTCTTTTTCATTTTTATTATTTGTAGTGATAGTGGTTATAATAACACGTAATACGTGAAAATTTCAACTGTCTACCCATTACGGCTGAAGCTGTAGACCCTGTGACAGACTCATAGACAGACAGACAGCGGATACTTAGTAATAGGGTCCCGTTTGGTACCCTTCGGGTACGGAACCCTAAAAACAAAGCAAAGAAACAAATTAAAATGTAATTTTTCAATACCACCTCTTTGGTCTAATTTTCGAACGTCATCCGGATATCAGGCACTGAAAAAAAAATAGGTTAGCCTAACAAAAAAATTGTTGTCCTGACAAATACTTACTTTCAATATAGCGCCAAACGAGAAAACAGTTAATTCAACAGATTTGATTTGTTTTACTTTACTGATCACAATGATAAAATGAACTACAAAATGTTTCCGTTAACTTCCTTTTTTGTAAAAGAAACAATTTTGTGTTACTTATCTAACATATCAATTTTTGTAATATCTACTCTTCTGGATTTGGTAAATGGTACTTTTGTTAATTATACAAATTAAATTGTTTACTGACTGGAAAATTATGTGTCTTTATACCAGTAGAAATAGTAAATTTAACATTTTCATTTAATAACTTTCATCAATATAGAAAGTATTTTTAACAAATAAATAATGTTGTTACTACCAGTTTATTTTGGTATATGTAACATTACTATTTTGTAAACATGACAATAATAGTTTTGATTATATTTACTTTAATTTTAAGGAAAATTACTTACCAAAAACATAAAAGTTCAACAAGAATGTTTTCAAAAATAAACTAGGCCAAAGGTCCAGCCAGCTCATTCCAGCAGGATGCAAGCGAGTAGTCAATACACCCACAATAGATACATACACTATCGTATTGGGGTGCTTTATTAGAAGATGGCGACCTTACGTCACATCGAGATTATAAATTGTAGAAGAAATAAAACGATATCGTGATGTACTACTTACGCCATCTAGTGAAGAATATAAATAGTTACAACAAATGGCCGTACATATTACAAATATTTTGTTATTTTTAAGAAACAATATTTATTTTAATTAACGAAACTTTATTTGTATCTTTTATTTAATTTTCACAACTTGACCATAATCATAGTTGATTTTTATTTTTGACAATGGTGAAATTATGATTTTGTAATGGTAAAATTAACATATATTGAATGTGCTGCAAAGAGACAGAAGATCTTGGGGAGGTGGTGTTCAACTTGCTTCTCGTCCAGGAATCCAGCTCCGACGTAGACATGAGCTCGAAACTAACTCTGGCGAAAACTTATGGTCTTTACTCCAGATGAACGATGACTTGATCTATATATGTGTAGTTTATATTAATCCTGGTTCTCCTGACAGTGTTTACTTGAGCTGGTTCAGTAAAATTGAAAGTTTCATTCCAAATCTCAAAGGTACTGTTGTAATCACCGGTGATCTTAATTTAAATAGTGCATCTACTAATGTTTGTAACAAAGGAATTTTGTGAAAGGAACCAGATAAGCAATATTTTTGGTGGCAAACTTGATGTTGTACTTACCAAGGAAGATATTAACATGGTTACTGTCTTGTTAGTGGGGGGGGGGTTGGTATTGTTTCCGTTGACAAATATCACCCACCATTAGATATTGTAATAACAATTCAGGTGAAGCGACACAGTGGAACCCTGCCACCGAGCAATATTGACCTAGCCAGAGACTGGAACTTCCCTAAAGCCGATTTTCCTGCTATGTATCAAGCAATGTGTGAAGCTGACTGATATGTGCGAGCTATATGTTCCCAAAAAATCAAGGACTGCAAATAAAAAGAGGAATAGGTATCCTATTTGGTTTTCTCCTGATATTATTCGTTACCATGTGTGTGAAATAAGTATTTTTGTATTTTTGTATTTGTATTTTGTATATTGAGCAAAAATCTGCCTTACATCGCCTCTGGAAGTCTACGTCTTGTCCAACTTGCCTACACTAACTTTTCTTACTTACGAGAGGATTTTAAAGCACGTATTCCTGCTGCCTATGATTCTTTTATGAACTGTTCGGTTGCGGGTTCACATCTCGTTAGGGCACTTTGTGTTCGATCAGAAGACTACAGAAGACACGTCAGAACGACGGCCCATATCACTCTGAGACGTCATAATCGTCGGTGAAACGTGGGTATAGCGGTGTGGGCTCGACTTGCATTTGCACAATAAATACCCAAAAACACCTCTGACACTCCTTCGTACTTATGCATTGAAGGGCTCAATAGTAGTATTTCATATGAATTGGGCTTAGACCATTTAACAAGGGACCAGGCAAAGCGCGACTCTTAGTACTGAAATTATTCTGCTGTTTTCCACGGGAGGGGAGGTAAACACGCACAGCACACTCATACACGCACACTCCTGCAAATATTGGTATGTCACACTAAATCAAAAGCTGCAACACAAACACAAAAAACGCAAACAAGCAAACTTACATGAACAAATTGTTCATGTACTTCGGCAGAGGGGGATAAGTGCGCTTGCCTAGTCCCGTGTAATATGATCTAAGGAATTGGGTTATTGTTCATTGGATTGAATAAATGCTTATTGCTTGCGATACTGGCTGCAATAGACAATATTGTCGGTAACCATGGAGACGGATAATTGATTTCCTCCAAACAATGGAGCCTAAAATCGGCGATGTCGATGCATCCTTTAGCTCCGCAGTCTCTCTGTTCGAGTAAGCACGTTTATGAATTTATTGACACTTCCAGAGACCCAATAAAGAAACTAAAACAATTTGTTGGATATTTTTGTCAATAACAACTTCAAAATTACAAGATCGATCTGAATTTGAAATGGATTTCACATTACATACTGTTGTCTATTTACAATTAAATTATACGATAGGAAAGAGTTATAAGCCGCTGAACGTAAAGACTTGATATTTGGAGGGTGTTGTCTATAGACGGGTGAAAACGCACAATAAGCTAAATATTGGTTGATAATTTCAGGTAAATAATGTATCTTTTTGAAAAGCTGTGTTTCGGCAGCTATTAGCTAGCTCTACACAAAAGATTTTGACCTCAAATTATATCAAATTTATTTTACTTTGAAAACGTACTATAGCTATTATCAAAAAACTGTTTCTTTAGAGTAATCGCCAAAAACTGAAAAAATACTAAACAAAATTCGTTTTTTTAATTTGGACAAGGTTGCGTTCGGCCCTCGTGGTTGTAAACTTCTTAAGAAACTCGGCAAAAATCCAAAAAAGGGGTGGAGTAAATAAATCCGTACTGATAGAGGTCGAAACAGCACAGCATTCGAGGTCGTGTACAGGAATCAATACAGACACTCGACAAATTTACTTTACTCGGAATCCAAGCTCTTAAGAGGCTGCTTATATTTTTATGCGAAAATGTAAAATTTCCAGCGCCTAATTTACAATCTTAAAAAAGACTTTAATACTGCTAAGTATATAGGTGGCAGAGCTGATGCCGGGCTCGACTGTGGAGGTACCACCCCATCTTACTCGAAAATCCTCCCGAAGTTAGCTCTTAGGCAAAACCAGGCGGCCCACCATTGCCTGGGGCCGATGGATGGGGGTTTATCCATCCCCAATCGCCGGGGCTTATATAAAACAGACTGACAGCGGCGTCACTGGTGCAAGGGTTTCGGCACCGCGCTCACCAACCCGCCTGCCCAGCGTGTGGAATTTCTTCCAGGAGGACCGCCAAGAGTGGCAAAATTCTGGAAAGGTCTATGTTCAGCAGTGGACGAAACAGGCTGATGGATGGATGGACTGCTAAGTACATGTTTAACATAGAACAATCTTTCGTATTGAATAAAATGTATCATACTTGCAAATACTTTAATTTTTTTTGTAGTTATTAATTTTCTACACCTCGTTTATAGAAAAATATACAAATTGTCAACTCTAAAGAGCTAAATCTTGCATGCAAGTTCAATAACTTTGCTGAGAAAACAATTTAGATTTTGTTGACAAATTTGTTGAAACATACTCGTAATGTACCAGAATTTTTATTATTTATCTTATTATCACATTAGGTAATAGTTGAAAACATACTTCCATAAATTTTTCTGATTAATGTCGTAAGTTCACCACGGTTTTTGTATTGAATAAAGCATAATAATTATTTAATAAATAATATACAACATAAAAAAAACTTGTGCTAAACCAAAATTACTAACAATATAAACTACACTCTTAATTTAAAAATAACTAAAAATAATATACCTGTTCTAAAATTGACCCCTGCGGCATGGTGCCCAGAACGCTGGCCACATTTCCTCTTTGAATGGCCAAACTTATACGTTGGCCGAGGAATGCGCCAGCCCTCTGGTCACCCGATGTTTCCACTAAAATAAGTGATAGATTTTGTACTAGTTTTTTGATGCTGGGACCCCACGGGCCAAAAGTTTCAACCCCAAACGGCTCAAACATATAAAAGTTTCCTAAGGACGCATATTTGCGCCGTTTGGAGTTTTCAGCAGTTTCGCCGGCCATGCCAGCGGCCCTGATGGATTGAGAGACGTCGGAGGGCGCCAGCGTATCAACGGTACAAGTATAATAAATTACAATTCAAATTTCTTGTCACAATGGCCTATCATCCTTATTCCAATCGAATTCTGCAAATTGACAAACTATTAAACATAATTAACATCACTCAAAATTCCAAGAAAATTATGATTCACAAAATCACGCCAAATAAAAAGACAAAAAACATTGTGGAATGACTCTTAACTGAAGTTTATTTTACGAAACTTATGGTACATAAAGATCTACTCAATTAATCAAGCTTTTTACTCAAATAAGTACTGTGTTTTATTATATTAAAATAGTTAATACTGTTACGAGCTGGGGTTCCGGATAAATTAATTTTATACCAATTTGCACCAAAACACACTAACTGTCTTTATTTGAAATCACACACACTATTAAAACACAACTGAAACTAAATAACAACCCGAATTACTATCTGGACTCAATGGACTCACCGGACTAATTTGTCCGCACTATAATTTTTAAAATGTATGACCACTACTAACTAGAATCTTTACCGGGTTATATTCGCTCTATACAGTCGCACTTCACTTCACTAGAGTCACATTTTAGTTTTCCGCTTTTCCGATTCACCTCGTAGTTAACACTGAACTGAACTGACTCCGCCCGCCAATCGCTTCGCCTTTTATATCTGTCGCGGGGTTCCGCGAGGCCTCTCAAGTTTGCTCGAACACACTAGAAAGATCGATGAACTTTCTGACACCGACAAGAACGCACGTCAAGGACTCCAGTCTATATCCATTCCTTTCCAACCACGAATGCTTTCTCTCTCCCACTTCTTTCTAGTTCATGTAACGCGATGTCGCTAGAACCCTCTCGCACATTGTGGAACGCACCTCAAAGACTCTAGTCTGAATCCGTCCCTTTCCAACCACGAATACTTTCTCTCTCCTACTTCTTCGTGCGAGAATGTCCGAGACATTTCGAGTTCAATGGTTGAATGACCCCTTTCGCGGAAACTTCTCGCATTGTCCAGTTGTGACCTTGGCCCGGAAGCGTCCACAGGTCATCCGCGCTGAGATTGTTTATGAACTTTCTTACACGTTTGTTTGTAAATGACTCTGGCATCTCACAAGTACGAGAATTGTCGTCTCGTGTGCCGGTACTACGTAACAATACTATAAAAACACAGTACCTATGAAACGCAAACGCAAAGGTTGCAAAAAAAATTCGAAAAATTTCTGCGCGTTTTAATTTATAATAAACTCTAAAAAATTTATGATGTTTAAAGCTGTACTTATCACGAGATTAAGTTTAAAAAGAGACTTTGCAATATGAAAAGCAACTAAAATATATCCTTAAAATAGGTAACAACTTGAAATTATATTATTCCTTTATGTATTTTGCACTATATGTTATGTATCTTTGATATATTGTAATGTATTGTATAAGATACGTTATTTTGGTAAATAACATTTGTTAAAGTTGTGATATTTGCTGTTAAAGTTTTTAGTAAAAGTCAAAAACGTATTGATTGTGTAACTACCGCTGTGTTAGTTGATTCAAATAAAATGTTTAAAATATATTTTCACTTTTAAAACATGTGTACAATTAATTTAATTTAGTAACTTAATTTGGATAACATTTTATGCCATTTAATCTATTTTGTGAGTAGTTGTATTGATTTTGTAGTTTGTGTCGGAATGATGACTTTAGAGGGAAAAATCTGATATAAATAGGGTTGACCTCGAAAAGACTTCATTCCTTGCTACGACAGTTGTTAGGCAGAAACTCTGCCCGAATAAATGTTGGTATTTAAAAGTTATCTTTTCATTTACGTGCCTTCGCCTTTTTTATAATTGTAGCTTGTTTTCTATTGATTATTTATCTATATCTACGTATATAGTTCACAATCCCTACTATCCCTACTAATAATAATATTAAAAATACGAAATTGTGTATGTTTGTGTGTGTGTGTGTGTGTGTGTGTGTGTTTGTTACTCTTTCACGCTGAAACGGCTGAACGGATTTGGATGAAATTTAGAATGGATATAGCTTATACCCTAACTTAACACATAGGTTACGTTTTATCCCGGAAAAATGCATGGTTCCTGTAGGATAGATCTATATCATTGAAAAATCAGGTGTCTAACTAGCGCGGTTTTATCGTTTGTGGTGTAATAAGACAAGGCTTTGTTATCTCATACATCAGGTGTCTAATTAGCGCAGTCTTTAATCGTCTGTGATTTAAGACAAGGCTATGTTATCTCATCACACTTCACACTAATAATATTATAAATGCGAAAGTTTGTGTGTGTGTGTGTGTGTGTGTGTTTGTTACTCTTTCACGCTGGACGGACTTAGATGAAATTTAAAATGGAGACCCTGGAAAGGACATAGGCTATAACGGGTGTTTATTTTATTTTATTTTCTTTATTCGGATATCTAGTAGCTAGTAAGCCTTAATAAATTCAAAAAACAAATTATTCTTAATTAAATACTTAGCTTCTAACTTATTAAAGAAATCACAGCATGCACAATGTATGATATCTTGCCTTATTGAGATAAATATACTATTATTAAACAATATATAAAGTACAAAAAAAAATTAAGAATTTCTTTTTGAATTTAATTTTAGGTTTTTCAAAATAAATTTAAATTTTAAAACAAATTTTAATTTGTATAAGTAGGTACCAAAATATAATTATTTTATTTTGGCTAACGCTTGCTTACAACTAAGCATTAAACTACTTAAATTTTTAATACCTATATCGCAGTTGTTACATATCAAATTAGAGGTGTTTGTAAGTCTGGAAATAGGAGCAGATTCATAAAATAACGCCCAGGCCGAAAACGGGACAAAGATTGAATGAACGCGGGTGAAGCCGCGGGCAAAGGCTAGTTCCTAATATGTTTATGCTGAGTTATTCATTATTTATGTAGTTAAGAATTAGTTTTACAAGTCTTTGTTTAGATTTTCAGTTCAATGCATTTTATATAGTTACCTTACCATTGCGAAAACAAAAAAAAATCGGATAACTTAGTTTTGGTACCCACGAAACAAGCTAGCTTAGTCTGGGGCCATAGGTAAACTTCATTTTCTAAACATTTAAAATAACAAAATAGCACATTTAATATAATCATTACCTATGTACACATTTTGTGGAAGATAAATCATTTGTAAACAGATCTGGCGAAAGGTCTGATGTATAAGATTACTGGATCAATTTGGTCGGTTTGTAATCCAACTCCAAAGTAAAACAATAAATAATAAACATTTGAGTTCTGTTCTCAGAGGGTGATAAAATGTTAATGGCACCACCATTTTAGTAGCTTGTTTTTTGTCACCTTGGTGTTTTTGTTATAATGATTTTAGAGATCCGTAACCGTTTTGTTTGATGGTACGGAACAGCGTCGGACTTGCCCTAAGAGGCCCGGGTGGCATTATGATTTCAACACCGTCAGGTCAGGCAACAAACCAAATGTTAATCATAATCAAATAGGTAAGAGTTTTTGGATATGCTTCAAAATTACTAGGCTAGCTTTCAATCGGCCAGGCGAGGCCAGGCGATTAACGTTTTTAGGGTTCCGTACGTCAAAATGACAAAACAGAACCCTTATACGATCACTTAGTTGTCCGTCTGTCTGTCAAGACCCTTTTTCTCGGGCCCCGTTAGAGATATCAAGTTGAAACTAACCTCATCTAGGAGTCTACGGCCCCGTAGTGCTGATAATAAGAAATCAGGCTACTAACTTAACGTGAAAGAAAGTTATTGCTCTTTAAGTAATCAATTCCATACAAATTCACTTATCATGAAAATATATAGGGTACATCCAGTTGACTTAGAGACTAGTAATTCCGTACATAATTAGGTATTTTAGCAAACATCTGGAAAAGAATCTGAAAATCACAGACATTTAAATAATTAAGAAGTTTGATTACCATCATAATTTTACCCTTTGGATACAAAGTGTTCGTGTTTAATTGTTAAATAGATCGTGTCTCAAATTAGTTTCGTCGAAAATAAATGCTCGTGAAATACGTTTGTGTGCAAACCCGAATCGCACTTAGCCGGTTTTATATATTCTCTAACACCGTTTTGAAAACTTTAACACTCTTGAACGAGTATCTAACTTAAGTATTATGAGTATTCTAGTCAAAGCCTAGCATTATTTAACAAAGTTTCTTTAATCCCTCTGTTTATAAGTATGAGAAGAGCAGTCATGGCAAATTTCATCTTACTTTCCGATTCGCTAGTTAAAACAATCTAAAGCCTTAATGTAAACCTTAACCAAAACTAAGTAACCACGAAACCTTAAATAATCGCTATCCCAGATTTAAGGCAAAGTGTTATTAATGCAGGATAAAGTTATAATAGCTCGTCTATTAAGGAGAATCATTAAAAGTGGAACGAGGAGATTTAAGAGGCAGTGAGAGCGGATTATTATTGGGTGTATTCAGGCGTGCTTTGTTGTAAAATGGCTGAAAATTGGTACGGTATGTGCCCGCTTCGGGAGGAAATTGGATTATTATTGTAACGGTGGAAGAACATTATTTTTAGACCGCCTCTGTGGTTGAGTAGAGCGTTAGCTTGCTAACCCAGAAGTTGTGAGTTCAATCTTCGCAGTGCACTTTAATTTTGTATTCATTCTGAGTGCCTGTTCTCGAAGTATGGCGACAGGGTTCATCACCTATCACGTTTGGGACGTGATCGTCGGTAAAAAGCGGGTGTATCAAGAGATTACTATCACATTCAACTCAAAATCTACACTCGGGAACACCTCTCCAACCCCCTCGGGTATTAATCTCGAAAAAATGGAAAATTTGAATAATACGATTTTTCTTGTACATATATTGCCACGTGATAGAGAAAAACAAAGTATGGATTCGGATTCAGCAAACAATTATAAACTAGAAACCAGATAAAAAATTTGAACACCAATAAAGTTTTGTTTTTGTTGACCTGTGATATTTTTCCAAAATATTAAATCTAATGGGTTATTAGTATTAGTATTGTACTGAGGCAAAAACTTAAATTCTTGTCTGACTGTCCGTCATCTGTTACGCTAGAGGTGTTTGTCCGGGTCACCCGTCCACGTAGGAGTTATCGAAAGCCGCAAGGTCAAGATAGCGTGTGGAACAAGGGTTTGGCGTAATTATGTTTCGTGCATTTTTATACCGCGAGGTGAGCGTGCGTGCTGCTCCGAATACCTCCTTGGATAATGAGGAAGCCAGCTTCTCTGGCGGGTCCAACAACACATAGTTGCTTGGTTCTGCTCGGGGCTATCCTGTCTTGACCCTTGATTAAGGCGTCATCGTTGCTTACACAGGTAGGCAAAGCGTCGGATGAGGAGGGCGTGATGTCGGGTGACCTGTGCCTGTTGCGGTAAAACGTGATGATCACAGGTACTGTTGTTAGTTGACAATGGTCGATAACATCAGCGGTGAGATCCATTGCCCTTAAGTGGGAAAGTGATCACTTGAATTCATTCTTGATTCAAGTTTGAGTTGAAGTTACAGAGGACCTCCTTTCTATAACTTCTTATTGGTATTGGCGGTCCACTATAACCTAAAGTAAGTAGATACGTAGCGATCGGGTTGTCCGTCATCTGTCTGTCTGTTCCATTTTAACTCGAGAACCACCCAACGGATTTGGATGTGGTTTTCATGATTATCGTCATAGATAGTTATCCTGTTTAACGTAAAGTATATACAGTCAATGACACGGTAGCGTACGGTCTATAACTTCAAAATTAAACATCTAGGTAAGGCAAGGGTACTATTTTCGTATTCAGTGATGAAGATTCTATAGTGCATAGGGGTCAGATGCATTTCCGAAAATTTTGACTTATTTCGTATGTGCCGCCTCTAAAGTGATATGAGTATGGGTCAAAACAGCAGGTAACATGAATTGCTGGGGCCGCAGCATCAGCATCCAAGCTGGGGCCGAATTGCCAGAAACCTACAGCTCACGTTCTCACGGAACGATACCTAGAACGCCTAGAATAAACATACTTCTTGTAGAATTATCTGCTTTGTTGCCATGCAGCGGTCACCCGCATCTCATAGGCCATGCACCGCTTTGCCACTTTTGCATAATGTAAGCATGACGCTGGACTTGCAGCGCAGCATTCATAGCGGGCACTCACAAGATCCACTAGTGCTATAATTGTAGTTCTTTTTCAAACAGCTAGGAGTACTAAAGTGGGATGATACCTAAGTGCGACGTGTATCTAAATATCGGCTGACGTGGTCTCAGCATTGCTTTTACACGAGTTAAATACCTTATCACTAAGTCGCCCGATAACCTAACAGTTTCTCGTTTTGGAGAAACCCAGTCTATTTTGTTTATATCTTCTGTGTTATCAGTATTCGGTCAAGAGTCACATACTAGTTGTTTCACCCTACTAAAACTGCATCCGATCTGCATCATTGTCGTTGTTAAGACACGCTCTTATCGCGCACACAATGCCGTATGTGCTTAATAGGTATGTTTTACCTGTATACTAAAGGTACAAACTTTCGAACTGGTTTTCCCTGTGAATGCCCGGCATTTATATTATGGTGTTGCGAGCTAAGACAATGCATCGAGTACAGCAATTAAACGTTGTTATCGATGTCCCAAATTGGTAGCGTAATTTTTATCGTAGGTATGAGATACGATCTATAGTGACTATGTGAACACGTGAGTGACTCCCGGGGCCCCAGTATGGGAGCGCAGGATGAATTGTAAATCGTCTATTTTCATAAGGATGAAAGTTTGACTGACGTGGTCCAAGAATATTTTAATATTCACTCGTTTATTTTAGGAATGATCCAATTACCGCGCCGAACGATAACCCGCACGCGAGGTTGTGGGAATTCCAAATCGATATTATCCCTATATTGTTTTCTTTTTTCGGTACGATAAACAACTGGAGTGGTATAAATTGCTATGCGGGCAGTCAGTCGCTAGACACTACACGGTCAACATTACCGCAAGAACATCATATAGACTTAGGAGTCCCGTGACATCCATCCAGAACTCAAGATGCAGTCCCAAGACAGAATACTCAGTTTCCCGGTGGACACCTTCACGACGCGCGGGCCTTCTATACCCGAGGAGGCCCCTTTCAGCCCCGGCGAAATTCTGCAATTCAACAAAGCATACAAACAGTTTCTTCAGGCGGAACGACAGCTGGACGACCTGACTTTCCTTAACGGGAAGCCATGCCCCGTCCGCTACAACTTTGATCCGACGAGGCCAGAAGAAGATCGTCTGATGGTGAACTGGGACTGGCTCATGCCCTTATTTTGGGGGCCGCCGCCAGGTGAGAGGGATCTCGTGAGGGTGCCCACTATACTGGAGTTTGTTGAAAAGAAGATTCGCTTTTCGAAGTGCAAGGCGGTCGCCGGGGACACCTGTTCCTGCGGCAAGAGGCCTAATGTAGTGGTACCACCGGGACGTGAGTGCAGGATCCCACAGCACTTTCATCATTTCTGCACGGCGCACGTCTCTGCGTGGATAACCAAGTACATGGTCCCGGCGATTCTGCTGAAAGAATCCCAAGAAATCTTTAGAGAGGTCATCCAGAAAGTGCATGAAGGTGATCCGCAAATCCTCGAATACTATTCGACGGGTGACCGGACGGACACAGAAATGTTGCTGCACTCGGCTCGCAACATCAGTGATAATAGTGCTAAATAGTGCAGCAATGCTGCTGCAATGTGACGTTCGCTTATTAAAATAAATATTTGTGTTTATAATATGTTTACTTTTTTTTTCTTGTACCCCTATGAGTGTAGGATGATGGAGAGTTGTGCAGGTAAGGTACTGAGATCATTCCCTCTGACGTTGCTTCAAGTTGAAATTTAGTTTCTCTCGTGACCACTCTATGTTAGATACAATCAAGTCAAGCTTGGACTGCACCAGATGTAACGTCTAGGTAAGTGCTACTAGCCGCTGCATAGCACGTCACATCACTAACGCAGATAAGTTGCAAGGCGTGATGATTAGCGTTATGTGCACATGGGATGCAAAGCTCCGTTATCACAAACTATGCTTGGCATATGCTTATCATATGTCTTGAGCAAGACCTGAGTGTGCATTCGCCTCTGACTACGTGTATCTGCGACGTTTAGGTATGGAGCTGACCATACAGGAATATGAGACGTCTAAATAAGGTTTTTCTTAACTTTATATCTATGAATAACTGCATGTAAGCCGCAAACAGTATTATGACAAAGACCGGCGGCAATTGGCGTTACATCTGTAACTCCTTATGGACCGATAATACGTATGACCACATGGCACGCTATCGTTTAAATATGGAACAAACTATGTGTCACTACTCAAAAGATAGGTAAATATGATCAGACGACGGGACCTTCATCGAAATATTATTACAGGCTGCCGGCCGAACGTAAGTAGCTCCAGCGTATTACGGCAACCCACGTTTAGTTGGCACTGTCTTGAAATATTCGGGAAAACCCGTGCTATATTCATTTTATGATCTGTATCCGACTGGCGGCGTGTATTTCAAAACGAAATCAAAACTGATGAGTGACCATAGAAAATTACCGGGACATACACGTGTGCTTCATACACGTATACACCTCACTTATACTTAAGATTTGTCATTGTATAGGTGTTACAGGTTTGGTTAGACTATAATTCTAAATATGTATACTTTTCATGATTCCTGTAATGTTAGGACTATGGTATGACAGATACCTTACCTAAACACTGCACCGTACCTACCTATCGCTGCATAGCATGTCGCGGTGCCCCTCTATCGTGTTACAAAGTGTAGTGACCACGGTTATCTATGCATGGATGTAGATTGTACAACATCTTAGTGGATAGAACTAGTACAATATATTATTATCATTATTAAACTAACTACCTAAATATCTAGTATCATGAAGGAAACTGGTATGTCGTGACATTTGTAAGTCGGCATGCATTTTGAAATGAAATAACTATGTATCGGGAACAAGTTTTTTTTTTTTATTTTCAAAAACAAACACTCACATGCACAATATACTCAATACTGATGTACACAAATACCTAATACTTATTATATAAACAAATGATCATATCTATGATTAGCACTACTTCGGCCGGTTGAGAGTTCCACGCCACGATGCCTGCTGACGCAAAGCTTCTGCATACTGCATCAAGTGCCTGTCCAGTCGCCGCTGCTCTGCCTTCTGACGTTTTCTCTCCTCACGCTCCAAGTCTTGTCTGCGCTTTTCTGCTTCTTCTTCCGCCCGCTCTTGCTCCTTCCGAGATTTTTCCCCGTTGTCTCGATGAACGGCTTCTCCAGAGTTTCCGCTCATGGTGGATGATGATTTTGTGAATGATGACATGGTGATTTTGTTAAGACTGATCGATTGTACACAGCCTTGTGATTATGGCGAGTGTATATGTGCTAATGATTGATTGTATATGTACTTTCCTCCATTTATACTAACCCGAAAACTACCTAACAAGGACTCGTTGTTCCATAATTATCGCGAATTTTTTCCCACTTGAATAAGCTCGTTATAATGAGGGATAATTCAAATACCGTGACATCATGGTGTACCGCAGTAACGACAGAATTGATAAGCAAATTAGGTAGAGAAACGTATTTTGTGGTAAAATGGCGCAATATCGATGATGTCAACGGGTAATACATGCATATATCGGCAATACCCAGTTATTTTCAGCTGAAAAGGAAAAAATTGATAAGGATAATGCATACAGTTTTACATTTTATTACGGGAGTCATATCATACACTGTGTTAACTTCTGTTAGCTAGCACAATCATGCTCCGTATGGAAAAAAGTATAGGTAAGCTTCAGTACGTGCTCGTTACGGTACAAATGCAACCAACGATTGTTTCAACTCTAACTGCAAGCACCCCGGCATGCTGAGTATGCACGCAGTCTTGCTACGTGACCTGCAGTCTTACTCGACTATGTTGTATGTTCTTCGGATGTTCGGCTCCGACAAGCTATCCCACTACAGCGTTGCAGCGTGCACTCATGTCCGCAAAGCAGTTTACCAAGCGAACCCGAGAGACTTGGGTTTTTGTTGAATCGTCCATGCACACCATCGTTAGGTGATGAACACTTAATTACCTCGGCAGGTGTACCTGTACACCTTACCGTAGGTATGCCTTACCATAGGTATGCCTTACCGTAGGTATGACGTCAAACCTTATCGAACAATGGTGTATTGTTTCATTTTTCCGAACTATTAATATTTCAATAAACCCCACGGACAGGATGAGATCGGTTAATTAAGCCCGATAACATATTTAATTGAATGAGAGGAAATTAATATAAATACCATTTAAGTTCAGCGATAAGAGCGTTATCGCCGTCGCGGGTGGCCGTTCTAATGCTGTAACAATTTACTGATATGGATGTTGCTACCTACAACCAATGCTACAACAAGGTGCACTTACAGGTTAACAGTAAAGAGTTTTTGCGCTCATATTCAGAGAGACCTAAGGTTAGGCTTGAGACTAGGTCTCACTTTTACATAGCAAAACCTCAACAATCATATTTTTCCCGAGACCATGCACTGTGCATCAGAGTCGTTGCTCCGCTGTATACATTAGTAGCATCCCCCCTTTCCCCTTGTCCACCATTTTTTATTTTCACCCCGTACGCTCTTGTGTCACTGACTGTATGGGTTGTAAAGCAGAAAATTGACGATAATACAGTGATCGAAAGAAACTTCCATGCGAGCGAAACAGCTGACAAAAGCTAGTTTATAAATACATTTTGTTTGGTATTGGACAATAAACGATCGGTGTGCTATTAGCCAGCGTTTGACTTGGACGTATTGTCCGACTCCCGTATGCGTATCTAACAGTGACGACGAGCACGCTAAGAACCCAAAATGGCGGCTGCCAGTGCGGTTATAGGAATTTTGTCGAATTTTGACCATAAGTGCCAGGATTGGTCTACGTATAAAAGCAAAATTTCGCAGTGGTTTATCGCTAATGATATAAACAGTGAAACAGATAAATCGGGAGTGAAAAAACGCGCTGTGCTTTTGAGTGCACTCAACGAGGACACGTTTAGGTTAGCTAAGCATTTAGCTATACCTAAGGTAGTGGATAATTGTACCTACGAAGAGATTTGTGAGCTGTCTACATTAACTTCGTCATCGACGGCGAGTTCCCAGTTACGTTGGACGAATTACAACGTGAAACATGGAACGATAGGGTATTAAAACAGGTTTGCATGTTTGTTCAAAATGGTTGGCCGAAGCGTGTATGCGATGCGACAGTTAAACCGTTTTTTCTATGTAGGCATCAGCTAGCATTAGAGAACAAGGTTTTAATGAGAGGCCACAAAGTAGTGGTACCCACTAGTTTAAGGTCAAAGGTAGTTTCGGAACTGCACAGTTCACACTTTGGAGTCGTGAAAATGAAGGCGGAAGCACGAGGTCGGTTGTGGTTTCCCGGTATCGACGCCGCGCTGGAAACGGTAGCGGGCGCGTGTCGTGTGTGTGCCGCGCTACGCCCCTCCCCGCCCCGCACGCCGCTCGCTCCGTGGCCGCATCCCCCCCGCGCCAACTATCGGGTACATTTAGATTTCTTAGGCCCATTAAACAATCACACGTTCCTGATTATTGCTGACGCATACTCAAAATGGATCGAGTGTTATGAAATGAGTGGGGATACAACTACAACAGCGGTTTTATCCAAATTGTATGATTACATGTCAAGGTTAGGAATTCCTCAGATCTTAGTCAGCGATAATGCGACTTCTTTCTTATCACGGGATTTTAAGAATTTTTGTGCTAGGAACGGTATAACACACATGACATCGGCGCCCTTTAAGGCGGCCAGTAATGGTCAGGCAGAGGCCTGCGTAAAAATTGTGAAGAAGGCCATTAAAGGTATAATTTTAGAAAGCGGAAATTCAAGGAACCTCCATTTAAAAATTTCAAAATTTCTTTTTGATTATCGAAATTCGAGACATAGTTCTATTGAAAGATCACCTGCAGAGGTTTTGTTCGGCCAAAAACTTCGTTCACGATTAGACTTGATAAACCCCTTTAGGGGCTCGTCTCCACGTGACACTGCTGACATGTCTAAAGTTGTAAATAAAAATAAGTCTTTACAGTGTAAATATTACGGCGGTGTTCTGAGACAACCATTCTCGGTAAACGAAAATGTTTTATATAAGAAAAACATTAGTAATAAGAAATTTGTCTGGAGGTATGGATCGATAGTTAAAAAATTAGGTACGAACACTTATCTAGTGAGTGACGTAACAGACAATAAAGTGTTTAAAAAACATATGGACCAGCTTTACCGGAATAAAAGTGATTTGCGTGCCCGCTCGGCTTCACCCGCGCCACCCTCGCGTCCCGTTTCCCCGGGCCCCTCAACGTCGCGAGACGCCACCTCACCCCCGCCAAGGTCATTCTCCATATCTCCGGTTCCCGCACGACAGTTGACCTTGACCGCTACCTCACCCCCGCTGTCGTCGTCATCAGCTGCCTGTGAGTCACCCGCACTCATGTCTCAGAGTTCCGAGCGATCTTCACAACTGGTGGAAGAACCTGCCTCAACATCTCAGCCTGTAGCTTCTGCGTCGCTACAATCCGAGGGGCTATCACCTGAATCTACGTTGTCGCCTAGATCTCAGGTGGAACATCCGAGGAACTCTCCTGATGTGGAGACACAATTAGATACTTCTGCATTACTGCTACAGCTTCCTTTCTCCGAGGAAGGGGCGAGGATAACAGAAACTGATGAAGTACAGACAGAGAGGCCAAGACAGGCACCCAGTTATTCACGTAGATTAAGGAACAAACCTAAGAGAGACTATAAGAAGTTTTTCTGAATAGAGTTTAAGATGTATTAGTTTAGTTATTGTTTAGTTAAGTATTTATAGAGTTGTCTACAAATTGTGGTGGAGGGATGTTTGGTATTGGACAATAAACGATCGGTGTGCTATTAGCCAGCGTTTGACTTGGACGTATTGTCCGACTCCCGTATGCGTATCTAACACATTTCTATACTTTATTTAAATGCATCACAATGCCCAATCAACGGCCGTTCGAATCCATTTTAACAACAGTCTGAAATGGAAAGAGAAAGATTTTCTCCAATTTACTGCAAGTCTAAAAACAAAATAAATTCCCTAGCATAAGTCTTTTATAATAAAAAGTAACAATATTTCACTTGGAAGCTCCGACTTCCTTAAAAAAGTTAATTTAGCTAGAAAATGGTGGAAAAGAGGGAGGAAAAGGCATTTCCGTCGTAACAATCAAATTAGGACATATCTGCATAGGATCTTCATGGTGACATTTTCAAATGCCATCGTTCCAAATTTGTTTTTGCAAAATAATGGTGTTTTTTTAATGAGGTCGTTCATTTTACAGTCAACTGACGGAAGAGGTATGTTTGTAGGACGAGTAAACTCGTATACCTATATATCTCGAAAACAACATACAAATAAGGTGACTTTTGTTCCATAAAGCCAAATTCATACT
This sequence comes from Ypsolopha scabrella, assembly GCA_910592155.1. Classification (NCBI taxonomy): domain Eukaryota; kingdom Metazoa; phylum Arthropoda; class Insecta; order Lepidoptera; family Ypsolophidae; genus Ypsolopha; species Ypsolopha scabrella. The sequence goes on along the minus strand of OU342978.1, from coordinate 23,372,050 downwards.
GGAAACTAGGTAAGTGGTCAGGACCATAATATTAAAATTAATTAAATGTGGAGTAAGTGTCGTAAGCTCATATAGTTAGCTCAGGATTTTAGCTCTAAATGGTAAATTTTGTTTATGGTCAAATTTTTCAGTAATGCGGGTAGCTGTAACTTGAAGATCGTTAGTTCTATCAAAAATATAGGTTTCTAATAAAAAATTAAACATGAAAAGGGGACACATTTCAAGTGGAGGGGTGCGGAGAGTTTTGAATTTTGGAGACTACTCAATGGTTCAAGTCACATTAGGTTTGAACCTTTACAAATATTGTCATCGTCCCCATAAAATGATTTTCCAGAATGACTGGATAAGATTATCTCGAGAAATATTATGAACTTTTTCTTTCATACATTTTGTTAAACTTCAACCCCCTTGGGGCACTATAAAACATAAAAGATTTTTTTTTACAATTTTTTCTATTTATTTGTTTACTTGTAGCAACTTTTCCGCACCAGCACAAATGAAAAACCAAAAAAACGCAAATATCACTCCACCCTAACATACAGGCTGTATATACCTATAGAGTGCGACCATTAAATAAAACCACATACTCTACTGACCTTACTGAACAACTATTCGAAAAAAAAGCCCGCGCAAATCTTTAGAGAAAAATATATTCAACTGTAACTCGTAGGAGGAAGGTCTATTTTAGAACGATGCACCGGAACAGCTGTTTCACGGACGACGCTCTCTCGAAATTCGCCCGTATGTCGGTGCATTAGGGTTCACGCATTTTTGTTTGGAACTTAATTATTTCCCAAACTAAAGGTGGCCGCGGGTATGGTTCTTGGGAAAAGTGTTTCAGTCGGGTCGGTAGCAGTATATTTACACCAGCCTAAATGAAAATCCAAAAAAACGCAAATATCACTCCACCCTACTGTATATGCATTTTGAATATATAATCTAGGGGTTTGTTTTTAGAAAACATGTTTGGATAAATTTTCCAATTATTGAAGTGAAGTCTTCAACACATTTTTTCCTCGCTTACAGAATATGAATCATAAACAAAACTCAAACGTATTTTATTAGATGGGTTTTAACACTGATTTTGGAAATACTGCTGGGTATTTTTTTTATAAGGGGTGAACAGCCATCACGTTGCACGTAGTAGTCATCTTGCATTACAATTTACACGAGGAAACACTTCTAACAACCCCTCGAGGATTCATGTCTTGAAGATGTAGTATACATGTACTTAGTTAGTACAAAAGAGTAAAAAACAAATTTTTAGTCAAATATCGACACGCCTATGTTACCACTATTACCGCGATAATAACAAAACCGCATCCAAATCCGTTAAGTAGTTTTCGAGTTAAAATCTGGGGTCACGGCAGCAGGGGGCAAGTCGAGCTAAAAAGCGGCACGGCCGTACCATCCTTTTCTCGAAACAGTTCAGGCCATTTTCGACCCCCCTATAACTTCGTTGTGGATAAAACTACATGCCTGAATTTTCAGTAACCAAACAGGCATTTCATAAACACATGTATATTTCAAATTTCATTAAATTTGAACCAGTAGTTTAATAATTATAACTAGTCAAAATTTCTCAATATTGTCGCTCACTCACTCACTCACTGACTGACTGACCGATCATCAAAACTCTAAAGCACTTCTAGCAGACATAGAAGCTTCAAATTTGGAACACAATTAGTGTTTAGTGTAAAAATCAAGGAAAAACTAAAATATTTTGCAATTTCGGTCCAGTGCTCTAGATACACTAACTGCATAAATAACTTTGTAATCCCATATAAATACAAGTTGTAAGTAGAAGGTACCGGAAAGGAAAAAAAGTAGGACTATCTACAAAATGAAATGAGATGCCATCAAAAACAAAACTTGTAAAAAAACAAGTCTCGTAACTTAGTTCTTCTACCGTAAAAGTTGTGAGATCCATGTAAATCCAAGTCGGTTAATTTATTCAGTGCCTACTTAAGGGACCTCCTGTCTTAAGTTATAACATAATTAGCTAACCTAACAACATCTTATAGTGACCATATCAATATTGAAAATCTTTTATGTTTTAAATAAATAGATTGACTTGGCAATCGCACTAAATAATCTAATTTAATGTAATATGTATTACTTGTGAGATACATTCTGTTTTCATGCGATGGCCAAGTCAATCTATTTATTTAAAACATAAAAGACTTTTAATATTGATACGGTCACTCTAAGATGTTGTTAGGTTAGCTAATTATGTAATAATATAAGACAGAAGGTCCCTTAAGCAGGGACTGAATAAATTAACCGACTTGGATGTACATAGATCTCACATCTTTTTACGGTAGAAGAACTAAGTTGCGAGACTTGTTTTTTTTTTACAAGTTTTGTTTTAGATGGCACTGAACTTACATAATACATACAGACAGATAGACAAAGACAAAAATTTTAAAAATTGTGGTGTTGGCCTCAGTAAAATAATAATAAACCATTCAATTTAAAATTTCGCAAATATATTCAATTTACAAACACGACGTTTATCCACTTTGTTACTAGTACCTATAGAAGATCACGCGATTTTATCTGAAAATTTCAAAACAAATTCGAAGAATACAAGCCGTGACCTAACATTCGATATTATGGCAGAAGAAAATTCTCGGAAAGATATTGCTCTGAGAAAAAAAACCATCAACATACTCGTATTTTCCTTTTCTTGCTAAATTTAAAATGTAAGAACTTGATATTTTCCATTATTCCCTATTTTTATTTATAACACAGTCACCATAAGGCTGGGCTCACACCCAACGAGGCGCAAAAATCTTCACCCGGCCGGGGATAAGTGAAAACCGGGCGTTCCGAGCAAATGCATAATGGAAATAGCAAATCATTCCTTCGCTGAACAGTCGAGTAGAGTAAAAGATGGCGGTTATATAAAAACCTATTTTTTAAGCCTTTTTCAAGGTTTTGACGATGGGTTTTAAGGAAAATTTACTTTTTTAATCTTATGACTATTTTTACCTGTCTTCAAATAGGGTATTTTGGTATTTAGAATACCTGCAAGGAAGCAACAACCGTCATACATTATTTTAGTGAAATTGCTAGAAACAACAGCTTAAGGCCTTGTCAGCCTATGACTACCGCAGCCTCGCTCTAAAAAAATGCCAACTTTTCGTTATCTAGTTTCATGTGGCAGAACATTATCCTGATCCTTTAAAAATACATCATACAGGTAAAAATAAAAACTAAGGACTTACGAAGTTAAATTTAAATAATTTGGCCAAGTGCGAGTCGAACTCGCGCACAAAGGGTTTCGTACCACCACACAATACGCATACGGAGCCATAAAAATATATGTACATACAAAAATATCGATGCTATAGCAACATTATGGCGACAAAAAACAAGGTGATAAAATGGGACCACCTGACAAACAATTCAGCACCCTTTGAGTACGGAACCCTAATTTTATTGTTGATTGTTTTAGGTACTTCAAGTATTTGTACAGTAATGTGACCAAATTTGAACCTTAAACTCGTATGTTTTATATTATATTTATGTATTATATTTTTTCAATGTTTATTGTATGGGGTTTAATTTTTTTTTGTTTTTTTATTTTCCGTGATCAAATCAAATCAAAAAATTTGTTTTGTAAAATAGATAGGTGCATAAAGTCTACTTTCTACAAGGCAAAGTTATTCTTAACAATATATATCTTTATAATATAAAAAAATATATATATAACAATACGGGAAATAAAATATACACCCGCATAAAATAGAGGAATCTAGGAATAAAAATATTAATTGCAACAAACACAATGTGTTGAAAAATGAACGAAATAAACCAGAAATAAAAATAATGCCTAACCATCTGCACCATTCGATTAGAATTGCTAAGAAGAAGGGCAAGAAACTTAGAAAACATGTCTTTTTTTGGTGGTTGTGTGGTAAAGATCATAGTAACATTTGTATTCTGTGAAAATTTCAACTGTTCACCTATTACGGCTGAAGCTGTAGACCCCAGTAACAGACGGACAGATAGGCAGACAGCGGAGGTTTAGTAATAGCACACATACATAATATAATACTAGGTAATAGGGTTCCGTGTTGCACCAACCAGGTGCGAAACCCTAAAAAAATTGTAAAATAAGCAAATTTTACCTTGGTATTTTTTTGCGTACACCCGGACTCATTATTTATATCGAGATTTACCAGTTTTCTAAATAATATTTGACAATAAATCTTACCGGATTACCTTTTTAGTGTTTTGTAACTTGAAGTGAAAATGGAACCCTTATACAACCACTTTATTGTCCGTTTGTCTGTCTGTCTGTCCGTCTGTCGTGACCCTTTTTATTGCCAAGTTGAAACTAATACTTCCTACAGAAGTCTATAGTGCCGTTGAAAATCAGACTTCTAACTTAATCAAGAAAAATGTTATTGTCCTCTATGTAATCAATTTCATACAAATTGGCTCACCATAAAAATCTTTAGGACTTTAGATACTTACCTATAGGTCTTTTACTAAAAGAAAGAAGTGCTAAAAGACTTCTTGGAAAGCACACATCTTGGAAAAAATCTGAAAATTACTGATATTTGGTTTTTCAAAAAGAAATGAATTAGAGTCTGGATTATATTATGTCATCGGCAGATCGTAGAACTTGGTAAATAACGTAAAGTATGAAACTAAAAATCTTTCACCAAAGTGAAAAATAGACGAACGGAGTGAGGAGGAGCATGTGATCAAGCGGAGCGCAGAGAGGCAACCCCACTAGTTTTAACATAAATACGATATGCTCAATTCTACGATCTGCTGACGACAATACATACAGTTTGGACGTGTATAACTGCGGAACCCTCGGGGCACGTGTCCTACTGGAACTTGGCCAGTTTATTTATTTTAGGATTATTTTTGAAATAATAAAAAGAAAACCTACAAAATAAAGGAATAATATTTTTACGCGCAGCCCCGAGACTTGGTAAATTGTGCCATACGAAATCCAACCTAGTTAGAGCGAGAGCGAGAATCAGGGGTTGGCAAGGCCTTAAGAGGGTTATATTTGCTGGTGCAAAGCCACATTTAAGACCCGGTTTAATTACGATGTTATTTAATATCTAGAATGATGTAATTTGATTAGAATTTGGAATTTTGACTTAGAATTTTAACTAAATAAATACCAAAATAGGGTCAAAATTGACCCTAGACTTAAATCCGATTTAATTCATTAAGTATGCAAAGAAATAGCATGAAAATTTGTCAAATTAAAGATATCATCACAACAAATGAGTTCTCGTAATTATTTTAGAAGAATTTTAGTTATAATAATTGTAATTATCTATTCAGTTATATTTTAGCGCGTTCGCAACTTGATTCCCAATCGAACGACGGAGAGATCAATGCTGGACGAGTCGTGCGAGTGAGTGAGACGCACGTACCCAGGATCACCAACAGTAATTGTCGCCTTGACATGCTTTTAATGGCAAAACAACATTTATGCCTTTTAAATTTTAAACCAGATCAATTATATGGATAAAACATTTATAAAATGTATTTTTTAAATTGACATGTTCGGAAATACCATGATTTCTGACTACCTTTTCGGAAAATAGTCATGGTTAATATTGGTGTCGATTCGGTGTAACACGACTTAACGTATTTGACAGGACTAAACTTAAATTAACCATTCTGTCTTTTTCCTTCTGTATCGAAAAGACAAGCACAGGACGCTTAAAATAAGGTTAGTCCTTTCAAATAAGAATCGACACCATTGTTTATTTTTATTCAGTTGCGTAGAAAAAGCTAAGCTTTAGGACGCTAGCTCTTATGCTATGAGCAACGGCCAGACTATAAACCGTTTTGCTCGGATCTGTTCACTCGACGGTCGCAAATGGGCACGCGACCTAAAAGTCTTTTCACTTGGAGATTTCATGAAAGTATCAAGATTCATCAAAAATATTTCCACGGTTCTAGAACCAGTTTACTATTACGACAGTTTCAAAATCCATACAGTTGTCCAACGAAGGGGTTCGGGCGGAGCGTTTCTACGGAGCAAGACTCCGAGCTGCTTGTTCAAAAATTGTATGCAGCTCGGTGGCTTGCTTCCCGCGTCTCGCCCCGCAGGCCCCGCATAGTTAGCCTGTTCTTTTTTTCGGAAATATTTACTATTCGAAAACGGTTTTGAAGAAACAGCTTTCCTTAACGGTTTCAAGAGTACAGATCTTAAAATAGGAAGATAGAAGAAAATAGGAGGGCGCATTTCTCTTATTTAAAGAAAAAAGTGATTTTTTTTATTTGAACTTCTGTGACGTCATCACAACACATTTCATACAGACAGACAGACAGACAGAAAGACAAAAATTCAAAATATTGTAGTTTTGTCTTCAACACAATACTAACATCCCATTTCATATAAAATTAAAAATATTCAATGTACAACCTTTGCCTGCGGCTCCGCCTGCGTTTTTTTTATCTTTGCCTCGTTTTTGGCTTGGGCCTTATTTTATGAACACCCCTTACAGCCTATCTTTTACCCGAAAAATGGATTCACGCCACGATCTTTGAAACACGATTTGCTTGCAGAAGCAGAACTATAAAGTGTATTATTACCCCAAGACTCCTCGCAGTCTATCTTCACTAAACTAATATAACTTTGTAGTTTCCTATCGATTGAAATTAGTCTTTGAGACGTCTTTACCATCATCTCTACTTGTAAAGTTTAACAAACGAAGTTCTCTTTGTCATCTGTCACTATCTATAAACGTACATATATTCCATTATAACCTCAAAACCACATGACAGATTACGTACAATGACACGCAGGCCCAGAAGTTTATGAACACATTCTGCTCACATAATATAGATGGTGACATTAATTTCAGAGACGTGCAGTCCATAAAGGCATAAAAGAACTGCCTACTGCGGACTCAGTACAACATTTTACAGTAACACAGTCTCTTGGCCAGTAAAGCGCGGTAGAGCGCGGGAATTCAAATTTCCAAATAGGCGAGCGCGCGTACTTATAAGCGCACGCATATTTTAAAATTATCATGACCGTTATAAGCATCCTTATAAGCATCACGCACACTTTGAAATTATCATTCACAAAAGTGCAACACGCACACATCCATGGCTCCTCTTTTCCTCAGCGTATGTCCGCGATTAGTCAACCACAATAAATTAGACATCTGCATTGAGCTATTATCACCCTTAACTTCGAAACGTAAAAGTCAAAATTGCAAATTTTTGCATCAAAACGCACGGCTTTGTATAAGCTACGTATTCTAGGAGGTACGCAGCTGCGAGAGAATTGAAGTAGTTTCCCCTATTTAAATAATTCGTGTTTATCTATTATTGCGTTAAGGTAAGATAAAGACAGAGCAATACAAAATTGAAAATGTCCGAGTTTTTGTTAGTTTTATTGCAGTTTCTCATCTGTGTGTGTTCTAACAGATGGAGATATTTGCTAAGATATATTACTCTGGGAGACGGGGTACGTGTGTACCTACCGTCTTCTTAAATAATTAGGAAAATATGTTACACTTTTAGCATTGATGCTCTAAAAATTCAGTGGGCCTTAACAAAAATTTCTTTCAGTTTATTCAAAAAATTGACAAATATACTATGCGTCCAGAATTAAAATTGGACACGCTTTCAGCTAACTTCACTTACTAACTACATATCTCTCTCACTCTTTCTAGAGATGGCACGAGAAAGAGAAACAGCAAAATGGCGCAGGGTTGCTAATATTCTTATTATAAACGCATTTTACCTACTTTATTAGGTACACGACTTTTCTTACTACTTTATTATTAGTGTAGATTATCATTCTCCTAAGCAATTAGTCTTGCGAAAATCCTGGGCATATTTATTTTTAATTCGCTGATAGTTTTCGAGAGTCTTGAGGACATGTTTAAAAACTTCTGGTCTCCTTCGACGAAGGTTTATTCTTTAGTAAACACTTCGAGGTTCGTGCTAAACTAGTCTCTGGGGCTAAGATTTCTCGTAGTTTCTCTACTTTAATATATATAATTTTCTCAAGAAACATCTGTCAACATAAAAACATAATATAAAATCGGACATCTCCCTGTATTTCTAAATAAAACACTTTTACTTGTACACAAAACTAGTATACATATTTCAATATTAAATAACTCTTCGTATTTAATTTAGAAACCATAGGAAATACTTATAAGCGAAACCGGTTGGGTGTATTGAAATATATAATAGTTTTGTGGAGAAGTAGTACAAGCGTCTGATTTACCAAGATGTCTATTAAGTTCACCAAGTGCCGACAATCACAAATTCACAACCATCAACATTTTATAAAAATCAGAATTATAAAGACAAAAATCGTGAAATATAATAAAGAATACATGTTTTTGTTCCACTCCTTTTTTATTTAGCAAAAATGCCATTAATTGTTGTTGACCAATTGACTTTGCTTTACTTTTCAGAACGCTATTCAAAATTCAGCTACAGCACTGTTACTAGATGCACCATTGTTTCTGGACGCAAAATTTGGAACTACGAAACCGGAGAAAAGTTTAAAGAAATTAATATATTTACGGTCCCATGTGAATTTATTTATCAAATTATTAGATATGTCAGAAAAAATATTGATAATTTCCCGAGGCTTGGTGTGCACCACTCTGTTGAAACCAGAAACAAACATAAACTAGCTTTTCCAAAATTAAGACTTGCCAAAGTAGGTACATCTTTTGTAGGACATGGTATAAAATTTTACAATAAGCTTCCAGAGGAGGTCCTTAGTTTGCCTGAAAATAAGTTTAAACTATATATTAAGCAGGGACTACTTAAGAAAGCTTAGTATAAAATCAATGATTATTTGGATGATAATGAAGCATGGTGTAATAAATAATAATAATCTTATTCAATATAGTAATTAATAATTATCATATTTTAATACTGTATGATTCCTCTAAAGTCTTAAAATTAATTAATATGTAAACTTACTTTGTAAAAGGTAATAGACAATATGAGACGGGTTGCCTAAGATATATTTTTTTTTCGTGACTAATTCCTGCAGTCTTATGCCTTTACTTGAGTAGGTATGTATATAATTTTGTATCATATGTTTTATTTTGAAAAAAAGGAATGTTTGCTAAGTTTCTTGCCCTTCTTCTTAGCAATACTAATCGAATGGTGCGGATGGTTAGGCATTATGTATATATAATATTTTTATTCCTATATTTCTATATTTTATGCAGGTGTATAACTTTATTACATTTTAGTAGCCCAACCTTAATATTTTTTGTATGTATTTCCCGTTTTAATTTATGAACTTATTTCTTCATTGCATTATGTATATATAATATTTTTATCCCTAGATTCCTCTATCTTATTTATTTTTTATTTATTTATTTATTTAAAAACTTTCGAAAACGACTATCATTTATTTATGCAGGTGTATATTTTATTTCCCGTATTATTATATATTTTTTTATATTCTAAAGATATATTATATTGTTAAAATTAACTTTGACTTGTAGAAAGTATACATTATGTATCTATTTTGCAAAAATAAATATTTTGATTTGATTTGAGCTTACAATCGCCTATCATAGCATAGACAAATTTACAAGATCATAGTTAATAAATTTTCAACTAAAGTATTACAAAAGGATGCACTATTGTGACACAAGATCTGAAACGACGGAGCCCTTATTGTTTTGTACTTGCAATCGACTGTTAACATTTTTAAATGCTATCACTTAAATGGTCAGCAAATTAAAGAGGTTTTGGTCAGCTCCAAAATATATTTTGTCAGCAAACAAAGTGAGTTGATTCTAGTAATCGGTAAAAATAACTAAATTGATCAGCAAGTAATGTGATATTGGACAGCTTTAAAATTGATGTCATAGATAATTAAATATATCTACAGCAATATTAGTAATAGAGCAGCAAATTGTGATACGGATTGTATGAAATGTTGGCAAGCTGTAAAATTTATTTTGAACTACTAATTTATTTTATTTCTACAGCGACAAAAGTGCGCAACTTTTGTTGCATTGAGTTATTACGAAATAATTGATTGCATTCATTAATGGACTGTCCACTCTACCTACTATTTCAAAAGAAATTGAAATAAAACTAGGAAAAACATTTGAAATGCTTTATTAATGGCTAATTTAAACTAATAAAATATATTTTCATTTTTTTATCGAAATGCGTTATTGTACTGAAGCCACGACAACAATTTTTAGATTTTTTGTTTGTCTGTCTTTATGTATGTATGTTCCGTTTTAATTCGAGAACCACTCAACGGATTTGGATGCGTTTTTTCATTTATTTTATCATCGTAGTAACCCTAGTCAACATATAGGCTATAAGGGTGTTCATAAAATTACTTTCAAGCCGAAAACGGGGCAGAGATTGAATAAAAGCGGGCGGAGCCGCGGGCAAAGGCTTGTTTTTAATAAAGATATCAGTCAAAGAGGTCACAAAATAATAATAAATTACATAATTTATTGTTAAACATCAAAAATTATTGTAAACAACACTGTTAAACACGTTATTCTCAATGCAACAATTCGTCGAATGACAATGCTCACACGCAATCGTCCGCTCGGGTTGCAAAACTCCGCTCACTTTAATAAATTGCGCTAATTTTAAATTGTTAGCTGGCCATAATTTTAAAATGCAGATCCTTAGAGATTAAAGCTTATTAAATATTATTTTTATACGAATCGATTTTATAATCCTGCTGTCCAAATACAAATTTTGTTGTAGGACTATTTATTTAGCAGACATATAAATTATCCTTACTTATCTATACTTATCTTGTGATGTCCTTGATTTAGTTGCTGACCGGTATTGCTAGTGGTTCTTTTTTACGGCCGACAAAAACATATTGTGCTGTTAAAATAACTTTTCAGCAGATTTCTCTTGCTGACCGAATATTAAAAATAAGTATCATTTAATTACTTGCCATTTTTAAATCGTTAGCCGTGACTTTGAGCTGGCCTATCATTAATTTATATTCTAATTTTTTGTATATTTATTGAAATTTTACAAAAATAAATGAGCAGACAACTATCCCTATTACGACTGTCACTCTAAGCAACACAGCGCCATATTGAGAAGCTGTTATATCACTGATAGATTTAACATAGCAATAACTAATGCTTCTGAACAGTCCTCGTAAGATACTGGAAAACAATAGCTCTCTGTCAGGCTTCTAAGGCACTTTTGATGATAGAGTGGCATCAGTCATAACTCCTGTAGTAGCAAAAGAGCGTTCAAATAAAGACATTTTTTTACTTTTTTAAGCTTTATTTACTACTAGCCCTTCGCCTGCGGCTCCGCCCGCCTTTTTAAAATCCCTGCCCGTTATTGTATCATTGTATTTATTTTAAATTCAAATATATATATTATTGGCTATTTAAAGCTTTTTATTTCTTCATTTTGAGATAATAATAACAAAATATTGTTTTTTCGAAATATATTTCGGCCCACTTTGGGGCCGGCATCAGTCGAATAAATGACAAATCTTATGACATAAAAATATATACAATCTTATGACTAATTAATCTATCTTCTTACATAAACAAAACAAAAAAAAAAATTAAAACCTAAATAATTAAACTCGAAATGAATTACACATCCGCATTAACCAACACAGGCACACATCAACCATCTACAATAACAATCTCCCCATCTCCATCCATGTCCGCTCCCATAACCAAAGTTTTAATAACTGCTTCACCGTCAGAGTCATAAAATCATTTAACCCACCATTGACAGACATAAAATTGAGAACATGGGAATGCTCCTACATATGGTCACTTGGTGCGCACTACGGACCAGGACTTAATAAACAACACTGACTGACTAAGACTACTTACTGACACCAGACTCAGACCAGACTTAAGACCAGGGTGCCATAAAAAGCAGCGCCATCTTGCGATTTTCGGTACGTCTTATCCCTGGTATTCTAAACAAATATCGGGATGTTACGGCCGGAAATAGCAAGATGGCTCTTCAACCAAAATTGTTTAGGTTTTCATTTTTTTTTTTTTTCTGTTTATGTAAGAAAATAGGTTAATTAGTCATAAGATTGTATATATTTTTATGTCTTTAGATTTGTCATTTATTCGACTGATGCCGACCCCAAAGTGGGCCGAAATATATTTCGAAAAAACAATATTTTGTTATTATTATCTCAAAATGTATTGATTGTACAAACACACATTTTTACTAGTTTATTATTCGTATAGATCAGGGGTGGCCAACTTGATTGGACCCAAGATCTCTTGTTTACTAACGAGACCCTGTGCGATCTACCAATTACATACTTCTAGAAATCTTAAATGAAACAGCATAGTTCAGCACACAATCATGTAGCATTTTTTTATTTTATTAAGAGAATAAACATAAATGTGAAAATTATACATACTAACTACCTGATTACGTTGGGCAGTCTGGTCTACGTATTTATATTTTTTGCCTTGCCACGATCGACTTGACTAACAGTCGCGATCGACCGGTCGATCGCGATCGACCTGTTGGCCACCCCTGGTATAGATGATGAAATTCAGTTTCTTTTAACTTCCATTTATTTTATTTATGGGTATTCTTGTATCGGTCTGTATCCGGAGATGTTTATTTTCCGGGTATTTGAGCAAATTTCAATTTCCGTACAATATTTTTCGTGAATAAAATTTTATCCTGTGTTTATGTTTGTCAGGTGGAATACCCGTTGATAAAAGTTTTTAGCACGTGTATTTCTCCTAGTTGGTAAAATTTCATGAAAATCCATTATACGGTTTTTAGGGTTCCGTACCCGAAAGGTGCCAAACGGAATCCTATTACTAAGCCTCCGCTGTCCGTCTGTCACAGGGGTTTGCAGTTTCAACCGTATTAGGTATAAACTTGAAATTTTCACAGAATACGTGTTACTACAGCTTCTATCACGACAAATATAGCATATTAAGGCGGTAAAGCAGAATCTCGGTGCAAAATGCATATCGAAATATTGTTTTCCTTACTTTTGTGTAAAAAGTAGACAAAAATTACGTTTTAAGCAATAAGAGGAAATTTATTAATAATAATTAAGTTTCCACATTCAAATTATACCATGTTATGATTTACATATTGATTGCATTCGATTAACAAACTTAAAAGCGTATTTATCGTTGTAATCGAATGTTATCAAAATGTAAGACATAAAATAAATAACATAACTTAATGCAAAAATCCTATTATTAGTAATCAATTTCCGTAAATTGCTTTAAAACGCAATTTTTGCATACTTTTTGTTCAAATGAAAGGAAAACAATATTATGATGTGCATTTTGCACCGAGATTGGGTTTTACCACCTTAACAAAAAATTCAAGGGTGGTCCCCATACAAGAAACCTTGATAAAGTTGGATTATTACATACAAGTCTTAAAGTCAGTCAGATTGTAGGACATACTCTAAAGTAAAATAAAAATGATGAAAAGTAGGGGTTTCACGCAAACGGTGCCAAATTGTTGTCAGGCGCTACCATTTGAACAGCTTGTTTTTGTAGCCACGATGTTGCCTTGAAATTTATATTGTTGTTATTTATGTTCCGCACCTATATTGGCGAAATCTTGGAAAGGCCTATGTCCAGCAGTGGACGAAACAGGCTGATAGGTGGATGGATGGACCTGTATTGTGGAGTAGTACTGAACCCTTTGTCTGCGAGTCCGACTCGCACTTGGCAATATCATTTTTTTCATTTGACCAGAGTTGCAAAAAGCTGAATACATTTTTTCAGATATTATTCAAAGAGTATATATTTTTTTATAAACCTGCTGTATGTGTAAAACGTAATAGCTGGGTAGAATACATGCATGATAAATGGATAGCCATTTAAATCAAAAGCTAAATTATCTTTAAATTCTACTCGCCAAACGCAAAATTTAACTTTAATTTTATTCTTAGATTAGTATACAGAAAACCAGATGACCGATTTGTGGAACGCGATTTATTGCTTCTCTCATGTTTTTGGAGCCCTCCTCGCTGGCAATTGGGCTTTAAACTAACACTCGTTAAGATGGGATTATCCGGATATTCTCTTTTTCCAAAATTGAAATAATTACATTTGAAAAAATACATTTTATTTCACTCTTTAAACTCAATATTCCGGCCGTTTGATATAAGATTACTTATAATTTACTGCATCCAATAAAATGAAAGAAACTATGATATAAATCATAAAACAATAAAACTCATACTCAAATAAAAGTCGAAAGAAATGTGATATAAAACGGCCTTCATATTAAAAATCCATAAATATAATAAATAAAAACACCTCGAAATTGCGAGTTTTCTGAGCGGCCCGCTCTCATGGCAGCATGAAAGCGTTACAATTAACCTCATATTGTAAAATCTCATTATGAACTCAAAACCACTTGCATAGTGAAAAAAATGTTTCATGAACGTCTCTAAAACAAAAACAAAAATATTTCAGGTCTCGGAACAACATAAAGGTATAAAATATTTTTGTGCGATTACAGTAAATGTGACACTAACTAGGAAGGCAAAGGGAACTTAGGCCATGCAGCCATGTCTGAAGTTGAATATCAAATACCAATGATTTTCATATTTTTTATATAATATTCTCCAATACGTACAAAACAGTAATGGGACCCAACCAAGGAGGTTACAGTTCAACTTTATTTTCGGCTAGGTATTGTTTATGGCTGACGGCACGCGCGCGCTATGGTGCATGCGCGTTGAACTCCAGTCTGTCAATGGACTATTGTGTTGGAACTCGGCGCCACAGTTTACGGGGAAATTTATTTATTATTTACGTTTTATGGGTCAAACGTATTATTTCGCCGTAAAATTACTGACAGCAGTGATGGTGATGACAATTTGACTCCACCTGAAATTCTGAAAATAACTACGGAATTAATGAACACTTTTAGAACAAGCTTTTACAAGAATAATCAAAAATGGCTAAAGAAAAATCTACAGACATTATGAAAACAGGTTAGTAGGCATGAGTTTAGATAAAGTAGTGTATGAAACTATACATAACTAGGTATTAAAACCTTTGTAAGTACCAGTTTCATAAACTACTATTAAATATTTGCTTGACGTTTCAATCCACTACGTAACAAGATCAGTATAAAAAATATATATATTTTGCTCACCGCGTCACTCGCGTGTTTCAAATCAAAATATTTATTTTGTATAATAGATACATAAAGTATACCTTCTACAAGTCAAAGTTAATCTTTACAATAAATATCTTTAGAATAAAATATGTATAAAAAATAATAATATGTATATACTAATAAGGGAAATACATACAAAAAATATTTAGCTTGGGTTTCTTTCAATCTTTCAAAATCAAAATACTTTATTTGTGAACATAGGTATTTTAAACTAAATATAAAAAAATTACTTAGGTAATTATGTTTAATAAATACCACAAGGGAACACAAATAAGTTAAACAAGTTTTAAATTAAACATGCACACACAAATTTTGAATTAAAACGGTATGAGGTAAAGAAAAAGTAAAATTAAAAACAATGCATGCAATGAAATTTAAATTAAAGCAAGTCAAACTGCACTACTATTATGTTAATTCAAAATATTAAATAGTATTATCATTTAAAAACATCTCAACCTTGTATCGTATGTATTGAGTAGTAGCGGCAGTTTTCGGCTTGGTGGTTATTATATCAAAACGCCTATAGCCTTTTTGTCAAACTTTGGGCAATTCTAGAATGTTTATCATGCGCTTGGAAAAAAATGACATTCTTTCTGATTCAAAGAGTACGTTACAACTTTTATCTAGGTACACCACGAATAGTCGAGGTATTCCAATAGCCTATGATATATTGAATATACTGAATATATTGAATATATCATAGGCTATTGGAACTCATATTCGCGGGGGGTGAACTTTCAGAAAGCTTATTGTTATATATTTACATGATGTTTTTAACTCTCTATTTTAATTTAATTTGTATATTACGTCGGCAGATTACAGAATTGGGCATATTATGATCTGCCCAGGCATATCGTATTTCTAATAAAACTAGAGGAGTCACCTTGCTCCGCTCCGCTTCGTTCGGCTCCCCAAATTTATGATCTTGCTTGCATGCTTCTTCTTGCTTTGCTCGCCGTCGCAACTATTTTTCACTTGCGGTGAAAGATTTTCGGTTTCATACTTCACGATCTGCCCAATTCTACGATCTACAACCGACCAAATTTATACTGGAGACTCGGTCAGCCATCAGGAACAAGGTTTAATGACCTGTCAGGTGAAACTCGAAAAAAATTTTTTTTTGCCCCGCAGTGTCTGCACTAGGAATATACTAGTCCAACAATTAAGGGAGCAGAACAATTTATATTTCAAAATTGGCTAAAAGGATAACTGAACCTATCATCGAACATGTAATTTTATAATTAACGTATATAATTGTATTTTATGTTTTTCCTTATTGTTTTCGCCTAAAGATGTCGACAAATCGATGAAACCGGTAGCGTGATCATCCTTAATTAAATACTAGTGGAACAACGTACAAGTAATTTTAATATTTTTCTATTGTGAACTGAACCTAGTTCTTGTTCACTAACCCAGTCTCCGGTATGAATTTGGTCGGTTGATTTAATTTCACCCTATATACACACAGAAGCGATGTTGCGTGGAATATAGATATATGTTACATCGAACTAATGTAAAATTTATTTTGATTTTTCGTTGTC